>OY019130.1:30213336-30540836 GCA_955652365.1 Eristalinus aeneus | reverse complement strand
GTGACAGAAATGGTTATTTCCTCACTGCTCAAGTCGGGAATCATTCCGGAGGTTGCACCATAATTACAAATATTTGCAGGACGAATGAGTCGAACTAAAAATGTTTAAAATGCTATAAGTTTGTTTGTTTTTTGATAAATCTTATAGGAATAATAATAATAATTGTTGGCGCGACAACAAAGCTTAAGCAACTGCGGATGCCGCAGTTTCTTAAGCTCCCGGACTTTTAAGACCAAACCTGCTGAGGAAAACGGGAAGAATTTCAAAAGTGCTCGAAATGACTGCAGTAATACTTATAACATTTGTATGGCGTGATAGTCTACAGGGGACCAGGACTTAGCTGGCTCATCAACTACTCGTGTTGTGTGAGCTACTTTCCTCTCACGAGTAGAAGGGACCTACAGTTTTTTTGCTTTTTTGACTCCGAACGGCGAAATTTGAGAAGCTTTCTAAGACAGTTATTACCCTTTGAGTGTTGTCAGTAGCTCGATAGAGGTGGTGCCGTGAAAAATTCGAGGTGTTCAGTCGGGAATCGTACCCAGACCCTTCGGCGTGTGAGCGTCGCACCCACTACGCCACGGCGGCCACAAATTTTATTGTACCAAACGGAAAAGTGTTGAGAAGTACTTTAGTTTTCAAAAGTTTTTAGGTCACATGTGATATGTCTACTTTTTGTCGAAGAAAGCACCGCACGCTGCCCCCAAGTGGCTGTGCTCCTATTCCCGCAAAAGCTCTTGCTCGATCTGGTCCAAATTTGGTTAAATCATGTGTCAGCCTTTGCTTTCAAAAGTCGCCAGAGGAAGGAATCCAAAAATTTTAATTCAGAGCGGTTTCAATTCATTGTATCGAAGAAATAAAGAAATGAACATCGTCTTGCATGCAATCTTAGTTGACGCGCAGTTTGTGACACTGTACAGGGTCTTGTTGTTTTTTATTTTATTTTTTTTTTTATTGTTGTCTTGATTGTCTATTGTTCCTAATACATAACATAGTTGGCGATACAGAAATTAATATCCAAAGTGCCTTCCAACATCCCCATAGATTTATCCCTTCGGTGCTAGATAATACTTTGAAGCGATGGAAGAGAATCTATGTAAGATGTAGGTTGGCCTCACATTATTAATCCACATTATATTAACTTACATAAAGACAAGTAAATATCTGCGAAGCCTGGCGGCTTTTCTGCAGAAGATTGTTTACACTGCGTTTTATGTTACAGTAGTCCTATTTTTTTTTTGTTGTTAGGAACTTAAATTACAAGTTAATGATGTTCGACATGATTTAATTTTTAAGTAAACTTTTCCTGCTGTGTATATGCCCTAATATTCAATAAAGAGCGGGGAAGTTGGTTGAAAACTGTTGGTAATGCAAATTGAGTATACTCAGTATTATCAGCTTTCCATTCGCTCTTTGCCTGGTGTTGACTCCGTAATCAATTGGATGTTTAAAACGTTGGTCGCAGTATGTTTCATTCATTACGTTAAAAAGAAAAAGTTTACGGATTGTAAGTAAGTTTAATTCTTCGCTGGTATTACTACAGTTTCCTACATAATGCTTACCATACTTAGCCCGCAGGAGAATTTTGAATATCTTGTTTTGAGCTCGTTGAAGTTCCATTATTCTGTATTGCGCTGCATTTTCCCACGCCGTGATTCCGTACTGCAGTAACGATTCCACTAGGGAGAAGTATATCTGTTTCAGAACCTTAAATGGGGCGTAATTGCTCAGATGATAAAGAGCATACGTTGACTGCCGGAGTCGCTTGCAAAGAGACTTTACGTGAAAGTCACACTTGAAGTTGCAGTCTAATTCTACTCCAAGATATCGATACACGTTGACCGTATCGATATATTCTGCGCACTCATCTGTCTCAGGTGTTTGGTGAGAGTTGTGCAGGCATTCAAAAGTATGGAACCGTATTTTAGTAGGCGGTCCTATTGTGTGACTAGGTCGTATGTGCATTAATTACGTTTTTTTTCGAGTTGATTATGAGGCCGTTATGGTGACACCAACGCAGAACATTGTTAAACTCTGATTGCATTGTTTGAGCTGCTCTGGTAATATCTTCACTATTCACAATTATGGCTGTATCACCAGCGTTTTGATACCCAATACTATCTTGCAACAACGAAAGCATATCGTTTACATATATAATAAAGAGGAGAGGCCCAAGGATGGCTCCCTGAGGAACACCCAACTCAACTTTGTGCACATTGCTATATCTATTTGATATTTTCACTTTGAAACCCCTGTTACAAAGATAGCTCTCAAACCAATTCAATATTCCAACGCGAATACCTATCTTTTCCAGCATTCGAATTACATTTTCGTGACAAAGGGTGTCAAATGCTTTTTTGAAATCAATAGCGAATGGTAGTTCTTATTTAGTTTGCTGTTTATACAATTGGCAAATTCCCTCAGTGGTTTATTTATTTGCCATAATTAGTATTATTGGGTGGGCATGGGGCTATGCACGCGAGGTAACGTCGTTGATTGCGCTCAACATGGCGAGCTGCCAAGGCAATCCTCGTTAGTGCACAGGTCAAGTTGACATACAGCCTCCAAGTGGCGCTCCCTGGATAGCCATCACAACACCCGTTGTATGGTGAACTAATGTATGCAGCGACCCCCTCTGCCCGAGGATTTAAATAATGGGCCTGGCCTACCAGTCCGTGGGTTGTGCGTGAGGGTAACTTCCTCACCACGTAAAAACCAGAAGTTCAGAGACAACAACATGCCTCGGATAAGGACGGATCAACTGTTGACGACCCCAGCAAACGTTTAAAAGACAACGATTTTCGGTTTTGCACGTGGAATGTGAGGTCCCTTAACAGGCCACGTGCAGCCGAACAACTTGCGGAGGCCCTTGACAGCTACAAAGCTGACATAACCGCCATCCAGGAAGTGCGATGGGATGGGCCTGGCATAAAAACGATGAAGAACTGCGATATCTACTACAGCAATTGCTATAGAGAGAGAAGGCAGCGCTTATTCGGATGGGGATTTGTTGTTCGAGGCAGACTTAGGCAAAAAGTCTTGAGCTACGACCCAGTCAGCGAACGCCTCATGACAATCCGTATCAAGGCTAAATTTGGGAACATCAGCCTAATATGCGCTCACGCCCCGACAGAGGAGAAGGATGACAACATCAAGGATGACTTCTATGATCTCCTAGAAAGAACATACGATCGATGCCCCAGCTATGACACCAAGATCGTTCTAGGAGATTTCAACGCTCAGCTGGGAAAGGAGGACATCTTTGCTGGAGTCATCGGTAAACACAGCCTGCACGACAACACATCCGGAAACGGACTCAGGCTGTTGGACTTCGCCTCGGGCCGAAACCTCTCTGTGGCTAGCACGCGGTTCCCACACCTGAACATTCACAAAGGAACCTGGCGATCTCTTGATCAATCAATCGTCAACCAGATTGATCACGTTGCGATCGACGTCAGACACTCCTCCAGTATTCTCGATGTCCGAACCTTCCGAGGTGCAAACATTGACTCGGATCATCACCTTGTTGTAGCCAAAGTAAGAACCCGGATATCGAGAGAGCAACGGAGTCGAGAACGGCCAAAACGGTTTGACGTCGAAAAGCTACAATCGCAGCTGATTGCTGGGAACTTTGCCGACCGAGTCTCCCGGAAACTCGCCCAGAATTCGACGCTTCCTGCACTAAGCATAGAAGAAGAATGGAAACGTTGTCAAGAAGCCATCAAAGATGCTGCCACTGATGTGCTGGGTTTCACGTCACCACCCAGAAGGAACCCATGGTTTGACGACGAGTGCAGGCAAGCGCACGCAGCTAAACAAGACGCCTAAAAGGCGACGCCGCATCGAACAACGCGAGCTGTTCGTGAACTCTACGAACAGAGAAGAAGGGAAGAGCACCGGCTTCTCAGAAGGAAGAAGAAGGAGCATGAGAAGCGCGCGGTCGAGGAAATGGAAAGGTGCTTTGGCAGGAATGAAATCCGAAAGTTTTACCGAAAGGTAAAACAGCTAGCCGGAGGATACAAGGTTCGGACCAAGGCCTGCCGGGACCAAAATGGACAACTAGTAGTAGAGTCGCAGTCTGTGCTGAGGATCTGGAAGGATCATTTCTGCAGACTCCTAAACGGCGATGACGACCCAAATCCCGCTGTTATGCAGAATGTTCCACTCAATTTGGACGATGATAGACAAGCATTCCGTCCCACCGACTTAGACGAGGTGAAGATAGCAATATCCAAGCTAAAGTCGAACAAAGCTGCTGGTGCGGACGGACTCCCCGCAGAACTATTTAAAGCAGCTGGAGATGACCTGGTTGGGCGCATGCACCAGCTCATCTGTAAGATATGGTCGGAGGAAAGCATGCCCAATGAGTGGAATCTCAGCGTCGTTTGCCCGGTTCACAAGAAAGGAGACCCCTTTGACTGCGCCAACTACAGAGGGATTAGTTTCCTGAACATCGCATACAAGATCCTCTCTGCCGTATTGTGTGAGCGTCTGAAACCATTTGTCCATGACCTGATAGGTCCCTATCAGTGTGGTTTCAGACCAAGGAAGTCCACACTAGACCAGATCTTCACATTACGGCAGATCCTGGAAAAGACCCAAGAAATGCAAATTGACACTCACCACCTATTCGTCGATTTCAAGGCAGCATATGACAGTGTGCATAGAGACGAGCTATACTGTGCCATGTCTAGTTTTGGCATCCCTACCAAACTCGTCAGATTGTGTAGGATTACTATGGAGAACTCTCGCTGCTCCGTCAAGGTCGGTAGGGAACTCACCGAGACCTTCAATGTCAAAAAAGGTTTTAGACAAGGCGACGCACTGTCATGTGACTTCTTTAACATCATCTTCGAGATGATCGTGCGAAACTCACAAGTCAACACCAGAGGCACGATCTTTCAGAAGTCAGTTCAACTGTTAGCTTACGCTGATGACATTGACGTGATTGGACGAACACAGCGAGCCGTCAATGAGGCGTTTGCTGGCATTGAAGCGGAAGCGGCTAAAATGGGTCTTGCGGTAAATGAGGGCAAAACGAAGTACATGCTGTCATCAAGGAAGGACACACAACATCGACGTCTCGGACGGAGCGTCACACTAGGCAGCAGAAACTTCGAGGTAGTTAAGGACTTCGTCTACCTCGGCTCCGCGGTAAATAGGGACAACAACATCAGTAACGAAATCAAACGCAGAATCACTCTTGTCAACCGCTGTTTCTTTGGGCTCAAGAGGCAATTGAGTAATAAAGCCCTCTCTCGAAGGACTAAGCTCGCTTTATATGACAGCTTGATCATCCCCGTCCTACTATATGGCGCAGAATCTTGGACGTTAGCAAAGGCGGATGAGGAAGCCCTTAGTCTTTTCGAGAGAAAAGTTTGCGTTGATGGCATCTGGAGGAGAAGATTTAATGACGAACTCTATGGGCTGTACAGCGACATGCGCCTGGTTAAGCGTCTACGGATACAACGCCTAAGAGGGCTAGGCCATGTAGAGCGTATGGACACCACTGCTCCGGCTCGAAAAGTCTTTGAATCCGTGCTATGGGGAAAACGCAAGAGAGGACGACCTACACTAAAGTGGCGCACACAAGTGGAGAAGGACCCAACTAACTTGGACTGCGCAACTGGAGAAAGCTGGCAAAAGATCGTGCTGGCTGGAGAGGCATGTTGGTTGAGGCCCAGGTCTACCCCGGACTGTAGCGCCACAAAAAGAAGAAGATCATTTTGCTTCGAAACATTAATCCACCACGACTTTGCAACGGCACTAGGCTTTCGGTAAAAAAAATTATGGCGAATATCATCGAAGCTTCTATATTGAATGGAAAATTCAAGGGAGAAGATGTCCTATTGCCTCGCATTCCAATGATCCCAACTGATTTACCATTCCAATTAAAACGTTTGCAGTGCGACTCGCCTATGCCATTACCACCAACAAGACACAAGGACAATCTTTACAAGTGTGTGGCCTTAATTTAGAAAATCCCTGCTTCTCTCATGGACAACTGTATGTGGCCTGTTCACGCGTAGGAAAGCCTTCTACTTTATTCGTATATGCCCTAGATAGAAAAACAAAAAATATTGTACACCACTTCAATAAACAAAATAAAAAATATAAATCTTCTTTTTAGTATATGTATAAGCATTAACTTTTTTTTAAATTTGATTTATTTTATGCGTAGCAAAGCGCGCCGGGTATAGCTAGTAACGGATAAACTTCATATTCATGCAGAACCTTAGAAACTGACTTAGCCTAGTTTTCGACAAAATCTATTGAAAAATTGTTCTAGCAGCTGCGTGAATATGATTTGCTGCGTGTATGTGCAAGTGCCTGGTGCCTTCGAATAGAGCTGAGATTTTTCCGTATGTCCACACACACAAGCGGAAAAGGGCATTAATATTGACGGCGTTCGTTTACAAAAAAAGGAAACACTTTTCAATGTTTCCACGTTTATTTAAAAGAAACTCAAGCACACACACAATAGGTCTGTTCCAATTGATTTGTGTACAGAAATTCGTAGTTGACTAGTTTGGGTAAAAATCTCTCTTGCAGGGAGTAACTCTACTGAAAATTGTGAAACGTAGAAAATCGTAAACAACTATCAGACACTTGAAATGTACGAGGTTCTTTGATTTTCGTTTTGACAGCCATCTGCTGCCCACAGTTTTTTCTTCGGCAGAAATTCGTAGGGAGGGGAAATATTTTGCTCTCTCGTGAGCTCTCTCTTCTACGAACAAATCATCTAATCGAACGTTTTTCGTAGTTTTTCGAGAAAATTCGTAGACATTCGTAGCAAAATAATTGGAACGGACCTAATAAAACAGAACAAAAATATAATATTTGAGGAACGAACGATGTATCGCGAACGAGGTCCTATCTCTCACTAACTCGCTTCAGCTCTCCTTTATTCGGTTGACTGCTCTGTCGGAGGGGTGCGTTCATATGTCACATTGTGGCAGAGTTCACCTGACAATATCAATATCAGCTTATTGTATGAGTTACTTCCCAATCTCATACAAAACCAGACACGTCAGCCAATATTCGCAAAAACAGTCTGCTGCTTTCACCAAGGTTCAAAGAACGGTCTGTCTTGGCTGCACAGGGGCTTTTCCTTGCACGCCTGGCTCTACTCTGATGCACTGCCTTATCTCCCACCCCTTGACAACCACCTCATTGGATGTACAATCAGGGCCGTCTCTCGACTAAAACGGAATTGGCCTTGGTTCAACTCGCACTGGAGCTATGATGACCTTTAGCACTGCATCTTCTATGACACTTGCCCCATGGACATGCCATCTGATGCGAGGTCACGAATGATACAGCTGCGTCGCTTATACATAGTCGACTTTCCCCGTGTCCTGGACTTGCTCTGTGCCAGAAACTGAACCCGGAAGAGAATTTAGTCGGATTTTCACGGACGACTCCAAAACCACGGAGGGATCTGGAACTGGGGCCTTCGTGGAAGACGGCGACATCGGACCTTACACCTCCTCAGTTTATTTCGCGACAGTCTTCCAGGCAGAAACGTTTGCGATCCAAATGGCTACTGGGTGTATTGTGAAGAATAGGTAGATGGGGAGAAGTATATCTGTCTGCAGCGACAGCCAAGCTGTGCCCAAGGCTTTACTGAACCCTTTGACCACTTTGAAGATAGACTAAGAATGCAAGTCTTTCCTTAATTTCTGAATTCGCTAAGACTTTTCAGTGTCTCGGGACATCACCAGATCATGGAAAGCGAGATTATCGATGAACTTGCTAGGCAAGGTTCAAAAGAGGCATTTGAAGAGGCCTAACACACCTTGGGACTACCCGCATTCTTGGTTAGGACGTCTGTCGACGGTTGGGTCTCCAAACAGCAAAACCAGAGATGGCCTGAGTCTCAAGGATGCAGGTCGACCAAGTGCATGCGTCTATCTGTTATCTTTAGACAGAAATGAGTGCAGACGACTTGTTGGCGTACAAACGGGACACTTTACCTTCGCTAAGCACATAAGTCTAATTGGGCTCAGTGATGGCACCCTTTGCGACGCCTATGGAGAAGGTGAAGACACTTTGGAGCACTTCTTCTGTTAATGTCCCGCCTTTGCTAGTATAAGGTGGCGGCTGTTTGACGCTGACGTGTTGGAAGCTGAATGCTTATGCTCTTTATCACAGAAGCGCCTTCTGGTTTTTCTTCGGAAGACCAGGAAACCACAATAAATGAAGGCTACTGCCTAATAGACCAATTATTTGAGTCTGAGCGCTCCAGTGCAGTGTATCCCAACCACGAACAAAAGAAACCCCTACGTTTGAATCGTGGATGTTTCTCTTTGGCGTCGATGTAGACGACGATGGACCAAGTTCACTAGGACTTATTGTCGTATATCCACTTTCCATCTTCAGTTATTATCCACTGCAAAAATGTCCACCTTTGATGTTATTCGAGAAGCAGTTCCGAGGTGAAAAATTGCCATTCGACATCACTCATTCAACTTATACAGTACCCGATTGTTGAATTGTTTGCTGAGTCAATCCCAACAATTCTGCGTGTTCACATAGACTTTGGCATGGATCTCGACGCAGCAAACCGCCAATTCCTCTTCTACAAATTTTATGGACTGTTTTACGCGCTCTTTGTCTTCGACACTAAAATCACCATTTTCTACTCGTTCAAACAACTCTTTGCATGATTTATTATTATTATTTTTTATTTCTGTGCATTTTTATTTTCCTTAGTTCATTTTCTTACATGCTAGACAAAAATACTTAAACTAGCTTCCAAGTATAATCTTATGATCTTAACTCTAACTTACTGACTCTTCATGAGTATTCTATTCCAGATTTTTTGCCTTATGCTTTTCGGCATCTTATATTTTTTAAAGTTTAGCATTTACATTTTTACATTTTACATTTTTGATTTCCTCCAAGAAAATTAAAAAGATTTAGCAGATGCACCATGCACTTCTACAAGCACTCGATGAACTTCAGTTGCACTTTTTTTTCAATTTCAAAATACTAAGAACTTTACGCAATTGCTGCTTTTTAAAAGCAAGTCCTGACTTTTTCGAAAAACAGAAAAACAATGTTGTTGTCTATAACAAATTATATCTGACAAATGTTATACCTTTCCAATGAAGTAGGTAATCGCTTCCAAGATTAGCCACAGCTTGCAGGTGGCGCCATCTTTTGTAAATGGGCAAATTTATTTCTACTCCCAACATTTATACCACAGTCGAGCCCTGTCAAAAAGATGAAACAACAGTCTTCATTGAGGTGCTTGTGAACTGCTTTTTGGGACCTAAGAAGATGCTCCAATATTCCTGAAAATACGAAAACTTTATAGCAAACCATATAACACGCCGGTCTTCCCATGTACCCCGTCTAAATGAGTAAGCACGAATGAGAAAGATATACAGAATGCCTTTCTAATTGTTTCATAAAACACACTCGTTTTCTTAATTACTGTCTTCTCTAAAGTTGATCCTTTCCTTTCCTAGCGCTTTAATAAAATTTCTCAAGAACCTCTTTCTTCTGACATAATCAAAGAAGCAACGCTTCATTTGCTTTCCATTAACAGCCGCCAATATTCCTAAGCCTACCCACATCTGTTCGATGATGAACAAAAAGTGTATCGAAACGTTAAGTAATAGAGCTCCATAAATTTCATCACTCACACCCTTCATATCGCCTTTTGCCTCTGTCGTTTCATGGCTCTGCACTCTGTCCCCAGATCGTTCTGAATCCGCTCAACCACTTTGAGTGGCACAGTTTTGAATTTTCCCCAACATTTCAATCAATTACTCAGCAAGATTTATTTTGCCATTTCGCATGCTCCTCCAACAGCCCTCAAAACTTAGCCCTTGCCGCACTGACTCTGTAACATTCATTCCTCCGCATCGCTTCGGAATTGGGATTCTTTCCGGAGCTTGTCATCGATTTCGAATTACAGCCAAGAGGAAGTGGATTTGTTTTTCCTTTTCTCTTCTTGAACTTCATTAATCAGGCCCATATTTTGATATTACCGCCATCGCTGGTAGTTATCAGAGCAGTTGACGAAAACTTATATTTTACAGCATTCGTTCATAATCGTGGAACAAGGGTAAAGTAAAACTTGCTAGGGGGAAAGGGAAAAGGAGCAGTGAAGGGCGGAAGTGTGCAAATACATCAGCTTTAGTGGGAACTAAAAAAAGTTAAAAGTCTTCCACGTGGAATTGTGCAGGAATTTCACTAGACATTGTCAAGGATATCAAATCTACTCGACTCAAACCTGACAAAAAAAACGTTTGATAAAACATACAGAAAGTGGGGATAACAAAGCGTGGGTCTTTTAACTTCTATGAACCGTAACAGTTGCTTCTCGGTAGAAATTTCTGGAACTTAAGTAGTCCAGTGGATCGCTATACGCTTCTAAAGGGTGTTTTACTTTTTTCTTTTTCTAATATAGACCTTGAAAGTGAAGTAAAATAAGAACGGCTTCTCTAAATTGGCATCTACTTAATTCAAAAGATAATCTTCTGATAATATAGTTTAAACATAACGATGTTTAAATGCTGTGGCTGGCTCTTATTTGGAGGTACACTTTTTGATGGAGTTTTTCAACAATTGCGACTGTATATCGGCAGTAACACGGCAAATGTTGTCTCCCAGGGGTTTAAACGTTTCGGGCTTATGTACGTAGACTAGCGACTTTATATAAGTCCACAGAAAATTTTCAAGACAATATTGAAAGCCAATTCATGGGTCCGTAACGTTAAAATATTTTTCTGCCAAGCGTTTCCTTAAAAAAATCTATTCTGAAGACAGATTGCTGACGTTATAGCTCCCAGCCCATTTGATGAACGAATAAGTCAGTTATCATGGGTTTATTGTAGAGAGGTGGCGGGTGTTGAAAAATCGGAAAAAGTACAACTTAGGCTGAAACTCCCCGTTTATTTCACTTGATCTTATATTTACAAGGGTTGCCTTTTATATTTCGGGATAAGAAAACAAATACAAATATTAATCATCGAAAATAGCTCTAGTGTTTTTGAAAATATTCCCCATTAACATCTGTACACTTCAGCATGCGGTTGAACTAATTGTCGAAGCACTTTCGCCACTCTGATTGAGGTATCTCCAAAACGTGCGTTCTGAACGCATCAACCGCTTCTTCAGGTACCGAAAAACGTTGACCTCTCATTTTGTTTTTTAGGTACAGGAATAAAATGATAAATAAAATGACTATACGGCGGATGACTCATCAAATCGATGTGCTGAGTGCTCAAAAATGCAGTTGTTCGAGCCGATGTGTGAGAGTTCGCATTGTCGTGGTGAAAAGTGATCCGTCATCGGCGGTTGGTTTTCCTGATTTCTTGGAAGACAACTGGCAAAAAAATGATTGTGTACCACTCAGGATTGACTATTTTGCGTTGGTCTAGTGGTACGGTTACGACATGTCCAGTTTTTTTCGAGAAAAGGCGACCATGTGCTTGGAAGTGCTTCGTGCGCGAGCAACTTTTGTTGGATTTGGCTCAATTTGAAACACATATACAGTCGACTGCTGTTTACTTTCGGGCTCATACGCGAAAATCCACGATTCATCTCCTGACACGATATCATAGACGTGTTTCGAAGCACCGCGATCGTGTTATTGGAGCATTTTTTTCGACCAATCGTCTCGAGCCGTTTTTTGAGCGATTGACAAATTATGTGGGATCTAGCGCGAACAAATTTCTTTGACGGTAAAATGTTCATGCAATATTGAATGTATGCTGGTCCCACTAATGCCTAAGGTTGGTTGGTTCAATCTCACGCTAGGTCACATGACGATCTTGCAATATCAGTTGAAGCACAGCATAAATGGTTTCCGGAACAACAACTGGTTTTGGATGACCTTCACGAAATTCGTCTTGTAGTGAACTACGACCTTAGTTGAATTCACCATACCATCGATAAACAGTGGTCCTTGATGGAACTTCATCGCTAAAAATCGAATTAAGTTCATCTATGCACCGCTTTTGAGTTAATCAACGTCGAAAGTTGTAAACAATAATCGCACAATTTAATTCCATTTTTTGGGCGAGATGAATCCTTTAAGTTGCTGTAAACAACACAAATAGCGCTCGTATGTCTAAACGTTCTGAGTACCTATAACCTCGGAAATGTCTAACTTTACGATAGAACTGGCAGTTGCCAGATTGCAGCACTAGATTTGCCCATTCCCGAAATATAAAAGCCAACCTTCGTATAATATGTACACAAACGACGTAATTTACGTGATCATGTGAACTCTTGCTAACATTATGTTACCGAAAATCTGAGTGCATGTGATTGATTTATATTCTTGTATAACAAATGGTTGTGTTCTTAGATAATTATATTTTCACTTAAAAGCCTAAATTAAAATGGTCACCTGTGACTGTGAGGTTTTTAAAGAAGTTCGGAATAATTATTCCACCAGCCCATAAAAGCACACCAAACAGCCAGTTTGTGTGGATGCAACAGTATCTCAACATACTCGTATGTACACTTGCTTAGTACTATATCCGCTCGACCAGAAGCGATCATGGTCGCTTAGCAAAGTTTGTTTATAAAAATTCGTATCAAACTGAGTTCTCCTTTTACTTAACCAAACCAAATAAAAAATAAATTACTTAACAGTTAAAAAGTTATGAGGAAGATGGATGCTCGAACGAACTCACAGAGACCTTTAATGTCAGAAAGGTTTTGAGAAGACGTCGCACTGTCATGTGATGTTCTTGGCATATGATCTTGTGCAACTTACAAGCTAAGTCAAAAAGCATGGGGCGTTTAGGGGATTCAATCTATTCGACGTCTCGCACTGAGATACTTGGCAGCAGAAACTTCGAAGTTGTCAAGGACTTTATCTACCTTGGCACCGGAGTAAATTGGACCAACACGATCAGTACCGAAATCAAACGCAAATACTCTTGCGAATCGTTTCTTTCCTGGTTTCAGGAGACAGTTGAGTATGAGATCCGTCTCTTGAAAGACTTAGCTGGCTATATATAACAGCTTGAGTATCCCAGTTCGGAAAATGGACGCTTCCTAACAGCACAACTCCGATCTGGAAAGTTTTTGAAATCAAGCCACAACCTAACGGAGGACGTCTAGATGAGATGTCGCACACAAGTAAAGAAGGTCCTCAAACAACTTAGAGACAGCTGAACAGAGATTGATGCCGAGGTTGGCCTGTAGCGTCGTTCATAGAAGAATTGAAAAGTAGTTCTACGGAAATAGTAGAATAATGCTTGGCGAAACGAAGGTGTCGTAAAAGAGTCCATTCAAATCAAAACTGACTGTGATGCACTTTCTCTTCAAATATGGTGGATTCTAGTGCAACCCCAAACACCAACACCACCTGATTCTAAATGTGTGACAGAAGCAACGACTCGGCATAGGAGTGAGTCATCGCTTGCATTAAGTGAGGACGCTGCTTGCCTCATTATTTGTTCTCACAAATCATATAGGCATGTTTCATAGTTGATAGCCGTTCTATACTTCTCTGGGCTGTTGGCGACTGTAATTTTTTGGGGACGCGGACAAGGCAAGCCAAGAGCTACGAGTAGGACATAAGTCAACGTGTCATAGAAATTTAATTTTCGTTAAAGGAACATAGAGACTATGCTGGTGAGTCCCCAAGTAGGAAGGGGGTGTGTTAAAGTAATCCCTACAATTGATCGTAAGTGATGAGAACCGAGGTCAAGTTGACTTCTTAATGGTGCTTCGGGTAAAGAATATGCAATTTTGTGCTGGGGGTTGTGAAAAGAATATCAAATTTATTTGCGCCCTAATCCAATCTAAGAGGGACTCCACAGTGCTGTCGTCAACTGCTGACAACCTCCTCGCATTGGGAATTGATTGATTTAAGTGCTTATCGAATGCAGTACGTGACTTGGGAAGGAGGTCAAGAACTAGGAAAATGTTGTTCAACTTTGTGCTCCATTGTGAACCATTGATTTAGGTTTATGAAATAACTTTGGCAGGCTGCCTCTTACAACATTGAAAGAAAAAAAGTGTACTTTAAGTTTTTAAGAAGATGTACGTGTACAAAAGTGCAAGGATGCAAACTCGTATTAGAAGTTCTATTTACGGATGTGTTTATTTTCATTATTTTAATTTTTTTCATTATTTAATTTTCATTATATTATTTAAAAAATTTTAGTTGCTGAAAGTGCGAGGTCTGTTAAGAAAATAAGAAGAACTTTAAAATTTTCGATTGAAATACGATCGACAGTTGAACTCACAAGAAAGAACATCCAAACCAACTAATAAAAGTCAGTAAACAATGATGTATAGGGAACACGGTAAAAAGAAGACAGGAAGCAGTGGGGTGGTCTCCGTGGCTTAGTGAGTAGAGTGCGACACTCACAACCCGAAGGTCCAGGATAGATCCCCGGCTGAACACCTCAAAACTTTTACACGGCACCACCTCTTTCGAGCTGCTGGTTTCTAAACCTCCACCTTTTTACATAGTTGGCGCCCACTAAAGGGATTGTTTATACCCTTAAGTGACTGGAATTAAGTCACAGCACGCGCGGAAGGTATAGAGAAAGAGAAGGAAAGGAGGTACCGATGCACATTGGTTTTAAATGTCTGTGGATTGTAATGGCCTACTTTATGGCGCGGAGTCTTGGACGTCAGCAAAGGCGGAAGAGGAAGCCCTTAGTCTCTTCGAGAGAAAAGTTTTGCGTCCACTGACTGGAGGGCCACAAGAACCAGAAGAAGAAGGATTGTAATGGATGGGAAATGTTGGGCTGGGAAGAGCATTCCATATTCTTGTGGTGCGGCTGAAGAACGAGTCTCTAAACGTAACTGCACGTCCGAAGGTGGTTTCAAACGTGAACGGGTGAGCATTCCTTGCGAGGCGGGTATTGCGGGTTTATTTTTGAAGGGGAGGAATGCAGCTGGCTAACTCGTCAGAGCATTTTTTGTTGAAATAGCGATAAAAAAGTGATAGAGATGCAACATTACGTCGATGTTCAAGCGAGTCAATTGACTTTGCAGCATTACTATCACCATCAAGTTTTATCGCTCGCTGTTGGATTCTATCTTATAGGCGCAGAGAGGTCTTAGGAGCACCGGACCAGACAGGAGCGTTGTACTCAAGTTTTGAGCTCATATACGCCTTAAAAATTGTCGCCAAGTCAAAAGGAGTGAACTATTTCATGCAACGCTTTAAGAATATATTTCGCTTCATTTTTGGCGATCACGAATATGTGATCGTTCCAACTTATTGTTGAGTTGATACACGTACCTAGGATGGAAAGTCGTTCAGTGTCAACAATGCAGGAGCCATTCATAGACAATGGCAAGTTGTTTTCAGAACGCTTGAGTGAAAGTAGACAGCACCGAGTTTTGGAAGAATTTAATTATACTCTATTCTTCTTACCCCAATCAATTATGCTGCCGAGATTGAAATTAAATGAGCTTAACATACGCTGCCGTTTAAAGTCAATGGCCGAAGAGGAGGGACGAGAGCCGAGGAACGAATATGAAAAGCTGAGGGTACTGTCATTCAGTTGGATTGGATTATAAGTGACAGACAGCAGATCATTTATAAAAATGAGGAAGAGTATCGGGGACAAAACGGAGCGCTGGGGCACACCAGCAGTAATATGTTGAATATCAGATCAGATATCAGAATATAACTTTTATTGAACGGTTCGAAAGGGAATTTTTAATCTATTGTAGAAGAGGCTTATCGACGCCAAAACTCAATTTCGACAAGAGAGCATGATGCCAGACTCAAAGATTGTCAAATGCTTTTGAAATATGAAGTGCAACGATCTTGCTTTCTCCTACATTATGCAAAGATTGGTTCCATGTTTAGGTGAGATAAACCTTCAGATCCTTCAAAGACCTGTTGCTACGGAAGCCGTTTTGCCGGTCATTAAGAAGCTTCCGAGTTTTGAAGATATTTTATAAGCTGATGACTTATCAGAATTTCCATGACCATAGAAAGTAGGGACGTAAGTGCTTTGGATCGGTAGGAGGCGGGTGAAAATGGTTCACCTTTATTTTTTGGGGCGGGCTAGACAAATGTTGTTTTCCACTTACTCGGAAAGAGTCTTAAGGAGTAGGACAGATGGAAAAGCTAATGCAGTGGTTTTGCCAGCGTAGATGAACACCTGTTCAGAAGAACGGGGGGATACCATCCGAATTTATGCACGTTCAGATCTTTAAGTACTCTTGCAACCGTACGAGTGCGAGAATGAACTTGTCCCATGGAAAAATGTATGCTCTCGAGTACAGGCGCTGATAGAGCACCTTTCAGAGTTGGCAAAAAATTGTAAGTCTCTTTTGTAGCGCCACCCAATTACTATTATTACTAAGCAGTGCATATCGAAATGTTAAGGAAAAGCATAGTTGCAAAAATGGCGTTGAGGTCATGTGAGGAGAAAGCCGTTGACCAGTACTATACATATACATTCCGGGACTGACAAAAACTCAATTTTATTTCAAGGAAGTCCAAACATTAATTTGACGCCTGTCAAATTTTCATGATCTGATTATAAAATTACAAGTTACAGTGCCTCAAGTAACGAAACTTTTGCGATTTTTAAAACAATAGAAAAAAAAACAGAATTTCGTGTGTTGATTAAACATTGTCTCTCAATGGGAAAAAAATACCGTGCACGCCCAGCAATGGCTTGAAAAGTTCTACAGGAACTCTGATCCATCAAAAACAACTATTTGCCGGTGGTAGTCTATTTTAGAGCAAAAGATAAATCGCTCTCCAAAAAAGCTATTGAAATATTAGATTGTCATGAAAATTCGACAGGTTTCAGTTGAATGTTTGTACTTCCTAAAAATAATATGTAAGTTAACACCTCGATCCAATCCCAAAATACACTGGACAAACAATACGATCTGGAATTCATAAACATTATGGTTCATGACCCAAGCGATCCCAAAATCCGAGAAACCGCTTGAATATCGGAATGATTTTCAAACATGTGCATCGGTTCACATTTCAACCCCCATCTACAACACATCAGATTAAGAGTGCAGAGGTGACTTACTCCGAGCAGCATCCTACAAAAAGTAATCCAGATCCAGATGTCGAACGGTCCAGTCATCGAGATGCAGTCGTCGGACGGTCCAGTCCTCGGACGGCCCAGTCCTTGGACGGCCCAGTTGTGTTTGGCATTTTTTACTTGGAAACAAATAAATTAATTTGTATTTTTTGTTAGCGGCGCCCCCTATATGTCAGTCTCGGGACTTATTGAGCAATGTGTTCGAAGAGAGGTTCTTGTTTTCAAGAAAGAAGTGTAGCCCACCCTACAAAGTTCTGATGTAACGTATTTTTTCGTCCGAATAAACATTTAACATTTTTGGATATAATGGCAAAAATAACAAAAGACAAAATGCTGTGAAAACCGTGCAACACGGAGGTGGAAGTGATGTAGTACCAAGTTGCATGCCGCTTTATTGACGGTTCTCTGTGTTCGTTCAACCACGTCAATGTCGCCGGAGTCAAGTCAACTGAACTGACTTATGGAAGATCGTGCGCCACTAGAGGCACAATTTTCTCAAGAATGAAGTTAAAGATGTCGCCTGACACATGACGTCTGACACATAACGTCTGACATATGACGTCTGACACATGACGTTTGACACATGATGTCTGACACATGACGTCTGACACATGACGTCTGACATATGACGTCTGACACATGACGTCTGACACATGACGTCTGACACATGACGTCTGACACATGACGTCTGACACATGACGTGTGACACATGACGTCTGACACATGACGTCTGATACATGACGTCTGACACATGACATCTGACATATGACGTCTGACAAACATGACGTCTGACATGTGACGTCTGACACATGACATCTGACACATGACGTCTGACACATGACGTCTGACACATGACGTCTGACGCACATTGTCTGACACATGACGTCTGGCACATTATTATGAATTTTCCTTATTAAAGGTTTTCGCCTACAATTAGGCAATGTCTTCCGAGTGTCAGGAGTCGCGACCATAGGAAGAGACTCCTTGACACAAAGAATTTTCCGAGTGAGGGGGTGGCTCAGGTGGATGGAGATCGCCCGTCGAATCAGCGGTTATGGGTTCAACCCCCAATATGGGATTCGGGAAAAGACTTTTCCTTTTTTTTTCGAAATTGTGTTCCTTGGAACATATCTTAGTTGTGGGGCCAGATGGTTGGTTGAGTGACATGACAACAGTAACTTCTGCTCACTGAGGCCAACGGGGAAAACGAGTCTCGCCAATACCCAGTCAGGGGTCTTTCTCTTGTCGACATAGGAACCAGAACAAAGGAAGACAAGCAGTAGAAGTAAGTGGTTGTAGGGAAAAGTGCATAAAAAAAGAAATAAGAAAGTGAAACAAGAAGATAGTGAAAGTCATAAAGTCATTAACATTATAGTGTACATAGAGAGGAAGTGTTGTCCCTAAGCCCAAACCACCAACAGGTGAAGTGCCCTTAGTTTTGTTTAATTGTACGTACCCTTATATACTACTCTTCTAACAGGTTGATTTTGTGGATTGAGGTTTTTTTTTCTTGTTGGAGCGTATGTTCCTGAAGTCTCTGACCTAGCCCGATTTCATTTGCGGTTGAACATTGAACCAATAGGACAGAAGACCCGGAAAGGCGTAGACAACCACCTGCATTGAGCAACATAGCTACCAGGTATCTCAAATGTTAAGAAATAGTGTTCCAAACATCATAACCCGATATCAGTGAAAAAGGATTAGAGAGTTCCTATAAGTGTCGTGTTAGACTCGTTTTGCGTAAGTGGGATCGTAGCCGAATTGACTGAGTCACCGGTCTGTCGCAAAGTTGAAATTAAAAGCGAGGGTTCAAATACCGGACGGAGATCATCTTCGACTCGTATTCGTTTCTTTTCCTTTCTTTAATTTCATTATTTTTTTTTATTATTATTATTTTTTTTTTGTCTTGCTACTAATGGGGAGTAAGTCAGGAGTCGGTTTAGCATAGGGTAGGTTAAGTGACATTTTGAATTATATAGAGTCTCCTACATATAAGTTTAGATTTAAGCGATTATTGTTAGATTAAGATAGTTGTTAAATTGGATTAAGTTAGCTAATAACTGAAGTATTGTGAACGCGTATTGTATTCTTCGTCTGCTAAGATCTCCGTGAACGAATCTAGTCGCGATTTTAGGTCCGGAAAACAGTAAGAAGGGACGAGGCTAATCGCGTGGCGCCCAAAATTATCCCGCGACCTCTTTTCACCCAGCTGGTCGGCAAACCCCCCCCCCCCCTTCTTTCCCGGAGCATTTTCGAAAAAAAGGTAACAACATGACGTCTGACACATGATGTCTGACACATGACATCTGACACATGACGCCTGACAAACATGACGTCTGACAAACATGAAGTCTGACACATGACTTTTGACACATGATGTCTGACACATGACGTCTGACACATGACGTCTGACACATGACGTCTGACACATGACGTCTGACACATGAAGTCTAACACATGACGTCTGAGATGTGACGTCTGGCACATGACGTCTGATACATGACGTCTGACACATGACGTCTGACACATGACGTCTTACATATGACGCCTGACACATTACGTCTGACACATGACGTCTGACACATGACGTCTGACACATGACGTCTGATACATGACGTCTGACTTGACACATGACATATAACATGTGAGTGAGTCGCCTTGTCTACAAGCCTTTTGAACATTGAAGGTCTCGGTGGATTCCTTACCGAGCAGCGACAGTTCTCCATCGTCAATCTACACAGTCTGAGAAGTTAGGAAGGAATGCCGAAACTTGATATGGCACTGTCTGATAACTGCCGCATATGACAGTGTATCACTTTCTCTCAATACACACTGTCGTATGCGGCCTTCAATAATATGTCGTGAGTATGTCGTGAGTGTCGATTTGCACTTCTTGTGTTTCCTCCAGGATCTGCCGTATTGTGAAGATCTGGTCTATTGTGACTTCCCTTGCATGAAACCACACTGATAGGAACCTATCAGGTTATGGACAAACGGTTTTAGACGCCCACACAATAACAAACGACGCTGAGATTCCACTCATCGGGCATGCTTTCCTCCGACCATATGTTAGAGATGGGAGGGTGCATGCGCCCAACCAACTCATAGCCAGCTGCTTTGTTCGATTTCAGCTTGCATATTTCTATCTTCACCTTGTCTAAGTCGGGGGGACGAAATTCTATCCTATCATCGTCCAAATTGAATAGAACATTCTGTCTAACAGCGGAATTTGAGCCGTCATCGCGGTTAAGGAGTCTGCAGAAATGATCCTTCCAGATTCTCAGCACAAACTGCAACTCTACTACAAGTTGTCCATTTTGGTCCCGACAGGCCTTGGGCCTAAGCTTGTACCCTCCGGATAGCTGTTTTACCTTTCGGTAAGACTTTCGGACATCATTCCTGCCATAACACCTTTCCATTTCATCAACCGCGCACTTCTAATTCTCCTTCTTTTTCCTTCTGAGTAGCCGGTGCTCTTCCCTTCTTCTCTGTTTGTAGAGCTCACGAAGAGCTCTCTTGGTTCGAGCGTTGCCTTATAGGCGTCTTGTTTGGCTGCATGCGCTTACCTGTACTTGTCGTTAAACTATGGATGCCTTCTGAATGGTGACGTGAATCCTTGCAGATCAGTGGCAGCTTCGTTGATGGCTTCTTGACAACGTTTATAGTCTTCTTCTATGTTTAGTGCAGGCAGCATCGTACTCTGAGCGAGCTTCACGGAGACTCGGTCGGTAAAGTTTCCAGCGATTGTGGCTTTCCGACGTCAAACCATATTGGCCTGTCTCGACTCCGTTGATCTCTCGATGTCCGGGTTCTTACCTTGGCTACAACAAAGTGATGATCCGAGTCAATGTTTGCAGCTCGGAAGGTTCGAACATCGAGAATATTGGAAAAGTGTCTGATGTCGATCGCATTGTGATCAATCTGATTGACGGTGGATTGATGGGGGGACAAGTTCGTGTTGTGAATGTTCAGGTGTGGGAACCACGTGCTAACTACAGAAAGGCTCTGCGCCGCGGCGAATTCCTTTCCTTTCCGGATAAATAAAGAACTGTCAATGAATTTACACGAATTCATGCCCAAAGAAGGAGCAAAACGTCAACTAATGAACGCTGAAATTAAAAAATAATGACTTTGTCCAAAGAAAAATTCGCAATGGGTTTTAAAATAACCCATAAAATTATAAGTTCTTAAGCACGGCTAACGATTTCTCTCGGAAATGAAGTGTCACTGAGGCCCTTATTTTCTACTTTCTCGTCGTCCAATATACTTAGCTTATACTCCGTTCGAACTCCCGCAGAAATCCATCAGCGTCGACAACTGCTGTTGTCGACATTCGTCTCTGCATCAACTTAAACACAAATTCCGTCTTTTATCATAATAAATATTATTCAGAAGATATTTCTTAATCTAAACACTGTTGTAATATTAAATTCTCTCTATTTCCTGCAGATGAGTTACTCTCTAAACAGAGGATCCAAAGATACGCAGAAAAATTTAAATAAACAAGCACACACTTAAAACAAGATCAACTACAGCTACAAATGCATAAAGTCATCTTATTTACAATATTTATAGATCCACGTACAAATGTCCTGCGAAAAGCTACTTGATTCGTCTGATTCCTACAACCTGCTATTTACAGTACAAATATCAGTCCTGTTGATTGATGTTTCGTTTGTGATTCTGAGCCATGCGCGGTATAAAAAGTCTAAAATGTCCAGTAAATTGTTTCAAAATTTAATGGCTATACCACCGACCTTCAGTCGGCCGTGGTGGAGTACGTTTAATTCTAAAATTCTGTTCACTGTATTGTGGTCCTGATTTTGGTTTTCTGGCTTTATTGTCGAAAAATTTGAAATTAAATATTCTTCTTCTCCATGCCCGAGGGGGCGAGTCACAGCTCAACTCCCTTCCTCCTCAGTTCACAGTTACAAAAGAATAAGCAAAACGTTTACTGTACAAAATTAGACTAGAACACCGCAGACGGATTATCATACTTCCGACATGGCGAGCACGGTCTTCGGTCGTTCCATGATCACCACGCGAGCGGTCTTGTTCGATCGCCTGGAAACGGTCAGGGATGTCGTCAGCGTCCTCATCGAATCACAGCTGTTGTGCAGTCTCTGTCCAACGGTGTTGCAGCGGCCTTGTGTGGAGCTCGTGCGGCGGGTCTTGCAGCAGCACTGGAACCACTTAAATGGCGGAATGCGACTGAAACGACAAAAAGAGGCAAATTTACTCACGGGGGGCTTGACTCCGACATACATTCAGCTCGGGAACGGGAAAGGACTGATCACCAAGGAAGTGAATTGAAACTCACCTAAGCGTCCGGAAGATCTGTGTGGAGAACAAGCAGTAGATCAGTGGATTCGCGGCGCTATTCAGTGGCGCCAAACTCTGGATGAATGTCGCTATCGCGATGTTGGTCTGGGTCCGGGGTATGTGCCCGAAGACCTGCAGCAGGTCGAACACGATGTACGGCGACCAGCAAAGTATGAACACAATGACAATGACGAACGTCATCTTGACGGTTTTGACCTTCGCTCGGGGAATGATTCCTCGAGAGCTTGCTCGGCGGGTGGCTGGATTCGCATACGCCGTCCGATCTGCAAGGATAAAAGACCGCTTGAGTCTTGTTTGGGGGAGTGGGACTGGCTGCAAACTCACCAGCTGGAGCAAACATGGCGCCTTTGACCCAAATCGTTCGAACTATGACCGCGTAGCAGGCGGTGATAATCAATGCGGGGAACGCGAACAACGTCGCTGAGACCAGACTCATGTAGACCTGCCACCGCCACGGTGAACCCAGTTCAATCCAGCACTGCGTCTGCCCTTGTATCAGCTTCTCCTCGTAGAGCACCAGCATCGGGGCCGAAAACAACGCGCTTACCAGCCAAGCACTAGCCACCAAGCGATGAGCACGCTTCCCTAGAAACCAAAGATCATCCAACGCATTCATTCATCTTCACACAAAGCATACTTACATGACTTTGAAAAATTCATTGGATGTGTTATCGCATCATATCTGTCGATACTCAGTGCCACCAAGACGTACGTTGACGCGTACGTCACACAGACTTGTGAGAATCGAATGGCCTTACAGGCGACATTACCGGCTCGCCATGATATCGTTATGCGCCAAATGATATCCGTCAGCACGTTCAGCAATCCAACGGATAGGTCTGTGAAAGGCAAAGAAAAATGCAATATTGTCCGAAGGTCCTTTGTGCGTTCAACTAGTTGGTACTCACCAGCCAGGGCCAGTTGTTTGATGAAGAAATTCATTCGGGATTTGCGATTCTTGTTCATCAACATTGCAACTAGGACTGAGGAGTTGCCAAGGACGATGACTGTAAAGAGAATCCAAAGGACGGCAAATTGTTCGGTCTGTAAATAAAGAAATGGAATTTTATAGCTTGGGGGATTTTATTGAAGGCCAAATTGAAGTGAAGAGTTTTTTTTTCATTTTAACTGTGTTGTCGCTTTCGAAAAAGCGACCCTTATTGGTGTATACGTCGATCATGAATGTCGCCATTCGGCTAACCTGTGAGTCTATTCTTTTTTGAGGGAAAGAACGCTTGGCATAGTGTCCACTATCAATCAAATCTTGTCGTGCCTTGTGGGCAAGGCAAGGGTTGAAGAAGCAAGTTCGGGTTAAATGTGGACAGCGTGTCAGTGGTTAATGAAAGGAAGTTTCAAAGGCACTTAGACAACTGGAAGCATTATCGAGCACTCAGTGTAGTGGTAGCTCAAAAAACACCTTGCCCTTGCTTCTAGTATTTAAATACGTTGAATGTGGTTTCCTTACTCTATAAATCTGAAGTAGATAAAAAAAATTATCATTTCATTTCCAACTATCGAAACTTCGTAATTTCGAATAAGCCATGGTGAATAAATAGTAATCCTAAAGGTTTGCCAAGCAGGGGCGTATGATTTCTTGGTACAACTCTGTAATTACTTACCGCGGATCGATTCACTATATACAGTGATGAACATAAATATTGGAAGAACTGTCATATCTTTAGAGAACTATATATATTTTCATGGAAGAAAGTAAGCAATGCATTTTATCTTCTGATAATTTATATCCACAATATATTTTTAATTTTGAATATATACACTTTTTACAAAACGGTTGTAATTATTAAAAAATATGAAAAAAGGCAATTAACCAACTTTACTTGAATGAACAAAAGTATTGACACATTACAATTTCAATTACAAACAATAACAAACTGTTAATACCTTGTAGGGTGGCCCTTTCTTTTTACAGCTTCCAAAAGTATATTTTTCTTTGAAAATACAAATTTTCTGGTGACATCTTCTCCGATTTTTAACCATTCCCCAGATATGACCCTTTGAAGTTGCATCTTACTGGTTATAACTTCTTTTCTTATTCATCTGTCCGATTTCTAACAAAGGTGCTCAATAGGATTAAGTTCTGAAGACCTGGGAGGCGGATTTAAAAGGTAGGGAACGTTTAAGACACGTCCCGACAGAGAAAAAAAGTGACAGCTGTAAAGAAGACTTCTATCACCTCCTATAAAGGACACACGATCGATTCCCCAGCTACGACATTAAGATCGTTCTAGGAGATTTCAACGCTCAGTTGGGAAAAGAGAAGTCTTTGCTAAAGTCATTGGAAGACACAGCCTGCACGCTCCGGAAACGGACTCAGGCTAGTTGACTTCGCCCCCGGGCGAAATTTCTCTGTGGCCAACACGCGGTTCCACACCTCAACATTCATAAAGGTACCTGGCGATCACTTGATCAATCAAAAGTCAACCAGATTGATCACGTTGCGATCAACGTCAGACACTCCCCAGTATTTTCGATGTCCGAACCCTCCAAGGTGTAAGCATCGACTCGGATCATTCCCTTTTTGTAGCCAAGGTAAGAGCCCGGATACTGAGTCGAGACAGACCAAAACGGTTTGATGTCGGAAAGCTACAATCGCAACAGATCGCTAGAGCCTTTGCCGATCGATTCTCCATGAAATTGGCTCAAAGTTCGATACTGCCTGCACAAACAATAGACTACAAATGGAAACGTGGTCAAGAAGCCATCAAAGAGGCTGCCACTGATGAACTGGGTTTTACGCCACCACCTAAGAGGAACCCATGGTTTGACGACGAGTGCAGGCAAGCGCATGCAGCCAAGAAAAAAGCATACAAGGCAACGCTGCATCGAGCAACGAGAGTTGTTTGTGAGCTCTACAAACAGAAAAGAAGGGAAGAGAATCGGCTTCTCAGAAGAAAAAAGAAAGAGCACGAGAAGCGCGCGGTAGAGGAAATGGAGAGGTGCTATGGCAGGAATGACGTCCGAAATTTTTACCGCAAGATAAAACAGCTGTCCGGCTGTTACAAACCTCAGACAGAAGCCTGCCGGGACCCAAATAGACAACTGGTAGTAGAGTCGCAGTCGATGTTGAGACTCTGCAAACTCCTAAACGGCGATGACGACGCAAATCCCGCTGCTAGGCAGAATGTTCCACACAATTTGTACGACGACAAGAATTCCGTGCCCCCGACTTCAACGAGATCAAGATAGCAATATCGAGACTGAAGTCGAACAAAGCTGCTGTCGCGGAGGGACTATCCGCAGAGCTATCCAAAGCAGCTGGAGCGGACGGACTACCCGCAGAACTATTTAAAGCAGCTGACTAGGAGCTGGTTGCAAGAGCTCCTCTGTGAGACGTGGTCGGAGGAAAACATGCCCGACGAGTGGAATCTCAGCATCGTTTGTCCGGTCCACTAGAAAGGAGACCCTTTCGACTGCGCCAACTACCGAGGGATCAGTCTCCTTAACATCGCATACAAGATCCTCTCTGCCGTATTGTGTGAACGTCTAAAACCGTTCGTCAACAACCTGATAGGTCCTTATGAGTGTGGTTTCAGGTCATTGAATTCCACAACCGACCAGATCTTCACACTGCGGCAGATCCTGGAGAAGTCCCACGAAGTAAAAATCGACACCCACCATCTATTCGTCGATTTCGAGGCCGCGTATGACAGCGTGCATAGAGACGAGCTATGCAGTGCCATGTCTAGTTTTGGCATCCCTACCAAACTCGTCAGATTGTGTAGGATTACTATGGAGAACTCTCGCTGATCGGACAATGTCGGTAGGGAACTCACCGAGACCTTCAATATCAAAAAAGGTTTTAGGCAAGGTGACGCACTATCGTGTGACTTCTTTAATATCATTCTTGAGGGGATCGTGCGGAACTCACACGTCAATATCAGAGGCAAGATCTTCCACAAGTCCGTTCAACTGCTAGCTTATGCGGATGACATTGATGTGATTGGCCGAACTCAGTGATCCGTCATTGAGGCATTTGCTGGCATCGAAGCGGAAGCGGCTAAAGTGGGACTGGTGGTAAACGAGAGCAAAACGAAATATATGATGTCATCGAAGAAGGACGCAGAACATAGACGTCTCGAACAGAGCGTCACTATGGGCAGCAGACACTTCGAGGTAGTCAAGGCCTTCGTCTATCTCGGCTCCGCGGTGAATAGGGACAGCAACATTAGTACCGAAATCAAGCGCAAAATTACTTTTGCCAATCGCTGTTTCTTTGGGCTTAAGAGGCAATTGAGTAATAAAGCCCTGTCTCGATGGACTTAGATCGCTATATATAACAGTTTGATCATCCCCGTCCTACTTTATGGCGCGGAATCTTGGACGTTAGCAAAGTTCTGCGTGCGATTTTTGGTCCTGTTTGCGTTGATGGCATCTGGAGGAGAAGATTTAATGACGAACTCTATAGGCTGTACAGCGACATGTACCTTATCAAGCGTCTACGGCTACAACGCTTAAGGTGGCTAAGCCATGTAGAGCGCATGGACAACACTGCTCGTTCCCGAAGAATCTTCGAATCCGAACCACAGGGACGTCCTAGGCTGAGATGGCGCACACAAGTGGAAAAGGACCTCAACCAACTTGGAGTGCGCAATTGGAGGCAGCTTGCAAGAGATCGTGCTAGCTGGAGAGGCATGTTGGTTGAGGCCCAGGTCCACCCCGGACTGTAGCGCCATACGAAGAAGAAGAAGAAAAATTACATTAAAGACAAGCCACTGACGAACGATATATGCTTAGGGTCGTTGACTTGTTAAAAATATTAATTTCTTCCAAGGTTTAGTTTTTTAACACTATTTTTCAAATTGTTCTTCAAAATGTCCAAATATTTGATTTTGTCCATGTCCCCCTCTATAAGTACTAGTTCCCCAACCCCTCCAGCAGCCATACAGCCCCAGACCATGACTCTTCCGCCGCAGTGTTTAACAGTGCTTTGCAAATTTTGTGGATCGAGTTCGGTATTGGGCTTCCTCCAAACCTAAATTTGTTTACTTTTGAAAGTACAACTTGACTCCAGCAGTCATTATCCTTTGAAACATATTCTTTTTGCGAACTCTATTCACCTATTTCTGTTTCGTTTGCATATAAAATAATTTTTCCTTGAGACTTGAGCATTGTATCCAGCCCTGTGTATAATCCTGCGTAGTGTAATTGGACGAACGTGCACATTTAGGTTTTGTCTAAGATGAGCAGTTTTTTCTGAGGACGTCGTTTTTGGTTATTTTTTTAAATTCTTCTAATTTGCCTGTACACTGGTATTAATTTTGCGAGGGCGACGCTCTCTTCTTTCATTTTTTATACTTTAACGCCTTTGAAACCTTCGAATGACGCTGCAAACAGTATACCGACTTTTTTTAATGATCTCCGCAATTTCCCGATAACTTTTATTCTGTTCCCGCAGATTTAAAATTATTTTTCTTTCACTTTTTGTAGTTTCTTTTCCTTTTCGTCCCATTTCAACCCGAAACCAACGTGGCAAAGAGAAACTTTGAAAATATTCTTTCAATAAGAAATAACGGTATTTTTTCAGAAAACATTTATTATCTCTGCAATGAAATATCATTTGCAAGTGTTGTCTATGAAGTGTATGGGTACTTTTGTACAAAAGAGGAGATACTATATTAATAAACCTTATTTGTATACAAACTACTGACAGTATAGATTAGCTGTAACGAAATTAGAAAATATACTCTATTTCTGATAAATTCCACCAACAAGAATAATCCCTAAGATATTTACATATTTTCTAGACATTGTCATTAGTATTTAGGCAAAATGTTTATCACTGCCTGTAGCAATTGCTTGTACAAAAAGAGTTTCGTTTCGGTTCGCTACCCGGAATGGCTTCCGGGAAGCCAGTTCATTTTTTTAGCACAACAATAGACAATGCTAAGCTACTGAAGTCAGTGGACATTGATCTGTATAGGACAGTGCTTGGCAACTGCATTTTCATATTTGATGATCCCCGGAAGTAGTATATATTAGTTCTATCTGTTTTGAATAGATGGCGCTACCTTCAAGATGTGGTCAGTCTTGGAAGTGATCACCTATATTACTGGAAGGATGAAACAGTTGTCAGCAATAATTTCGAGTAGTGTGCTTCAGCGCCTGTTGCAGACAAAAACATTGCTTTTTGCCGCTTTGAAAAAGTTCAGAATTGTATAAGATACGCGAGCCGAGGGAAGTCGAAGGCGACTTTGCACCTCGGAACTGCTTCTTGAGAGACAACAAAGCAAGATAAAGGTAAAGGTCAAGCCAGACAAATCTATTGATGGCAAACGCTATTGACAAATGCGTTTGAACCGTGCATTGTGTGAAAAATGGCCTGAAACGACAGAAATACTTGACGAGGTGATTTTGCAATGTCAACACCACGGTTCCACGTGGATGTAGCCGTCAATAACTACATGGAAACAATGACATGGGAGGTTTTACCCTCATTTTACTTTAAGGTGGTCCAAATGTATAGAAAACAATGACCAATACTTTGAAGAAACTGTTTTTACTTTTCCATTAATAATTGGTGTTTTGTTTTCAAAAAAAAAACGCTCATACCGGTATACATGGTACTTACCCTGAGATTTAAAACAAATAACTTGACAGCTGACAAAATGGGAGCTCCCAAGAAAAAGTTCCTCTGAAGAATAAACACAATTTGCAAGCACACATGTTGAACTAGATGCTGTGTGCCATCTTTTTTGTAATGCTTTTTCCACCTCACAGACCTTCACAACTTTCTCCGTCGACTTTCACTCAATTTTCTGAAATCAGTCCATTTGATTAAACAGACGACGAAATTTGCCAATTCCATTCGAGTCACGCATGTGATGCTGATGCACTGAACGGAGACATCGAACCGATGAGACAATTAATTAAAGGGACTGGCGCCTCATCCCACCTTCAACCGGGTTATTTCGATCGAACAATGGTTGGCGAATCCGTCCCACCTTCAAAATAGGTGGAAAATGAAACAGCAAAGAAAGAGGGCAGAACACGCAGCATTTTAATCTCAAGGTCTCATCTAGCACTGCTTTGATTCACTCAACTAAATGAGCTAAAATGGGCCTATAAAAAGGAATTAAGCAAGACACGAGCGCGGCAGTCATCATCATCATCGGATTCGCTCTGCCATGGGAGTCGATTTAGCATTCGCCAGCACGTGTTGATGTCTTTTGCTCGCAGCGAAATGAGTAAGGCGCTCAGGGAGAGTAATAAATTTAGACATTAAGGACTTCAATTTAATGAAGCTCCTGTGTACCTGCTTGGCAAACAAATTGCAGGTGCTTCATCAGATAAAACAAGCCACAGCCTGACTGTATAGTTATCACAGCTTAAAAATGGCAACGAATATTAATGAGTGGCGGCAACCCACAGCCTGAATTATTGATGAACTCCTAACCATCCAATTTAAGTTAAGAACATCAAAAACAATAATCATCTCCCCTTCTACAAGCAAGCGGTCAAATTATTCAAGTGGCCAAAACCACTATCCTTGGGTCTGTCGTTGCCGTCGAAAACTAAACTTGCTCATCTGTGTCCTATTTATGTGCAAATGAAATCGTTACATCTTTTGCGAATGTTCTGTGGGGGAGCCCACAGGCCGAAAAGAAACCTAAACATGGACTTGTCTGGTTTATATTCCAACAGCAGATGGACGGGGGAATGGAATTCGTTGAGGACGACCTGCGGCGTGGAAAACTGACACTGCCTCTACTTGCCGACGTATCGGCACCAACAGCAAGGCAGCAAATGGAAACAATAAGTCACCATGAGCTTTGAGCATTAATTCAATTTCCAAGGGGAACAAAGGAGCACGCTTTTTTGTGGTGTATGAAATGGCTGTTGTATGTAGGAAGACATTTCAATTGAGGAGTCTCATAAATTTGATCTTATGTGACCAGACGATGAGGCAAATAATGTTCGCTGAGTGATTTCTTTCCTTTGCGAGTGTGTCCTTGAAGTCGAATATTATTAATAGACATTTTTAAAAATGTAACAATGGAAGCATGAGCAAACTTCCACTGTTCATTAAAAGTACAAACAAAATTGAGCAGGAGGAGTATTCGCATAAGGTCCTTCTAAGTCAAGCAAATTCAACTTTGACACTGTACTTATTTGTCAAGTTCCAGAGCAGAACCGAATGCCGAGATTTACAGGAGTTCCCAAAGACATACCACAAGGAAGTCTTCTTGGGCCCCTTCTTTGTCTTTGGTACAATTGCAATATAGTGAAAGAAGATGTTACTTGTCTTGCGAAGTTTGTCGATTATATTATAGTAAATATGTGAAAGGTGGCCGCAGTGGCGTAGTGGGTAGTGTGCGACGCTCACACGCCGAAGGGTCTAGGTTCGATTCCCGGCTAAACACTTCGAATTTTTCACGGCACCACCTTTTTCCAGCTGCTGACAACACTTATAGAGTAATAACTGTCTAAGAAAGCTTTTCAAATTTCGCCGCTCGGAGTCGGCAAAAAACTGTAGGTCCCGTCCACTCGTGAGGGGACAGTAGCGCGCACAACACGAGTAGTTGGTGAGGGCCCTGGTCTCCCTACGTACTGTCGCGCCAATAATTATTTTTAAATAGTTGGAAGGATGTGACTTTGTTTTTACCCAACAAGGTCAAAAAACGGTCAAGAGACTTATGGAACATTCGTTACAAAGCAGGTTTTGACTAAGCAAATAAACTGATTACTTGCCAAATTTTCTTAACATGACAGAAGTTTTGCTTATAACTTAGGGACGTAGATATCGTTGGTGGTTGTGGGTAAAGTTCGAAGGTCCGAAGGTTCGAATGTCCGAAGGTCCGAAGGTCCCAGATTTGATACCTGGATTGAACGACTTGCTTTTGTTACGGCACCACCTCTTCGACAACCCTCAAAGCATAAATATTGTCTTGAAAGAGCGTCTTTAACCTCATTATTTGGATTTGTCAAACAGTGGTGGTCTCTTCTGCTTCTAAGAGAACAGTAGCGCACACAACACAAGTAGTTGCTGGTGAAGGTAAGCCCTGGCCTCCTCTAAGACTGCTGCGCATTTTGAATTTATGGTATATAAAACTTCTTACAACTAGCTTGCACTCAATCTACGAGTACTAGAAAAAAATCTAGGTTATATTTATATGATTCAGAGAGGCATTGACTATGAATCATATAACGCCATCTTTCAAAGCCAATGCATTGTTGAGTACTGTCTTCAGGGAAATGATTCAACCCAATATTATGTAACACGTCTTTGCCTGTCGAACTTTTGTTCATCAGACTGTTAAAGATCCCTTTAAAATCTTTCTTTAAAATCGGATGGCACTAGAGCAATGTTGGGCGAGTGGTTATTATCACTGGATCCGATGAAACAATGGTTCCCAGAATGGCAGTCTTATAATCCTTTTCAAGGTTCAGTAGGACTTAGTCACGATTTGTTTTAAGAGATTCGTTGATCGTGCATATACACTTCTTTGAAACCGCTCCGATTGTTTCTACCTTGGGTATTTCCAACAATAAAGAATTCATTGTCTAGCACGGCCCGGATTGATGCCAACTGATGTCTGCATGTTTGCGCTGTCAGTTGTTCTGTTCAACAGCCTCCATATGATTGTAATTCCTCTTTCGAAAAGTATTGTTGATTGGGGAGAACATAGGCGTTGGAACGCAGAGTCCAAATCTTTTCTCCCCAATATGAATTAATGACAATTTTACAGTATAGTAGAATCTACTTTTGGAATTTTTCATCAGCGACTTAAGGGCCATGAAACGTTTGTCTTGATTCTGTCTGCTTCATTAATGTTGTGATAGTGTCAAGAGTTAGTTTTTCGATCTCTTTGTTCGGTTGATCAAGAGGGAAGTGGAGCATAAAATACAGACTGATAACCAAGTTTTCAAAGCTTTGTCGGTGAACAGTGAATGCAGAATCCCAAACAGGAAAACTGTAAAGTAACGATATTGTATAAATGAACTTCTATTAAAAAATATAAAAAACTATAGTTGGTGTACCAGGGCGTATGTGTTAGCCACCGGAAAATGGAAAGGTGTTATGGCAGGAATGAAATCCGAAAGTTTCACTGAGGATACAAAGTTCGGACCGAGGCCTGTCGGGACCAAAATGGACAACTCGTGGTAGAGTCGCAGTCTGTGCTGAGAATCTGGAAGGATTATTTCTGTAGACTACTTAACGGCGATGACCGCCCAAATTCCGCTGTAAGGCAGAATATTCTACTCGATTTGGACGATAGACAAGAATTCCGTCCCCCGACTTAGACGAGGTGAAGATAGTCACCTGTAGGTCTGTAGCGCGCACAACACGAGTAGTTGATGAGCAAGCTACGCCCTGATCCCCATGTAGACTGTCGCGAATATAATTATTATTATATCCGCATGGCGAATTTCACTGTGAGTTAGTGTGGTTGAATTTGACAGAAAATTAAATGTTTAAAAACCATTTTGTTCTCAAAATCATAATATTGTTATAAAATCGATCTTCCATGCGACGGTTTGAAATTAGCGATACATTGAATCAACTTAGAACTGACAGCTTAACAGCTTGTAATCGTTATGCAGTATCTAGTTGTAACAGCTAGTCGTTATGGATTAGCATCACTTCAGATTGTTTAGTATTGTGCGGCTTTTCTTCTGAAATAACAAAATTCAAAAATTTTCTATGAAATTGGGTTGGTCAACTCGTGACTTCAATTTTGTTAACTTGAAACCAATTTATTGGTGGTGTGTGTAATGTACTTGTCTTGTTGAAATACTCGTTTAAAAGGCATCACATTCCCGGCATAAGAAAGCACAGTATTTTTGTCTTTGGTTGAAAACGTATAAGTATTGGCCATTGTTTTCTACACATTTTTACCACCTTTCTGGGAATTTGTGAATACCACTCCAATAAAATTGTTCGTCTTTTAAAGCAAACCAATCAGACACCCAATCTTCGACCTTCTCGTAGAAATCAAAGTGTTGCTTAGCCAATGCGTGTCGGAATGGCAGTCGGAAGGAGCCCAGTCTGGTGAATTCGGCGGGTGGGGTAGCTGCTCCCAACCAAGTGTTTTGATTGCATTCTGAACCGCTTCTGCTTTGTGTGCAGGTGCATTATCATGGAGCAAAATTACCTTGCCGTGTCTTCTGGCCCATTCTGGTCGTTTCTCGATCAATGCATGGTTCAAAGTGATCATTTGTTGTCGGTAGCGATCAGTATTAACGGTTTCACCAGGTTTTAGGAGCTCGTGGTACAACACACCTTTCTGGTCCCACCAAACACATAGCATTGTCTTCTTGCCGAATCGATCTGGTTTTGCAGTCGATGTTGATGGTTGTCCCAGATTAACCCATGATTTTTTCCGTTAAGGATTCTTAAAATAAATCCATTTTTCATCGCCGGTAACAATCCCATGCAAAACCGATTTTCTTTCGTGTCTTTGAAGCAAAATTTCACAAGTGTTTTTTCGATTTTCCATCTGTCTTTTATTCAATTCATGTGCCACCCATTTTCCACACTTTTGGATCTTTTTCATAGCTTTTCATAGCTACGGTCAGAAATTGTTTGTTGTGCAACATTTAACATTGCTGCCATTTGCTTTTGACTCAAAGTGTCATCTCCATCCAATATCGTTTGCAATTCGGCGTCTTGAAACTTTTTTGGTGGACTTCCACGTTCTTCATTCCTCACATCAAAATCATTATTTCTGAACCGTTGAAACCATCCTTTGCATGCTGCTTCTGATAGAGCATGATCACCATATGCCTCGACAAGAATTCGATACGACTCTGCAGCACTCTTCTTCAAAAGAAAACAAAAAATTAATGCTTTCCGCAAATCATCACTTTCTGGTACAAAATTCGACATTTTTAACACGATGAAAAAATATGATGTTTTCTGTTCAATGCAAACAAACAAAAAAAAAGAAGGGCTCGTTCACAATAAATGTTCCCTATCGAGACATTTGTATCTTGACACTCACTTCATACCGGTATACCTGGTAATATACATATATTGCCGCATCAGAGTTGTTTGCAACTATAAGAATTGAATAAGAACACAGGATAGAAAACGGGGACCACCTTTAAAAAGATGGCGCCACTTGCAAGTTGTGTCTAATTTTGGAATCGATTACCAAGTTCATTAGAAAAATGTGATATTTGTATTTTAAGATTTGCGTGCCTCAAAGTCTGCTTGAGTCAACAACTTTGTTTTTACCTCTTCGAAAATGTCCGGATTTGTCTTAAGTAGACAGCATTGAGTGGAAGTTTCTATTTGCCTTTTGGATTGGAAGAAAAGAGCAGCTGAAGTCCATCGAGTGCTTGTAGAAGTTTATGCTGAACCTGCTTCAAACGATAGATCTTGCGTCGTCAAAAGTGTTGAATGGAGCATCGAAAACCAAGATTCGGAGGCCTTATTTATTCATGATACGTATTAAACGCAAATGAATCTCACAAAATCGTAGGAAATGTCTCAGTGTTTTCTGTTTTAAAGAAATTGTGATTCACTCAAAAGCAAGGAAGTTTTGTGCCGTACGAGTTCAAGCCGAGGATTCTCGAAAGGCGAACTCGTAACTGCTCTTAGAAAGACACCAGATTAAGCCATCTTTACTCCAGTTCATGACTCAATCATGTGATGAACAATGATAACTCTAGGAACACAAAAGAGCCCATTTCATCATGGCTTCATCATCGACGACAACGAAAAACATTTCCGGGAAATGTCTAACGCTGAAGCTAAGCGAACATGTTTATAGGAAACCTTATCGGCTATAACTGATGGCTGTGAGCCATGCATTGCGCAAAAAACGGACAGAAACGACGGAATTACGTTCAGAGATTTGTTTGCAACTCTAAGTTTTCCTCTCACTATAAGTCATATTAATTTAAAACCAATGAGCATTAGTACTTCTCCCTCCATTCTTTTATACTTTTTGCCAGTGCTATGACCGTCCGACTACTAAAAGCTATTAATAATTTTTTCTGGGTCCAAACTTGTATCTTTCCGATGAAATCAATGTTAACGGCTATCTTTTGAATCCACGTTTATTACAAACAATTACTAGTTTCTTTTCCGTTAAAGGAACACCGGTCTTATGTTTCGTGCTCACTTCATTCGTAAATTAAGTTTTACACAGAGCGGAGATATCCACTCTATCTAACTTAGGCTCAATTATTTTCAAAGCGCGGCTGGCAAATTTCAAGTACTCTGTTGGCTAATGGCAAATATTTCAAATGGCAACCTAGTCGAACATGTGTGTTACAACATTAATCTAATCCGACCTGAAAAGGTCTACAAAAAAACATCGTATAAGCGGACAAAGAGTACTTTTCTGCCTTGCATCTTCTGCTGGGGAAGCACTCCTGAGATGTACAGTCTCGTGAAGGTAGTCGTCAACTCAGTCGAAAAATTCAAGCGTACAAAAGTTTCGTTTGAATAATGTTTAATTTCTATCGGCTTCTACTTCCATTGTCCTCGGCACCCTTTCTGTTGACAGATCGGGTTTCTAACCCCAGGCCTAAAGTCACCCCAATAACTTTCCGCAGAACTTTCAACTTTTTCATGTATTCATGAGGATTTTCCCCTCCCCACCATCTTCTTCTTCTCCTGCTCCAGGGAATGACAAGGCCATTCGGAGGCAATGTCTGCACAGTTTCTCACACTGCTGCTGCCTCAGTGATTCTGGGTCAAACTAGAAAACTTAATTTCATAGCGAGCACCTAGCGGAAAGATGAGGAAAACTGTGTCATGTTTTTTGAGGATGTTTGCCTGAAGTTTCCGGAAGCGGTTAAAATTGTTAGTCTGAGATGGGTGGGTAATGAACCAAGATCTGATGCAGACATGTGCTGTCCTGAGGGAATGCTCATCAACGGAGCATGAGGTGGTTCCGACAGATGACTTGCTGTCAGGACATCATTAACAATTTTGTTCTTGTTCATTTTTGAAGGCAAAATACCCTCACTCATGATACATTCCTTTTCATTCTACCAGGGCTTTGTTTTCAGAGAAAAACTTGCCGCAGCGTGCTGTCCTAAAATCCATGAAGCGCTGACATTGACCTAATTTCTGCAAACATTTCTACCTACCCATTGTTCCTGGCTCACTAGCACAGCGCTTGTAAATGAAAAGGATGTTAGCGCACAACAGGAAGCGTGTAAGTCCTTGTTGTGGGGAAATAATTTCATTTCCCAATCAATGGGTCATGCAGTCATTCAGGCTCTTTGAAAGGAAATTCCGGTAAAAAGAATCTCAGCGGGGAATAGAAGTGTTGGGCGGATTCTATGTGGAGCAGGGAGAAGATTTTGTTTCAAAGGCACATTCTCATGGTTCAGTAGATGAGTTGAGTGAACAAAGAACGACACAGTCCAAATGGATGGGAATGTGTACGTATTGGATGTTCTAAGCTATTAAGTCTGCGGATTTAAGGAAGCTTTTTTCCTACTGGAGAAACTAATACTTAGAGTGATTAACTATGGGTATAAACTGAGCGGCAAGATACAAATGTCTCGATAGGGAACATTTGTTGTGAACGAGCCCTTCTTCTTTTTTTGTTTGTTTGCATTGAACAGGCAACATCATATTTTTTCATCGTTTTAAAAATGTCGAATTTTGTACCAGAAAGTGATGATTTGCGGAAAGCATTAATTTTTTTTTTCCATTTGAAGAAAAGTGCTGCAGAGTCGCATCGAATGCTTGTCGAGGCATATGGTGATCAGGCTCTATCAGAAGCAACATGCAAAAGATGGTTTCAACGGTTCAGAAATAATTATTTTGATGTGAGAAATGAAGAACGTGGACAACCACCAAAAAAGTTTCAAGACGTCGAATTGCAAACGATATTGGATGGAGATGACACTTCGAGTCAAAAGCAAATGGCAGCAATGTTGAATGTTGCACAACAAACAATTTCTGACCGTTTAAAAGCTATGGGAAAGATCCAAAAGTGTGGAAAATGGGTGCCACATGAATTCAATGAAAGGCAGATGGAAAACCGAAAAAACGCTTGTGAAATTTTGTTTCAAAGACACGAAAGAAAATCGGTTTTGCATCGGATTGTTACTGGCGATAAAAACTGGATTTATTTTAAGAATTCTAAACGGAAGCAATTATGGGTTAATCTGGGGCAACCATCAACATCGACTGCATAACCAGATGAATTCGGCAAGAAGACAATGCTGTGTGTTTGGTGTGTGTGTTTGGTGGGACCAGAAAGGTGTGCTGTACCACGAGCTCCTAAAACCTGGTGAGACCGTTAATACTGATCGCTACCGACAACAAATGATCAATTTGAACCATGCATTGATCGAGAAACGACCAGAATGGGCCAGAAGACACGGCAAGGTAATTTTGCTCCATGACAATGATGCACCTGCACACAAAGCAAAACCGGTTCAGGATACAATCAAAACACTTGGCTGGGAACAGCTGCCCCACCCGCCGTTTTCACCAGACTTGGCTCCTTCCGACTACCATTTGTTTTCACCGATGGCACACGCATTGGCTGAGCAGCACTTTGATTCCTTCTTTCCATTCGCTTTGATGATTGATTTGGTCGAAGATTGGATGTCTGATTGGTTTGCTTTAAAAGACGAACAATTTTATTGGCGTCATATTCACAAATTGCAAGAAAGGTGGTCAAAATGTGAAGAAGACAATGACCAATACTTTGAATAAAATGTTTTTACTTTCCCATAAATAATTAGTGTTTTATTTTCAAAAAAAAAAAAAAAAAACACTCATATCATACCTGGTAAGTGAAGAAACGGACGGCATGAGCAACTACATTTCTGACGCAACTTACAAAGTGGATCAGCTCTCAGAGCTAGTTTTGTTGATTTTTTTTTGCGTTCGCTACAGGACATATGAACATTTATAATTGTAGCCTGGGCCAAATAACTGACTGTCCGACAAAATTCGTGCACGATTATACCGCGTTCACACGTATTTTGAATACAAATTAATGTTTCGAATCGATGCAACGATGCAATTATTTAGCCATTCTTAGATTTCTTAATTAGATCCGAACCGGTGGACCCCCAATCGTACTGCATATATAATAAAAGACAATAGTCGGCAATAGCAAAGTGTGGAGAATACGACGGTTTGGGTAAGCCTTCATTTTCGACCAATACAACAAAGTTCATGTTGCAAAATTGCCTTGTCATGACTGAAGGCCGTTTCTGGCCATTTATCAATTACTGCACGGCTCAAACTAGTTGCAGTCGAAAACGTTTCCCCTCAATGTCTTCACCAGAATTTAGCAACTTAAAGTGCACCATATGCTATGTAGAACATGGTTTTTAGACCTTGGATGTATTTTTTTGACATCGATGAAGACGATTGTGGAACGGGTTCACCAGACTTTGCAAGTTTTTCTTGTTTTGTAAACTTTTAGTGTATCCACTTTTCTACTCGATCCAGTGCACAGATCCCTTCCTTTGATAACAAAATAAGAGGCAAAAAAATAATTGCCTTTCGACATTTCGCGTTTTAACGCGTACAGCAACCATTTCCCTTGCTTTGAATTAATCCAAATTCCATTGATCGAACACACATTGTCTGCTGAATCACTTCCAAAAATTCTTCGAGTTCACTTTGTGTTTGGTACGGATCTTGATCAAACTCCTCCAACTGCTCATCTTTAAGTTTTTTGGACATAAAATTATGAACGTGTCCATTGTACAACTAGGCAGTGGCATAAATTTATTGTATGTAAAAGGGGCCTCGGTATCGGGGTGAAAATTTGATTAAATATTTAAATTGACGGATTTATCTATTGATTTATTAAATGTGATTATTAATTCGCGTTTTATCTCTAGCTAAACAGAAACAAGTGGCCGCCGGCACCACCTTTTTCGAGCTGCTGACAACGCTCAAAGAGTAACAACGGTCTAAGAAAGCTTCTCAAATTTTGCCGTTCAAAGTCGGCAAAAAGCTGTAGGTCCCTTCATGAAGAAATGGTGGCTGTTGACCAGGGCTCCGCACCTTCATTATCAACCGTGCCAATGTGGTCAAGTAAGTTCAAGAGAGGCAAAGAGAGCATTGAAGGCGACCCCCGCTCCGGCGCCCCGCTACTGCTTGTACGGGAGAAAGCATCAAACAAATCGAAAAACTTGTTCTTGAGGATGCCCAAATAAAGGTGAAAATGATGGCAGAGATCACCAAGCTTTCAACTGGTACCGTTCACACCATTCTTCATGACCATCTTAACCTTTCGAACTTCAGTGCAAGGTGGGTGCCGCGAATGCTAACAGCGCCTCAGAAAAACGTGAGAATCGCATGCGATAGAAAGCGGAGATGTGAAGTGAGAACGTAATGGATCGAATTGTTACGGGGGACGAAACAGGGTTTCACCTCTATGACCCTGAACTGTCCATCAGAGATTCTCGACGGCATCCCAAAGGAAGATAAGGAGATCAATTTGGCTTTACCGGTTACGAGCGCAGATCACATTAAGCCTATCGGGATTCAATGGTGTCCAGCAGGGGATTACATATCATCAAGAACGTGCAGCTGAACTGTGCCGAGCCCACAAAAAGGCACATCCTCTCTCCCATCGCCAGGCTGTTCGATTCATTAGCATGGATCTCACCCTGTGTAGTAAAAGGCAAAATTGTAATGCAGCAACTTTGGCGCAATCAACTAAATTGGGTCGAGCTAATTTCAAGCGAATTAAGAAGAGAATGGACAGTATTTTATAGTGACCTCCGAAATCTTTAAGGCATTCAGTTACCAAGGTGGATCCAGACAGAGAAAATGCAGAAGAAGATAGAAGTCCATGGCTTCAGCGACGCATCGGAAGAGGGATATGGGGCCGCAATAAGAAAGGAACAGACCCCCCGAAGAAGTTCAGATTCTCTTCGTCTGCCGGGAAGCTCATGGCCACAGTTATTGGGACTCAAAGGGAATCTTGCTCATTTAGTACAAAAAAAGGTGAAACCATCAACGGCACATCTCACGCTTCCACTGTGCATAATTTGCAGGAGGAAATTAAAAAGAAAGAACGGGGTAAACTCGCAGCGGGTGTGTTACTTCCTCATGACAAAGCTCCTGCTCACACGGCGGGAATTTCCAAGGCTGCTGCGAGAGAATGTGGTTTCGAAGAAATCAGATACTCACCCTATAGTCCAGACCTTGCCCATAGTGATTATTTCCTGTGTCCGGATTTGAAAAACTGTCTTCGTGGAAAAAGATTTTCAGATAATGAAGAACTCAAGTCGGCAATAAATGGTTATTTTGCAGAGAAAGAGAAAATTTATTTTTGGGGGGTTTAAAAAAGCTTATCTCAAGATGTAACAAATGCATTGATGTTAGATTACATTGAAAAATAAAAACAAATTAAATTGAATTCCGAGATATATGTTGAACGCCCTCGTACCTCTTGATAATGAAGCCAACAAAAAAGAAGACTTCGGAAGTTTTTGAAAAGACTAAAAAAGTGAAGTGAAAAAAAATATTATTTTGTTGATAAACGTCTTGCTCAGCCACATATTGACAAATTATAATTGTGTGTGGCGACAGTCCACAGGGAACCAGGGCATAGAGTACTCATCAACTACACGTGTTGTGCCCGCTACTGTTCTTTCACGAGTTGGAGGGACCTATAGTTTTTTGCCGATTCCTACGGCGAGATTTGTGAAGCTTTCTTAGACAGTTATTACACTTTGAGTGTTGTCAGCAGCTCGAAAAAAGGTGGCGCCGTGAAAAAATAGAGGTGTTCAGTCGGGAATCGAACCCAGACTTTTCGGCGTGTGAACGTCGCACCCACATATCGGCCACATATCGACAATTTGACAAACATTTTATTTGCATTTTTACCACCGAACACTACATCATTTATTCAACCAATCGGTCAAGGAATTATAAAGTGTCTTAAGCTGAATTACCGAAAAATGTTAGGGTTCAAAACAATAAATCATCTACAGAATAACACTTCAGAATCCCGCGTTAACCTGTTAGACGCAATAGAAATGATAACAACAGCTAGGGTAAGATTACAACTGGAGACTATAAATACATATTTTGCACACGCAGGTTTCTGTAAACCATCGCACTTGTTGTTGAAGAGGGTATCGATGATGGTCTAAATAGCTTGCCTTTAGCAGAAATCGCCACAATTTAGTCGAATGAGGAAAACTACTGCAACTGCGAGACTTACATTGACTTAGATAATCACGTTCTAACTGTCAACGAGCCTACAAATTAAGAAATTAATGAAAATGTAGCATCATCATCATCTTTAACAATACAAATGTTGACTTTTATATTTCGGGATTTGGCAACCCTAGTAATGCAATCTAGAAACTTCCAGCTCCATCGTAAAGTTTGACATTTTTGAGGTTCTCAGAACGTTTTGACATACGAGTGCTATTTGTGTTGTTAACAGTAACTCAAAAGATTCATCTCGCCCAAAAATGGAATTAAATCGTGAACATTTACGTCCGATTATTTTTTACAACTTTCGACGTTGATTAACTCAAAAGCGGTGCATCGATGAACTTAAATCAATTTTTGGCGATGAAGCTCCATCAAGGACCAGTGTTTATTGATGGTATGGTGTATTCAACCGGGGTCGCAGTTCACTCCAAGACGAATTTCGTGAAAGTTGTCCAAAATCAGTTGTTGTTCCGGAAACCATTGATGTTGTGCGCCAACTGATATTGCAAGATCGTCATGTGACCTATCGTGAGATTGAGACAACCTATGGCATTAGTGGGACCAGCATACTTTCAATATTGCATAAACATTTGACCGCCAAAAAAATTTTTCGCTTTGGATCCCACACAATTTGTCAATCTCTCAAAAAAAGGCTCGAGTCGATTGGTTGAAAGAAATGCTCCAAAAATACGATCGCGGTGCTTCGAAACACGTCTTTGACATCGAGGCCGATGATGAATTGTGGATTTACGCGTCTGAGCTCGAAATTAAACAGCAGTCGACTGTACGGATGTTTCAAATTGAGCCAAATCCAACAAAAGTTGCTCGCGCACGAAGCACTTCCAAGCACTTCCAGAAAAAAACTGGACATATCGCAACAGGAAGACTAGAACAGCGCAGAACAGTCAATTCTGAGTAGTGGACAACCATTTGTTTTCCAGTTGTCTTCCAAGAAATCAGGAATACCAACCGTCGAAGACGGATCACTCTTCACCACGACAATGCGAGATTTCACACATCGGCTCAAACAACTGCATTTTTAAGCACTCAAAACATCGATTTGATGAGTCATCCGCCGTATTGTCCTGACTTGGCATTGAATGACTTCTTTTTATTCCCGTACGTAAGAAATAGAGTCAGAGGTCCACGTTTTTCGACATCTGAATCATCGGTTGATGCGTTCAGAATTCGTGTTTTGGAGATACCTCAATCAGAGCGGCAAAAGTGCTTCGACAATTGGTTCAAACGCATGAAAAAGTGTACAAGCCCTTGATGGGGTATATTTTGAAAAACTATAAAGCTATTTTCGATGATTAATATTTGTTTTTGTTCCCTAAGCCCGAAACATAAAATGCAACTCTCGTTAATATGCACTAAGTTTTATCTGATGAGGATGACTCTGAGTTCGGTTTTATCGTGAAAGAAAAAACGACATGGAAGTTTCGTGGCTTATAAGAAGTAACAAAAGACTAGAAAAAGTTTTTACTGAAAAACGGAACGTTATACAGCAGAACATTACGGAGTTTTTCGTTGAAATAATTAAGGTACTCGCATAACTTGAACAATTTGTAATAAATATATGTTTACTTATTTGTTTTTTTTATTATTCGTGTTTTTATTAATGTAGCACGAACAATAGTGTATATAGTTGTAAGATGATCATTTTTAGGGATTAAGGGGAAAGTCCTTTACAGCTATGATTTATAATTTATAGATTAGATAAAGAATTAAGGTTAGTATTTAAAACAATTCAAGGGAAAGCTACAGCTAAAACCCCTTTTCAATACTTAAAACTAATATTGCAAAGATCCAAAATTCAATATAATATACTTTATGTTTTTTTTTTATGGAGTATTTTAGACATTAAATTAACTCATTTTCAGAGAAACTACATTGAGAGTAAAATCGTATGGTTAATTTATGAATTAGAGTTTGTACGAAGGTGATATTGCTTTGATCATGAATAGTGTCGTGGTAAATGTAGCATAATTTTAATAACTTTATTTTGACATCTTTGAAGTTTTATTATATAAATTTTAGCACAGCCATACCAAACAGGACAACCGTTGAGTAACATACTTTGAAAAATAGACTTATAGAGAATTATTATTAATTTATTATTTACTTTTATTATATATTATTTATTTTTCATTATTTCATAAAACAATTCATATAATTATTTAAATGTAGTTTTAAATATGCATAAAAAGGGTATTTACAATTGAAATCATGTTTATGACATTTGATATTTTTATACAGTAGGTAATTAAAATAGTGTTAAATGTCACCTCTTAGGCTGAGATACTAAAACTAATAAATTAGGGTGGGGTGATCCATGCATAGCTTAACAAAGAAAAAACAAAATTTAAAAGGTTAAAATTTACAGAAGAAGCGCGAAAAACAAGAGAACTAATACATTCATTCATTTTACTTTTTCGTTACCTTACATCAGAATGCCAGAAAAAAACAGTTCTAAGTCAGAGTAATTTAAATTGAATAGCCAACTTCTTAAATGCTTTTCAAAACTTCGAGAGTCAGCTAAAGATCTTATAAAAAATTGGAAGTTTATTAAACATGCGGCATGATGATACCAAATAAAAATAGTGAAAGGCAGTGGTTCGGTATTTTGGAACAGGTATAACAAAAGAAGTATTCAAACGTAACCCAAAGTTTGAAATTATTCTCAAATTGCGGGGACCTGATCTCGCGAAAAACACTTTTAATACCTTAAAACAATAAAGATGTGTAATGGGAAGAATTTTTGAATTAAGAAATAGCGGATGGCATGGATGATGATGGCTTTTGTTAAAAATTTTTCTTATCACCTTTTTTTGTACAAGTAAGAAGGGATGTATTTTATTCACAAGAGTTCCACCCCAACATGTTATGCCATCTTGCAATCTTGAATGGAATAAACCAAATTAAATAATTTTTAGCAATTCATTCAAGCAAATTTTTCTTAAGTAAAAGAAGGTACGGAGAGTACTACGCAAATATTTACCTAAGTAGTCAATATGACGCGAAAAAGAAATTTAAGAATCAATAATAAGTCCTAGATATTTAAATTCTTTTACTTCCTCAATTAAAAAGCAATTATTACTGCAGTTAAAAGTACTATTAAAAGTTTGTAAGGAAGAGCAGGTGTTGCAATTGTCACAAATAGTTTTCAACTTTTGACAATCCGGTGCGTGATAATAGATCTCTGCGTTAAGGTTGTGCAGGTTTGATAAACTGAAGAACATTAACTTAGTCTTAGAGCTTTTATAAAGACTGTGTTCAGTAAACCAAACCCTCAATAGATTAAGATCCCAATTAATATTATTATAATATTAAACGCAACCTAAATCATCGGCGAATGCAGTTAGTTTTCCTTTAAACTCTATAGAAAAAATGGAGTTAATGTAAATTAGAAACAATATTGGTCCCAATACTGAGCCTTGAGGAACTGCTAAATTAAGATAAAGGATTTCACTTCTCATATCCCCGATCTTCACTCTTTGAGATCTATCTGACAGATACGAGCGGAGCCATTCGTGCATAAAACCACGAAACCCTATCTTTTGCATTTTCAGTAATAGTTTCTCATGGTCAACCATGTCAAAAGCTTCTGTAATGTCCAAGAACAGCCCTGCTGTGAATATTTTGTTATCCAAGTTGGAAAACACATTTGCACAAAAGTTTAGAAGAGCATCTTCAGGCGATTTTTTGCGCTGAAAACCAAATTGGTTAGGACTGGAAAACTTTAATTTATTTAAAAGAGATAACATTCTGTTCTTCATAACCCTCTCGAATATCTTGGTAAAAGAAGATCTTATTTTCAATAGTAAGATTTGATTTTCTATTTATAATGGGATAAAGAATTTAAATGTACATGCTCATTTTATATAGGGTCCAAGATATGTGCTAAAGAAAGGTAATTTTTTTTCAATTAAAATACCAAGATACCTACAGTGCTCAGACCAGTCTATATTTACAGAACCTTTATAGCTGTACATTATTTGGTAAAAAACAGTCCTTACATCTGCGTGTAAACCAGATTGCTTGCGTTTTCGAAGTGTTTACCCTAATTTTCTATTTGAAAAAGTACTTTTCTAATTCAAGAAGAGTAGATTGTAGCACTGTGTAAACATCCATATAATAAATTCCAGAAGCGAATATAGCGGTGTCATCAGCGAACATTGCAACGTTGATATTACTACCAAAATTAGGAATATAAGAAACATATAAATTGAACAAAGTTGGACCGAGTACCGTCCCCTAAGGCAAACAATATGTTATGTTTTGAACAAGCGATTTTGCATTATCTACTTTAACAATGAACTGTATAAGTTTTTGTATAATTTTAATCACTTTAAATGGAAAGTTTAACTTTATTAACTAGTATATTAGTCCATCGTGCCAAACCGTATCAAAAGCCTTCTCGAGGTCTAAAAGTACTAGCCCTGTTGATTCTTTAGATATTGATTTATCTTTAAAATGTTATTTTAATCTTGCTACTTGATGGTAGGTGTTGTGAAAGCGACGGAAACCAAACTGAAATTGAGGCAAAGTATTATTGTCCAATATATGATTGCCAATCATTTCCTTTATTATTCTTTCTAAGATTTTGCTTACACAACTTAGCAAGCTTATAGGCTTTTAGGGTCATCTTTTATCTAAATATTATCTGCTTTTACTTTTGTCCAAGTAATACAAATGTAAATACATATGTGCATGTATATGTGTTCTTACCTACTGGTAAAAACTTTATTTTTTTTTTGACATTCGGTTGTAGCGACTATTTAAGTCCGGTCCCTTCACCGTCGTTATCTCCGAGTTTCACTGTACTATATTTTGATTCGTGAGTTAATCTTTCCAATTTATGTTGCTATAGTTCAACAAAGTAACAACAGCAGTCTTGTTTGTCGATGCCTTGAATCTGAATAATAAGCACAAAGCAACAGAGGACGGCCTTGGTTAAGGTAGCGCACACAAGTGCAGAAGGACCTCAACCAACTTAGAGTGCGCAACTGGAGGCAGCTAGCGAAATATCGTCCTGCCTGCAGAGGCATGTTGGTTGACGACCAGGTTTATTCTGGATTGTAGAGCAACGAGAAGAAAAAAGAGAAACTGCAAATAGACATCAACGACGGAAAATTACGCAATCACTGAGCTTCACTTTTCTGAATTCGCACACTTCGGGTGCCACCTCCTCTGCCAAACGCCACAACAAAATGGGCGGATAAATGCGTGTTAATAGGACACACAGATCTAAACACCCGATGTTAAGACAGGACATCGTTTAATTGTAAATAATTCACATGTACACACTCAAAAACTGTGTAAGGACCTTAATCAACTTGGAGTGCGCAACTGCAGGTAGCTGGCGAATGATAGTGCTGGCTGGAGGGGTTTCTTGGTTGCGGCCCAGGTCCACCCTGGACTCTAGCTCCAAAAGAAGGAGAAGAACGAGTTTAGTTACTGCCATTGCTGTTTTGTAATGTTCGACAAATTTGGTTTGTTACCAAACTTTACCTGCTTGACGTCAATATGAGCGTCCTTCACCTGCTTTAAAACTCTCTCTGCACTTTTAATAGTGTCCAACATAATTCTTATACTCTTCATTTGAAACTCAGTTTTAAGAAAGAAATTTTATTCAACTGTATGAACAATCAGCATAAAGCAATGTTTGTCGGTGTATGACACGTCTGTCCTGAGAATCGCATTAAAAAAATGTTATACCGACAGACGTTTCTTGGAAGTCAACGCATTTAATTCTATTTGGGCAACTTGTCAATTAAACACTTAAAGAGTTAGTCGAACTTAACATGACTGCATATACCCACACCGACCACACTCGCCCGCCAACAGTCAGCTCACAAAGCACGAGTATTCCACTTTTCCAACTCGTAAAGAAGCCACAATTGAAAATGAACCAACTTTTGCGGCAGCTTTATTGAAATTCCGATGCACTTGAAGTTCAACTATTAAACCGCACTAGCAGTCACAAGCACATTGTCCTGGAGCCGGCGGAACGACCCTGCACGATGGTAGGGGACGTGCAGGCAAGGGAAAGAAAGATGAAATAAAATCTCAATTTACTGGATACGTGTGCTATGAAGAGATCAGGGAAACGAAGGACGTTCGTTGGTTTCCATTCGTTTTTGTGGTGGACTTGGAAGCAAAACGGAATGAAAATGACTTACGAAAATTGATTTATAACTTAAGGAGGCAAAGGGAGTTGTCCAGGGAAAAATCAATACATGTGTGTGACACTTCGTTCATCACCTTAGCGGTCCATTGACACTATTCTGAAGTAGTATTATCATTCTCAAGGAGAGTTATGGACCACCAGAGAGCACTTTCGTGCATACTACTCAACGCCTCTCAAGAATGTGTGGAATCTGTAATATCCTTTTATAAGATCAGAGTTCAGCGAACTGATGGAAGTCTTGAGGATTTTATCCCTTCATTTGATGACATCTGCCCGGAGACACAGTTCCATTACGTCAGATGAGAAGAGACGATGAAACCACAAGCGACGTCCATTATTTTTCCTGTCAACTTTTGAGACACGTTGATGCGCACAAACCACTCATCCACTAATTTCCTTATTTAGTCCATCAGCCACCGATCCCCACTGACTGAAAAGTGGAAACCTGTTTGAAATTCATTGCGTTCCAGCATTTTTTGAGCTTGATGGCTGACGGCATTTCATAGGTGGGTGGCTGGCTTCGTTTGGAATTAATGAGGAGTTTGAAGTGTTGATTGAAAGAAGTTTCAAATTTCCCCCCTTTTGATCATAAATCATTCGTAACCTGAGACAACTCCTGCTTCCGCGGATTTAGAACGAAGGGACAACATTGTTCTACCCAATGTCAACCAAGCCAAATGCTCTTCCTTCCCACAAACACATTTGGGTCATTGATTCATGTCCATTAAATTGTCCTCAGTCTCCGTTAAGTTGTGCCATTACCCGCTTGTGTAAGCAAAAACGGACAAGGGCGTCTATAATTGAAGTCAACCAAAGGATGCCTCCAGCGTTTAAGTGGGTGATTAAACTTGATTATGAGGAGTTTCTTTGGATTGAGTGTAAAATTGTTTAACTAAAGAGGACACATGTGTGTCTGGCAGTTGGGCGAACACAATGACAGGACACTTCTCCGCTACTCTGCAATATTCACCCCTGAACTTTGCAATGATAATTGCAGTTGAATGCTCGTTTTATGCTGTGTAAGAGATACTAAGCTATGTGCAGGCACCTTCTGCCGTATGTCGGGTGCAGGAATAACTGCACTGGAATTGCGAAAAGTGGTGATGACAGGGAGAAAGTGAATGAAACGAGAGGAATGCATTGTCATTTCGGTGTTAAATTGAACGTCCTCTGGGTGGACGGACAGGGGAAAGGAAACTGAGGGAGAATTGGAAGTGAAAATGATTTTTCCACTTTCCTCATGTGCATTGAATCGATTTAAAAATTCCGGCGATCGAGTAAGGGGTAGATTGACCATTTGAGTTTAATTGCAAGGTTCCCAGTTTGAAGATGGCAGGAAATATGTAGTAAACAACCGGAGCGTAAATTGAAAGTTGTATCAGGTGGAGTAGTGGAAGAGAATGGATGGCTGATTTTGTGAGTTTCTTTGAAATTGAAACATTTTCAAACAGGAAAATGTAATAGAAACCAATTTCAATTGTCTCCTTTGCTTAAACATTTTAAAGAACTTTAGATGTTTAAGAGCTGCAGGAGAAAACGTAGCCAGAGTCCATTGAATTTTGTTGCTTAAACCATCTTCCTTGTTGTGGTGGTACGAGAGAGTGCTTCATGCTCGTGTCTTCATATGAAATTTATTGTTTATCCCATGTACGTGAGGTTGTCTCCGCTGTGCCGTAGTCAGAATTAACCTGCCAAAAGTCCCGGAAAAGTAGCACTACTGTCAAAAATCAACCTACTAAAACAAAATAAAATTTTCGAAAGAATACCTGAGCTGAAAACCTTCTACATAGCGCAATATATTATGGACGGACCAATCCAAAATAATTTTATTTGGTACTGCTGGCAGCAGGACATTTGTTGAGCGGAGAAAAAAACCAAGAGTTTCAACTGGAGTGTGCTATCAAGACTGTAAAGCACGGCGGAGAAAGAAATAACAGTATGGGAATGATTTTCCTATCGTGGTACTGGTCTCATTTTTTGGATAAAACTGATGGTGACCGCCGGAATTTATGTCAGCATAATGAGAGAAACCATGCTACCTTACACAGAGTGGAATATGCCGCTTAGATGGGTTCTACAACAAGACAATGACCCCAAACATACATACTGGCCAAAGAATTTATACAAAGCAATGGAGCTCAAGTTTCGGAGTGGCCGCTTCAGTCTCCGGACCTGAATCCCATTGAAAACCTTGGGACATATGTTTAGAAAGCTATATATGCAGCAAAACCGAAAAATACGAAACAGCTATGGGATGTTATGCAGGTTGCGTAAACGAATACGAGGGTTTTCTCTTATATTTGGGGTTTAGAGAACTTAAACGAATATTAATCATCGAAAATAGCTTTTTTGCTTTTCAAAATATTCTCCATTATATACACTTTTGCATGCGTTTGAACCAATTGTCGAAGCACTTTTGCCACTTTGATTGAGGTATCTCCAAAACGAACGCATCAACCGCCTCTTCAGGTGTCGAAAAACGTTGACCTCTCATATTATTTTTTACGTACGAGAATAAAAACGAGTCATTCGGCGGATGACTCATCAAATCGATGTTTTGAGTGCTCAAAAATGCAGTTGTTCGAGCCGATGTGTAAGAGCTCGCATTGTCGTGGTGTGAAGTGATCCGTTTTCGGAAATTTGTTTTCCTGATTTCTTGGAAGCCAACTGGCAAACAAATATTTGCGTACCACTCAGAATTGACTGTTCTGCGTTGGTCTAGTGGTACGGTTGCGACATGTCCAGTTTTTCCCAAAAAACAGTCGACCATTTGCTTGGAAGTGCTTCGTGCGCGAGCAACTTTTGTTGGATTTGGCTCAATTTGAAACACCCATACAGTCGACGGCTGTTTACTTTCGGGCTTATATGGGTAAGTCCACGATTCGTCACCTATCACGATGTCAAAGGCGTGTTTCGAAACACCGCGCATTTTTGAAGCATTTCCTTCAACCAATCGACACGAGCCCTTTTTTGAGCGATTGACAAATTGTGTGGGATCCAACGCGAACAAATTTTTTTGACTGTCAAATGGTCATGCAATATTGTATGTATGCTGGTCCCACTATTGCCTAAGGTTGTCTCAATCTAGCAATAGGTCACATGACTATCTTGCAATATCAGTTGGCGCACAGCATCAATGGTTTCCGGAACAACAACTGATTTTGGACGACTTTCACGAAATTCGTCTTGGAGTGAACTACGACCTCGGTTGAATTCACCAAGCCATCGATAAACACTGGTCCTTGATGGAGCTTCATTGAATTAAATTCAACAATGCACTGTTGTTGAGTTAATCCACGTGGAAAGTTGTAAAAAGTAATCGCCTAAAAATGTGCACTGTTAAATTTCATTTTTTGGACGAGATGAATTTTTTGAGTTACTGTAAACAACACAAATAGCGCTCGTATGTCAAAACGTTCTGAGCACGTATAACCTCAAAAATGTCAAACTTTACGATAGAACTGATAGTTGCCAGATTACAACACTAGGGTTGCCCAATCCCGAAATATAAAAGACAACCTTCGTTAGAAACCATTTCGCTGCATTCGTTTAAACTTAGTGTTGAGTTGACAAAAATACCGATGATGGAAAATCTTTCGGTTTCAACAACGCAAGGGCCATTCTTTGATAATAGCTTGTGTTTTTGAGATCGCTTATTTTATAATAGACATACCGTGTTTTGAAAACATCAAATTTTACTCTATTCCTTTTCCCTCAGTGGTCGCCGTGGCGTAGTGGGTAGAGTGCGACGCTCACACGCCGAAGGGTCTAGGTTCGACTCCCAGTTCAACACCAATTTTTCTAATATTTCACGGCACCACCTCTTTCGAGCTGCTGACAACACTCAAAGAGTAATAACTGTCTAAGAAAGCTTCTCAAATTTCGTCGTTCGGAGTCGGCAAAGAACTGTAGGTCCCTTCTACTCGTGAGAGAAAAGTAGCGCGCACAACACGAGTAGTTGATGAGCAAGCTAGGCCCTGGTCCCCCTTTGGACTGTAGCGCCAACAATTATTATTTTTCGCTCAGTTAATTATGCTATGAAGATCAATATTTAATAAGCTTAACGCTGCCGTTAATCCAATCTATGGCCAAAGTGAAGGTTCGCGATCCCAGCGGAGGAGTGAATTGGATAAGAAGTGACAGGCAAGAAATCATTAATGAGAATGGGGAAAAGAGGTGCCCTGAGGAACACCAGCATAAATACTGTGCGGTTCGAAAGGTAATTTCTAATTCATTGAAGAAGAAGTTCATCGACACCAAATGCTCTGCCAAATTGCTTTCTTCTACATTGTGCAAAGATTGATTCCATTTTTCGGTGAGGTATGCCATCATATCACCAGTGGACCTGTTGCAGCGAATGCCGCATTACCTTTCATTAAAGACCTTTCGGGTTTCAAGATATTTCATAGGCCGACTTTTTACCAGCGTTTTCATGACCTTATTAAGTAAAGACGTAAGTGCTATGGGGCGGTAGGAGGTTGATGATCACGGTTGGCACTTTTTACGGACAGGCTGGACAAATGCTGTTTCCCACTTACTCGGGAAGGGCCCTAAAGAGTAGGACAAATGGAAAAGCTTACGCAGTGGTTTTTGTTGCAAAATGTGCAGCTAGTAGCTTTGGTTTGTCTAAGAAGCTTACAGTTTTATTGGCATTGCAAATGAGTGTTGGAATTGAAGATGAGGAGAAATTCTTTAGGTTTTTCAACGAATGACCTAAACCTTTTGCTACTCTTGGGACAGTGCAGAACTCATTGAATCCGAAAAAAATGTTTGTTGCGTTTAATGGGTAAAAGGTGGCAGTGGTTCATATTTTTTCAAAGATGTCGTTGAACAGACAATTACAATCAAATCAGACCAAATTTTTCAAAGATTTTCAAAGAATTCTAGTTGGCTGAAAGGTTTTTTTATCAAATCTCAAAAATAATTCACACAACGTGAAAGAAAAATTTCTTGTTTGCAAATGACCGTCCATAAGTGAATGATCCCTCAATTTTATCATTTTGAAGTTAAGACCAAGAATAGACCGAAATTCATGGAAACACCAAGAAGGCTTGGAAGTCATGTCCTTAGACTCTGTATTCCTCAAAACGAATGCAGAATAGAAGAAGAAATTGAAATTACCTCTGATCTGCTTTGTAACTGCCAAGTTCTTGCAAGAGGAAGGAGAAAGCGACTACGAAAATTCTCTGTAGACAGCAGGTCAGTTGTGTAAGTTCACTTTGGTTAAAGAGAACTATCCTGGCGGCCATAGTGTGAGTTCCTCAACTGGCAACCATCAATTTTAAACTCACCCAACCCACCTTCGCAGAACGACATTCATACGTATCCTTCCGTAGACTGGGGCTGAAGATCCCCACACCGACCGCACCCCATAAAAGCATTAATCCCATTTAACATCTTCATTCGTTGTGAACGTACGTTTCTAATTGAAATTCATTACACCGAACAAACGCAGCGTCCACAAACTAAATTGCCACACGTCCCCTGAAGTGGGGAGCATGTCGAAAAATAACCTCAAACTCGCTCCATTAATGGTGGACAAATTAATTCGAATACCGTCTCAAATTTACTGCCGGAACTCGGTCCAGGGCGCCGCCTTCCTCTCAGCTTCGCAGTCCACGTCCTTGGCAAAGACAATCTGTTCGCACTTAATTGGGAAAAAAGACAAAAAAGCGGATAACGTTCAGGAAACTCACCAAATAGCCGATTTCGGGTGGTGGCTCGGGTCAGTTACTGTGGGTGCTGTCTTAAAAAAGGCATCAACCTTGTGGGAGCGATGGCGATGAAATCCTTGTTTACTGTGTGAACAATTTCTCTGTGTTTCTCTGTGTTTCTGAACGTCAGCTAAAGGACAGTGATATGAGAAGGGGCTGGAATGGAGTTATCTGGAAGACGGATATGAGAGGAATTGACGAGTGCTCGTTTCGAGAAATCGATCGGTTGTATGTGTGACGGCACACATATAAGAATAATCAATATAAATCTCAAATCTCACAATTTAGTGCCCTTCATCCCGATGGCGAATTTGATAAGTGTGCCCGCTAGGCCGTATGAAGGCACCTAGTGACGTAAGGGATAAACGTTGAATTCTGTTCGTTGTATTCTGTTCGAGTATCGAGTTTTAAATGAGAACGAATTTATTGTTTGACCACCCATACTCCCTTTCAACGGAAAGGCGGGGACGTTTCAGAACTCTATTAAGTCTCACTCACATCACTGCCAACTCAAGTCGATTTACAAGAAATGGCGATTGAGTGGATTCATATTTTGGTGTTTATTCAAACTTGCTTGCATCACAGCGAGTCCAAATTGAGCGTCCTGACTAATGATAACGATTGTACACCGATTTAGAGTGGGAAAAGTTAAACTTGTTGCGTCGTATAGAACTGAAGCAACTGCGCCTTTAAAGTTAAGAGTAGAGGAATCCCCAAATGGCAAGGAATGAATTATCCTGAGTAGGAGGCTGTTAGTTCGTTAGGATTTCGGTAATTTATGTACTAAGATGTATGCGGAAAACCTTCAGCGCTGCTGCTTACTCACTTTTATCAAGCACATGAGCACTTTGTAAAAGTGAAATTCTCGAATAAGAGCCTCTGACTGAACTTTTAGTTGAAGACCAAATTGTTTAAGAGCTTTGTTGCATCTCGGTTCCACGTTTTTTAGTTTAAAATGCATTTCTATTTTATTTTTTTCAACCAATGATAACTTAACGCTAGGAACAAAATGCTTAACCTAGGTACATCTGATATGAAATCTTATACCTACTTACTGGCCCTATGCGGGCGCTCTAAGCTAAACTAATTATTTATTTATTTATTTGCCTTTCGGCGTCAGTACTTTTTTTTTCTTTTTGATTTATTAATACTAATGTTTATTTATTTAAAACTAAGAAAATATTTGAAAAAACTTAATTGTCTACAATTTTTTTTATAAAAACTTAATATTACTTAATATAACCTATTCTAACTTAATGATACTTACGACTGACATTTTTTTTTACATTTTTTACATTTTTTTGATTTTTTTTTGGGTTTTTGTGTTTTTTGTTGTTTTTTGTTGTTTTTATTTTTTACACTATTTTAGTTTAATCTTAATTATTAATTTATCCTAACTTTTACTAGATGTGAGTTGGTCGTGGGGGGCCAATCTTAACCTAATTAGGCTGACGACAGCTGGGGCTCTTGGTGTGGCTCTAACCACCAATAGAACCCTCGGTCCTTATCCGTTTCCATCCTATCGCGGATGGAGACGGATGTGCTGAACCGGAGAGCATCTCGACTAACATTTGCAACGTTGGCGTCGTACATCAGTCGCCTGTCCACTGTCCTTCTCATCACGTGGTAAATAAGTGGACATGCATCCGCATACTGAATCAGTCCAGATATAAGAACGCTTCCGGCGGAATGAAACCCCTTCGGCGAGCGCTCTCGTGGTACTCATCATTTGTGTAGTAGGCCCCAAATATGAGATCGTTCTCAGAGGTCATGGCTCGTGCAACATGCCTCCGAATAAGCTTAATAATAAAATTATCAACCCTGTTCACGTTTGCTTCGTTATACAAGACCTCATTAGGATAGAACTTCTTGTAATCAGATTCCGGGGTTCTGTACTTCTTGAGACATGCGCGAAGGCATTGTCTCTCGAAGACCCTCATCTTTTCCATTTGGGAAGGACTCACATTGAACCACACCGGGCAGCCATATACCATGATTGGCCGGATGAGGGCCGTATAGCAGATTCGCTTCACTTTGGCGTCAAGTTGGCTGCTGGAAAACAACCCCCTTGCCATAGCGAAGCCTTTTTTAGCTTTCGTCAAAGCTGTATCTACATGGATACCACTATACAGATACTGGTCCAACATAATGCCAAGATATCTCACTACATCTCGGTTCCACGTCATCAGAAATGAATGAAAACCCTAACTCAGGATTGAGTTCTAAAGATTTCAAAAGAAGACATAAAGCAAAGCAAATACACCCTGACTGGCTCCAATTGCAGCCAAATTGAGACTGTCATAATTTTCAAATCGTTCATGAGGGTGCGCTTAAATTTGAACAAATAGTTAACAATTTCGTTGTTTATAAGACTATGCTTCAGTAGCCTTGAAAAATTGTTTTTCGTTATGCGCGACAGTGTGATTGCTTTATATTTTAAAGAAAATCACAAGCAGCTTTTGTAGGAGTCGTCAAGCACATCAAGATCAGTAGAGTCTCATATCAGAGTTCATAAGCAGCACCGTTGCTGAAGGCCATTACTGCAACCACAGCAGGAATGTGAAGGTTCGAAAGAAGTAAAATCCTCTTCGAAGTGCAAGAAAAAATGTCTCAAGAGCTCAACAATTTGTTGAAACAAATACAATACAGACTTAAAAACGATCTAGGGCACAAACCATTAAGTTTCCTAAAAGCACACGATCTTACAACAATTTTATCATAGAAAAGAGCGTTGGTGTTGCTACACTTGCACGAAAGTTGTTAAATTTGGTTTCCTCCTAGTGTCTGAGCCGCAATTCTTTGCCAAAGAAAGGAACGGAGTTTACCCAGAGATCCAGGCCAGAAAAATCGTTCGAAATTTTATACCTTCGAAGCGAAAAGCAGGCAGCATCGATGATGATGGTTTGGGTCGCCATAACCGCCGATGGTCTCTTTCTCTCGTTTTCTGGGACCATCGTTTCAAAATTTATGCGAACGCCTACCGTAAAAATATACTAGAGACAAAATATACTAGAGTCAAGCATTGAGCAGACAAAAATTTTCGTTAGAAACTGTGGATATAACAAATTTTGCCAATCTGCCACAAAGTGTAGACCAAGACCAAGATGTTTTCCACGATACTTGGAGTTAGAGTTGAAGTCGTTTACTTTTAAGAGATGATCGTTTATTTTTTGCTATTTAAACATATGGTGGCCGCCGTGGCGTAGTGGGTAGAGTGCGACGCTCACACGCCGAAGGGTCTAGGTTCGACTCCCAGTTCAACACCAATTTTTCTAATATTTCACGGCACCACCTCTTTCGAGCTGCTGACAACACTCAAAGAGCAATAACTGTCTAAGAAAGCTTCTCAAATTTCGCCGTTCGGAGTCGGCAAAAAACTGAAGGTTCCTTTTACTCGTGAAAGAACAGTAGCGCGCACGACACAAGTAGTTGATGAACAAGCTAGGCCCTGGTCCCCATCTGGACTGCAGCGCCAACAATTATTATTATTATTTAATTAAGCATATGGGATAAGAGCCAGACGGACGTACATACAGAAACATACGCTACAAACTGTACGATCAGGCCACAAGGCGACAGCTACTCGAAGCATACACATGTTGGCAAATAACAGCTACGAACAACTAGTGAGAAACGATAAGAATACATAGTTAAAACCGAATTTGAAAGAACCACAGTAAAGTTATATCAACAGGAGAAATTGTATGAAGATTGCCTTTTATATTTCGGGATTAGAGAACAAAAACAAATACTAACCATCGAAAATAGCTTTATTGCTTTTCAAAATATTCGCCATACAGATCTATACACTTTTGCATGCGTTTGAACCAATTGTCGAAGCATTTTTGCCACTCTGATTGAGGTATTTCCAAAACATGCTTTCTGAACCCATCAACCGCTTCTTGAGAAGTCGAAAAACGTTGACCTCTCACTTTATTTTTTACGTACGACAACCAAAAGAAGTCATTCGATGCAAAGTCAGAACTATTCGGTGGATGACTCATCAAATCGATGTTTTGAGTGCTCAAAAATGCAGTTGTTTGAGCCTGTGTGTAAGAGCTCGTGAGCTCGTGAGCTCGTAAGAGCTGGTGAAGAATGATCCGTCTTCGGCGGTTTGTTTTCCTGATTTCTTGGAAGACTACTGGCAAACAAATGGTTGTGTACCACTCACAATTGACTGTGCTGCGTTGTTCTAGTGGTACGGTTGCGACATGTGCAGTTTTTCCAAAGAAACAGGCGACCATTTGCTTGGAAGTGCTTCGTGCGCGAGCAACTTTTGTTGGATTTGGCTCAATTTGAAACACCCATACAGTCGACTCCTGGTTACTTTCGGGCTCATACGCGTAAGTCCACGATTCATCACCTGTCACGATGTCATTGACCTGTTTCGAAGCACCGCGATCGTATTTTTAGAGCATTTCATTCGACCAATCGACACGAGCCCTTTTTTGAGCGATTTCCAAATTGTGTGGGATCCAACGCGAACAAATTTTTTTGATGGTCAAATGTTTATGCAATATTGAAAGTATGCTGGTCCCACTAATGCCTAAGGTTGTCTCACAATCACGATAGGTCACATGACGATCTTGCAACATCAGTTGAAGCACAGCATCAATGGTTTTCGGAACAACAACTTATTTTGGACGACCTTCACAAAATTCGTCTTCGAGTGAACTACGACCTCGGTTGAATTCACCGTACCATAGGCACTTGTACTTGACGGAGCTTCATCGCCAAAAATTGAATTAAGTTCATCAATGCACTGTTGTTGAGTTAATCCACGTCGAAAGTTGTAAAAAAAAAAATTGCACGAAAATTTTCACGATTTAATTCCATTTTTTGGGCGAGATGAATCTTTTAAGTCACTGTGAACGACACAAATAGCGCTCGTATGTCAAAACGTTCTGAGTAAGTATGATTTCAAAAATGGCAAACTTTACGATAGATTTGGCAGTTGACAAATTGCAACACAAGCGTTGCTCAATCCCGAAATATAAAAGGCAATCTTCGTTTTAACAACATGTGAATTATTCTGCACTTCCATAAATATCTAGAAAGTTTCAAAAAATAGAAGACGTCGTCGATCATCGTTTTTGAACTCCGTAGCCGGTATTCGTCATCATGATTGACTTTAAGATAATGCATGCAAGTGACTTACTTAATATGGTACTTAAACCTAATTTAGTGGTCTTAGCTTAGCGTGTAGGAAGGAAAAAAGGGACCTACAGGCCCCATAGTTTCCGACTGCGAACAGCAAAGCTTGAGAAGCAGGTTTTGAAATTGAACCTGAGATCTTGGGTGTGTGAATTTCACCACAATGCCAAAGCTGTGTGGAGTATTGTGAGTATTCTGAACATGTGTTATAATGTGGATTGAACTCGCGCAAAGCAAACAAATGCTTTATTGAACGTTATCCACCTCGTTGAAGTTCGAAAGCACTCATATTTGAGCTGCATAGCTAGGTATATGACCGCCGTGGCGTCGTGTGTGAGTGTGTAGGTTCGATTCCCAGCTCAACTCCAATTTTTCGAACTTTTCAAGGCACCAAGCTAAGAAAGCTTCTGAAATTCCGCCCTTCGGAGTCGGGAAAAAACTGAAAGTCCGTTCTACTCGTGAGAGAACAGAAACGCGCACAACACAAGCAGTTGATGAGCAAGTTAGGCCCTGGTCCCCCTTTGGACTGTAGCGCCAACAATTATTATTAAGTGTCACTCTTGTAGGAGCACTTAGCAGTGGTGTGTTTTTGGACAAAATTTTCATAATGTTTTGGCCCTGGATTTTCACCAAGGTGCTTTGTCATAGAGTACGGCGTTTCTTTATCTTTCAAATATTTACATATTTTGGTGTTTACTTCAGTTTCTAATTTTTTAGTGAACAATTTTTCATTTGCTTTTAGATCACTATTTATGTTCTTTGTTCTTTTTTTTTTCTTTCCTTTGAAGTTCCTTCCTTTCACCTTTCAACTTCTTATCATACCGTGTAGTAGCATTACATCGAAAGATAAGTCATACCATGATCCTCGCTCCATCAACCTGTATAAAAGTCACTATGATGTAAGTCATTAAGCAGAAATGTAAAAGCATCGGAACAGCTCCTAGCCTTTTCGGCGACTTCATAAACTTGGAGAATCACAGATTTGAAGATTACAGCCTAGGCTCATATGGCGCACACATCAAACAACTTGAAGGTAGTGGGCGAGAGGCCGTTCTCGCTGAAGAGGCACGTTAACTATCCACCCCGACTGTATTACCACATGGAAAAGAAGCAGAACTTCTAAGCCCAATGCAAAGGCCTTAAGGATGTCCAGATTCACTTCATACTGTTATGTAATGTCTTAATACGCGATGTTCTGCACTCATTCTTACGATATAATTTCCGCTGTTTTTTCAAAAAGACCTGCCACTTAGAAATCAGAGCTCTTTACGTCATCTGATGGAAAATCGTTTGAGATCACAACAATTTACAACACACCAGCCACCCATACATTCTTCAAAAATCCCACTCACCTCATAAAAGTAAAAAGAGTTCAAATCCTCCGCACTGGCGGTTACATTTCCATTTGCGTCAATTACCACTTCCTCCAGCGCTGTCGGTATTGTTTCCCCAATTGGTATTGCTGCCAGTGACGGCGCGCTTGTTGGTGCCAACATCACATGCGATATGGCTGGTGTAAAGCTCAGATTCTCACTTGTGTCCTCTGAATTGCTGGCGTTCGACGCCAGCGCTGCCCAACCCACATCGGCCACTGAGCCGATCTGAAAGTTTGTGATGTCACCGCTTTGCTTCATGCCGGCATCCGATCCCCTCTGGGTGTTAAAATATTGCTCTGACCGAAATGTCCTTGCTTTGATGCAATTGAGGCACTTCACCTTGCCCTCGTGGTACCTAAACTCGGGGCTCTCCTCGTTCCATGGATTCACTTTGGTGTACTTCTCGTTAGAATTGAATTTGTCGGCGTCTTCAATTCGCCGTCGATGTAAATACATGATTCCATCTCAGAGAAGGTGTACCATGAGGGACTTTCAGGGGTTGCGTCAAATATCTGAAAGAGAGAGAACTGTGGTTAGTTGCATGCTGTGTTATGACTTTCAATTTGTGGAGTATGTGGAATGCACTTCCAGGCAAACACCTGTGTGAGTTGAGAAGTCCCAAGAAAATGTATTCTCACTTGAATCCTGTGAGTCCAGTGGTGGTAATGATTATCAATGAGATTGAATAGACATATGCAGTCAAGGACTGAGTCCTTTTCAGGAGCAGAAACTATGCACATACAAGGGAGCGGGAAAGGATGAGGCTCCCTTGGTCCAATCGCATTCATAAATAATCTCAAGGATACGAGTGTGAATATCGATTTCAGATGGTTAGAATTTCGCTCCCCAAACACGGGGGAAAGTGTACACTTCACGTGATGAAGAGGAGGATCAGGATTGCGTCCTGCCAAGAGCAAATTGCTTTTGCTATTTTTTATCCATTTTTATTCGCTGTTTCCTATGCAAACGAATAGCAGATTGCCAGGATATGAGAGTCGTGGGAAGTTCGTTTGATGCGCATTTTCTCCATTGATGAGTAGAGTAGACCTACTCACATGAATTCGCATTCACCTCCACTCATCCCGGCAACTGGGACGATGAAATTACAATTTATAAAAAAAAAACATTTTTTGCATTTTTCGACGCCAGAAAATGTAGTGTTCCCCAGCCAATAGCCACACCAGCCTGTGTCATGTCGCCACACCCAGACATCAGCCTCATTGACACAGTATATCATCAGTCACTTGGCAGAGGCCCAACCAGAAAAAAGAAAACACACGCATTTTCCACACTCTCAGATCACACCAGACAACATGTGCAGTCAATCATCGGCTCGCCGTCACGTCGTTAATTGCCGCAAGATGAATATGTTTGCCATTCAGGGTGGTCGGACGCCAGCGCGGTTCTCGTTTGCAACTGTCTCCCTCGAAACCTCTTACATCCGTGACAGAAGTCGAACACAGCTCCGAAAATGGATTACAGATGACTGTGCGGAAATGGCAAGGCTGTAACATGCCTTGCGGTCGGCGGGAAACTTTGATTTACACGCAACAACGAAAGGCTGTGGGAAAACTTTTTTTCTTTTGTTATGCTGATGGCTATTTGAATACGAAGATGGAAGCCAGAGAAGAAAGCAGAATGTCTTCTCTTGTGGAGGAAATTTGTAAACATGTTTAGAGTTGAAGAATTGAGTTTTCGGAGAAATGGGGCATGTGACCGCTCAAGAAATTTACGATGCCTTCCGAGTTGCTTACAGCCTTGGCGTCCCAATAGTCTTTCTAGGAAGTGGTTTCAAAAAATGTGAAATAAGCGAAAAGAAAAAATGAATTATTCCAAATTGATGGTTTAAGCAAATTTTATATGAACCAAGTTGCTGTTTATGGTGATAACTACGAAATTGCTTGAGAGCGCGACAATTTCTGCTCGGAAGGGGCTTAAGAAAAAAACTTTGAAACGCTAAAATCTCTAAAAGCCCAAAACTCTGATATTCGATCCCCTAAAAACGTTCAAGCTCCAAAACTGACCAAATCTCGAAGCACACAAATGAGGGGTGACCACTAAGCCCAAAGTCAAAATTCCAAAAGAGATATTTCAAATGACAAGGTTAAGAATGGCACGCGGCATCGTCTGCAATGCCTCTTCTTGGGGTTGCTGTAGGACTTCGAACAGGTGTCAAATTTGGATATAATCTGGCAAAACTTTGTTGTTGTCATTTGGATTATGTCAACTTTTGCTCTTTTTTCCAGAATAATAAGGATTAAGGATTCTGTCATGTCGACTGATTATCTCAAAGGTAGACGGATTATGCTGCGGTTCCGAATGTCAGTCACGGTGCTTTTTTTTTTGGACTGTACATGTTAAGGATGATCTATAAGACGATTTTTGAAATTCTGTTATTAACTTATTCAACAGGTCGAAGATGACATCTGTCAAGTTTACAAAGGAGCGATTTTGAAACCTGCGAAATCTTTGTTTTTCATTTTTCTTAATTCTGGAAACATATTGATTTGGTAGTTTCAAAAGTTTGTATAAAACTCATAACTCAATAAGTTCCGGAGTAAACATATAGGGGGCGCCACCAAAAAAAACATACATATTATTTTTAGGAAATACAAACCAAAGACCAATAGGAAGACAGTCATCTCCCTCGTCTCCCGCCCATGAATTAATTTTGACAGCGGTTTTTCTCACATTTTCCCTAATAAACAGCTGATTCACAGGCAGGATATTTTTGTTTTGAAATGAGAATACATTTGAGCTGCCTGTACAGTGGATCTCCTTACTCTTCAAACTGTTAGAAGGAAATGTCATATAAATCAGACAAATAAACGAGAGAAGACATAGTTTCATCCACCACAAAGTAATGGTTGCCGATAGCCGCGTTCAGAAATTATGTTTGTAAGGCAGTAGTTGCATCAGAAAAGCAATATTCTTAAAATTTTATGATTCATTCAAGAACAAAAAGAGGACACGCAAATTCCGCTGTTAGGCAGAATGTCCCACTCAATCTGGACGACGATGGACAAGAATTCCGTCCCCCCGACTTCGACGAGGTCAAGATAGCAATATCGAGACTGAAATCGAACAAAGCTGCTGGCGCGGACGGACTATCCACAGAGCTGTTCAAAGCAGCTGGAGGTGAGCTGGTTGGTTGCATGCAGTAGCTGATCTGTGAGATATGGTCGGAGGAAAGCATGCCCGACGAGTGGAATCTCAGCATCGTTTGTTCGGTCCACAGGAAAGGAGACCCCTTCGACTGCGCCAACTACCGAGGGATCAGTCTCCATAACATCGCATACAAGATTTTCTCTGCCGTATTGTCTGTGCGCCTGGAACCGTTCGTCCTTTTCAGTATGGTTTCAGGCCAGGGAAGTCCACAATCGAACAGATCTTCACACTGCGGCAGATCCTGGAGAAGTCCCAAGAAGTATAAATCGACACCCACCATCTATTCGCCGATTTCAAGGCCGTAAATGACAGCGTGCGTAACGGCGAGCTATACAGTGCCATGTCTAGTTTTGGCATCCCTACCAAACTCGTCAGATTGTGTAGGATTACTATGGAGAACTCTCGCTGCTCCGTCAAGATCGGTAAGGAACTCACCGAGACCTTCAATGTCAAAAAAGGTTTTAGGCAAGGTGACGCGCTGTCATGCGACTTCTTTTACATCATTCTTGAGGGGAGCGTGCGGAACTCACACGTCAACATCAGAGGCACGATCTTCCACAATTCCGTTCAACTGCAAGCTTATGCGGATGACACTGACGTGATCGACCGAACTCCGTGAGCCGTCAATGAGTCAAGGACTTCGTCTAACTCACTCTTGTCAATCGCTGTTTCTTTGGGCTCAAGAGGCAATTGAATAATAAAGCCCTCTCCCGAACGCCCAAAGTGACTTTGTACAACACCTTGATCATCTCAGTCCTGCTTCACGGCGCAGAAACCAGGATGCTACCAAAAGCGGATGAGGAAGCCATTGGTCTCTTCGAGAGAAAAGTTCTGCGCGCGATTTTTGGTCCTGTTTGCGTTGATGGAATCTAGAGAGGAAGATTCAACCACAAACTCTATGGGCTGTACGGCGGCATGACCCTAGTCAAGCGTCTACGGATACAATGCTTTAGGCGGCTAGGCCATGTAGAGCGGATGGAGAACACTGCTTCGGCCCGAAGAGTTTTCGAGCCCGAACCGGCGCTACAGTCCGGGGTGGACCTGGGCCTCAACCAACATGCCTCTCCAGCTAGCACGATCTCTTGCCAGCAGTCTCCAATTGCGCACTCCAAGTTGGTTGAGGTCCTTTTCCACTTGTGTGCGCCATCTCAGTCTAGGACGTCCTCTGTTGCGTTGTCCCTGTGGTTCGGATTCGAAAACTCTTCGAGCCGGAGCAGTACTGTCCATGCGCTCTACATGGCCTAGCCACCTTAAGCGTTGTATCCGTAGACGCTAACTAGGCTCATGACGCCATACATCCCATACAGTTCGTGGTTGAATCTTCTCCTCCAGATGCCATCAACGCAAACAGGACCAAAAATTGCACGCAGAACTTTCTCTCGAAGAGACCAAGGGCTTCCTCATCCGCTTTTAGCAGCGTCCAGGTTTCTGAGCCGTAAAGCAGGACTGGGATGATCAAGGTGTTGTTCAAAGTCACTTTGATCGTTCGGGAGAGGGCTTTATTACTCAATTGCCGCTTGAGACCAAAGAAACAGCGATTGGCAAGAGTGATTCTACGCTTGATTTCGTTACTGATGTTGTTCTCTCTATTCACCGCGGAGCCGAGATAGACGAAGTCCTTCACTACCTCGAAGTGTCTGCTGCCCATAGTTAGGCTCTGTCCAAGACGTCGATGTTCTGCGTCCTTCTTCGATGACAACATATACTTCGTTTTGCCCTCGTTTACCAACGTGGGATCCAACGCCATCAAACTTTGTTGACGGTCAAATGTTCAAGCAATATTGAATGTATGCTGGTCCCACCAATGCCTAAGGTTGTCTTAATCTCACGATAGGTCACATGACGATCTTGCAATATCAGTCGGCGCACAGCGTCAATGGTTTCCGGAACAACAACTGATATTGGACGACCTTCACAAAATTCGTCTTGAAGGGAACTACGACCTCGGTTGAATTCAACGTCGATAAAATCATCGTCAAAAATTTAACTAAGTTCATCGATGCACTGTTGTTCAGTTAATCCACGTCGAAAGTTGCAAACAATAATCGCACGAACATTTTCACGATTAAATTCCATTTTTTGGCGAGATGAATCTTTTGAGTTACTGTAAATAACACAAATAGCGCTCGTATGTCAAAACGTTGTGAATACGTATAACTTCGAAAATTTCTAACTTTAGAATAGAGCCGACAGTTGCCAGATTGCAACACTAGGAATGCTCAATCCCGAAATATATAAAGCAACCTAGGTACTATATCGTGAAGAATAGGTGGAAGGGGCGAAGTATCTGTGTCTTTCGCGGCAGCAAGGCTGTGCTGAAGGCCTTGCTCAATTATTTAATTCCTTCCAAGATAGTCTAAGAATGCAAGTCTTCCTATAATTTGGTCGGCAGACTGAAATCGCTAAGACTTGTCTGCGTGCCGGTACATCACGGAATCATGGGAAATGAGATTGCCAATAAACTAGAAAGGCAAGATTCAAATGAAGCGTTCGCTGGGCCCGAGCCCAAGTTGAGACTACCCACATTTTTGGTTATGGCTTCCGTCGACGGTTGGGTCTTCCCAACACCACAACAAGAGGTAGCATTACTCTCTAGCATGCAGGATAACCATGTGCATGCTCCCGAACGGAAGCAACCAATGTTCGGCGGTCCTGATAAGTTTCGACAGAAATGAGTGCAGACGACTTGTCGCCATACTTGCGATACATTTCACCTCCGTTAAGCACATAAGTCTAATTGCGCTTAGTGATGGCATCCTTAGCGAAGCATGTGGAGAATATGCAGACACTTCAGAGCACTTCCTCTGCCAATGACCCGCCTTTGCTAGCGTCAAGTAGCCGCTGTTTGGCGCTGATTTGGTGGGAACTTTAACCCTAAGTTCTTTATCACCGAAACGCCTTTTTGGTCTTTCTTCGGAAAACCAAGAAAAAACTTTAAATAAAGGTAGTAATCTGGTAGTGCAATGGACCAGTATTTGAGATTAAGCGCTCCAGTGCAATGAATCCCAAGCTCAAAAGAAAAAAACGAAACGGCACTGATCAAATTCTGGGAATGAGAAACTATGAATAGCGTGGTTACCAAAGAATAGTAAATGAAACTCAAGTCTGTTGTTTTTGCGGCGGCCGAAAAAATAATCATGTTCCCAAGGAACAAATGTAAAAAGCTGAGGGTACCGTCATCATTGTGTGTTAGACTAAGGACTAACTTAAAAAATAAATATTGAAAGTTGTCGAGACAACACAGTGCCCCGGAGAACACCATCATGTATATGGTGGGCATCGGACATCAACACATCCAAAAGGACGAGTTCCCATGGATTTGAAAGGTAACTTCTATCCTTAGCAGACGTAACTTCTATTCTCGTCGACGCCATGATCACGCATTTTGCAGAATAGACAACCCTGTGTCCTCATTCAACTTACTTTTCATCCATCAGATCATTTCATCTTTCTTTAAAAATTCACAGAACTTATTCAACTTTACTTCAGAACTTCAATATGACAAATTCTTTCCATACGGGACATCGATTAACAATCTGCCTTATCCACCCTCGTTCCCCTTTTGTGTGCTGTATACTCGAACATTTAACTCAAGGACTCACAGCGGAGGAGACAAAATCAAGAAAATGCTCTCACTTCTATCCAAAATCCTTGCATGGCTGCAGGGAATATATGTGGAGGAATAATTAATGAACACACTGACGCTCTACGAGACTTCGTTTCGGTCCTGTAAGACTGATGTAATAGGTTTATCCCTCTGACAAATTGCTATCCATCTTCTCAACAGTCTCTCCTTAATCCACCGACATCGAAATCCTCTGCGTTTTCTGGCTAAAGTGTGTAAGCCGTAATTTAAGAACACACCAACATGCTCAAGTTTATAAAACAAAAGAACTTCATGCAGGAATTTGCAAATAAGGAGCCGGAATTAATGCGTGTTTCCTTGACGGAATCATAAAGCGGAAAATGTGTCATGCGTGGGGTGTTAACTGCTTCAACGGCGCTCACTTAATGCATGACATGATGGGTTTCTCTGGATATGTTTGTGTGTATTTTTCCACATTTTTGGTAGGTCGTTAAGTTTGGCACATTCTATAAACTCAGGATGTCTCAAGACAGACAGGCTCAACTCAGTTTGGACGATAATGAACGAGATTTTGATTTCGTGACCTAGGTGAGGTTGGTAAGATAGGTAGAAAAAATGAAACGAAGAATTAAGTAAATGAACAGGGTGATGCATTAAAGTATAAAGTCGAAACGGATTGGCTTCGACGTAAGCAAATCCCCTGCCGATTGCCTGAATCCAATTTTTTTGAAAGTTTTGAGGAATGACACCTAAACTCTGACACAGAGAGAAAGCTTAAGAGAAATCCGAGAACTGCTCATCACAGCAGGCGTGTGGACTTTTGTGCATGTGCTTGATCTAACACCACTGTAAGCAAGGACAACCACCAAACAGAAAATCAAACGTAGAATCTGCTTCTTCTTCATGTGACGCTACAGTCCGGGTGAACCTGGGACTCAACCATCATGCCTCTCCAGCCAGCACGATCTCTCACCAGCTGTCTCCAGTTTCACTTGCATTAAACTAATCCTTCCCATGTATAATTAAAGCAACCGTGAACACGTCTGCCGCTGTGCAGTGCAATAAGCTCCCTGTTCTGAAAAGCGACCGAAATTGACGATGTTTTTACCAACCGCTGTATACTGCATAAAGCATGAATATGATGCGATAAGCACGTATTCTGTTGCAATATTACAAAATCCCGATTCAATTACATTTAGATCAGGAGCTCTGTTGCCTTTATGACCTCTATTACCTGGCAGTCGAATCATATTCTTAAAAAGGCATACCAGGTATACCGGTATGAAATGAAAATAAAACACTAATAATCAATAAGAAAGTGAAAACATTTTATTCAAGGTATTGGCCATTGCTTTCTACACATTTTGACCATCATTCTGGGAATTTGTGAATACTACGCCAATAAAATTGTTCGTCTTTTGAAGCAAACCAATCAGACACCCAATTTTCGACCTCCTAGTGGGAATCAAAGTGCTGCTCAGCCAATGCGTGTCCCATCAATGAAAACAAATGGAAGTCGGAGGGAGCCAAGTCTGGTGAGTACGGCGGGTGGGGTAGCTGTCAAGTGTTTTGATTGTATCCTGAACCGGTTTTGCTTTGTGTGTAGGTGCATTGTCATGGAGAAAAATTACCTTGCCGTGTCTTCTGGCCCATTCTGGTCGTTTCTCGATCAATGCATGGTTCAAATTGATCATTTGTTGTCGGTAGCGATCAGTATTAACGGTTTCACCAGGTTTTAGGAGCTCGTGGTACAGCACACCTTTCTGGTCCCACCAAACACACAGCATTGTCTTCTTGCCGAATCGATCTGGTTTTGCAGTCGATGTTGATGGTTGTCCCAGATTAACCCATGATTTCTTCCATTTAAGATTCTTAAAATAAATCCATTTTTCATCGCCAGTAACAATCCGAAGCAAAACCGATTTGCTTTCGTGACTTTGAAGCAAAAGTTCCCAAGTGTTTTTTCGGTTTTCCATCTTTCTTTCATTCAATTCATGTGGCACCCATTCCACACTTTTAGGCTCTTTCCCATAGCTATTAAACGGTCAGAAATTGTTTGTTGTGCAACATTTAACATTGCTGCCATTTGCTTTTGACTCAAAGAGTCATTTCCATCCAATATCGTTTGCAATTCGGCGTCTTCAAACTTTTGTGGTGGTCTTCCACGTTCTCCATTTCTCACATCAAAATCATTATTTCTGAACTGCTGAAACCATCTTTTGCATGTTGCTTCTGATACAGCATGAGCACCATATGCCTCGACAAGCATTCGATGCCACTCTGCAGCACTTTTCTTCAAACGAAAACAACAAATTAATGCTTTCCGCAAATCATCACTTTCTGCTACAAAATTCGACATTTTTAACACGATCAAAATATATGATGTTGTCTGTTCAATGAATTGATGTATACTAAATATTTTTCACAGATGTCATAGCAAACAAACATAAAAATTAAGGGCTCGCTCACAACAAATGTTCTCCATCGAGACATTTGTATCTCGACGCTCACTTCATATATTTATTTACTTATTTATTTATTTTTTTATTTATATCATATATATTATGTTTACTCATCTGCATTGACACAATAAATATTGATAATTATTTGTAAACAAATACTTATTTATATTTCTTCAATCTGTGATATTTGTGTATATATACACTTTTTTTTTCTTTTTTGTTAAATGAAAGGTTTTTATCTTGTAGCACTTTCCTTTCGAATAATCTATCCACTAGATCTCTTCAGAAGGTTTTACACTAACTTTTTTCAGAAGTAAGATAGATCACTTCTCGTATCTCTGTATTGTATATAACATATGTAAGACAAAACTTGTAAACTTTACTGGCTAAATAAACAACACGTCACTTCATATACGTATACCTGGTACATCGCACATCAACCCAAACAAAACCATAAATTGAAAGCAAAACTTTCCATTTGAAAAGACCAATGTGTGTTCAGGGGACTTAACCCATATGTTGAGGGCATGTGGCCTTGCGGGAGACTACATGTGGGTCTATCGTGCTCTAAATTCACGGGCAGAGCCAAGGTTAATGTACTGTAAGTAGCCCAGCTGTTCTTAAACAGTTTTGTTCATCCTATTAAGTCAGATCAGTACCGCTCAGGCGGTTTTGCTTTGTAACCCGCTGTTGCCATCCATAGAACGACATGGATGTTAGGAAGGCCTTGCTCTCCATCGAAATGGAATGATTGTTCTCAAGCATAAACTTGATTCGATACTTAATCAGGTCAAGTTGTGCTTTATTTGCGACTTTGAATAGAATGTACCCCGTGTAATGAACCCCCTCAAGTTGTACGACCATGTTAGTCCAAGTTCCACAAACATCCTACATAACTGTGTAAATCGAAGAAGGAGGCGTAGTTGACGTTGATGTTGTTCTCTTTAACCAATTACCTCTCAATGTCCGAAAACGCCTTATTGCCAAATTATTGCCACCCACGTAAGTCTGGACTTCATTGGGTCACACCCACGCTGAAGCAGCACTCACATAAAATGGCGAAGGAGGACAGAATCTTGGTGCAATCGTAGAGGTTTAATTTCCTAGCGACTGGACAATCGGCAGTGAAATTGCACACATCAAGCTCCTTTCCACGTCTTTTAACTGCTTTTTCGAAGCTTTCTGTCACATCAAAACGCTTCGTTTGACTTGAGTCTGTCTAGTAGATAAACTCTTGTGGGGTGAAATAGAAAATAATGGCAAGGGTCACGAGTGTGGGTGAGTGAGGTCAGTTTTCACAGATTGCCATCAAAGAAATGAAAAAAAATCTCTACGTTATTATTGTCCTGATAGATGTGCCTCCGTCCATCTTCATTGTCGTAAAAGATTGCTGATTTTCAATTTCCGGTCAAGCTCTGTATGGTTTACGGCTTTGTCCTTGTTTCCACTTCACTTTCTCGTACTGAACACAGACGACCCGAAGCCATGTCTATCTCCTTCTTTGACCTAAGAAATTTCAAAAGAATCGAAATGACTTGCAAACGGCAAAGAACTTCATGTCTGTACAATATAACATCCGCTCCAAGGACAAGCCCATTAAGAAACTTCCTCTTCATTCAAAAACAGTAAAAATCAGTTTTTGATTTAAGACCATGCAAAAAAGTTGTGATTTTGGCGCCCAATCACACGATGTTGCTAAGGACGTGCTCACGGCCAAAAATCAATCAGTGACTATGTAAAAGCAAGAGCTGTGTCACAAACACCAGTTGAGTTCATTGTAGATGGGTAAATTCGTATCCATGAGCATTTGAATTGCCCTACACCACCCCGAAAGGTGAATGTCTCGCAATCAACATTTTGGGTCCTCTCAAGCTACACGAAGACATATCACCTCTACGAATCACTTTTCCAGAGGCACTAGAGACCATTACATCAGAAAATTATTTCAAATCGCATCGGAGGTGAATGAATTGTTGCGATTCATGACCTTGCACTCAGGCGAGATTCTGTGAATGAAATTACTCAGAGCCCTTTTAGGGCGTGAACGCTGTGGGAGTGTACAGACAGGCTGGGAGTCAAAGAGATCTTGAACATTGCACAAACTTGAGAGATTTAATTGAATTTTGGTATTCTGAATTCAAACAGCGTCTGGAGGGTTTCCCTCTTTCACTTTTGTCTTAAGTTGCTCACTTTTTATTTCAGAACAATGCAGAGGTGGGCGCGTAGTTTCATTCATGGAATTTCGATTATGGGTCAATGCACTCTTTGTCTGTCTCTGAGCGAAGTTAAAATGGGAAATATGCCTGCGGCTTCAGATTCAGATCCTTTGTCAATTCAACAGCAACGACATGGACAAAGCAAAGCAAGAGGAGCTTTAAAGCTGCTAAGATGTGAAAGTGTCTATCGATTAAGGTTTTGCCTCAACCTTTTTCCATTCAAAAATTTGTCTGAAAAATAATCTACCCCTAAGGCTCAAAGATAGGGCATTAGCAATCATTTGATGCTCAGAGGAGCACAGTCTTACTCGAGGCAAATGGGAACTTTCAAGAAGAAAATCAATCTGAGGACTGCTGCAAGCCAAAGCCAGGCCAAAGAGTTCAAAATGCAAAGGGATTTCCATTAGAGTGTGAAGTCAATCGTTCATGATACATTTCATTAGGGCAGTAAGCCCCAAGGATCAAGCTATTAGTTGAAGTCGTGCCTCGAGCAGTGTGACTCCGAGTCAACTTAATAATAAAATTATCTATCCTTAAAAGTTTTGGTTCGATGTACAGAACCTCGTACGGGTAGAATTTCTTGTAATTAGATTCTGGTGTTCGACATAAATGAAGACAGGCTCGCTCTCGAACACCCTCATCTTTTCCATCTGCGAAGGACTCACGTTGAACCACACAGGACAACCATATGCCAAGATTGGCCGGATGAGGACCATGTAGCAGATTACCTTCACTCTGGTGTCAAGTTGACTGCTGTAAAACGGCGCTCTTGCCATAGCGGAGGCATTCTTAGCCCTGGTCAGAGCTGTGTCTACATAGAAACTGGTCTGGATCCCTAGATATCTTAATTCAGTTTTCACGGTAAATGTCCGTCCCAGTGGGTCAACTTTACCGAACTTGCGCCAGTTCATATTCGTGTCCCTTGAGGCTCTGCACAGCGGGGTTCTGAAAAGGATAGTTTTACACTTCTGGTAGTTGATTTTCAATTTCTAGTCGCCGCGAAATCGTTGAATTGCATCGAAGTCACTCTGCAACAAACTGTTTTGTATTTCTTCTAAGTGCGGACCTGATCTGTACGCGATTAGATCATCGGTAAACGCTATAATGTCAGGCATAGAACCTATAAGATCGCTTGTGAATATAGTGAACAAGATCGTTGAACCCACCGCCCCTTGTTGCAAACCATTTTTTATATGGAACACAGGTGTGGAAATTTCGTTGTCATTTTTCACAACGATTTCACTAGCTGATCATATATAGCAATGTTTGTGAATGCCGAGCCTGATCAACTTGTGGAAAAGGTTTTCTAGGCACACGGTGTCGAATAAATTGTTCATGTCAATCAGGAAGGCTCCTGTGCACTGTGTTTTGTTTCTATGCCACTGGATGTCGGAAACAAATTTAGACGCGGCACGAATGGTGTCGTGCTCCGCCCTGAAGCCAAATTGGTTTCCCAGTTGGACATTGTCCTAAACATGGAGGAATGCCCCTAAATGCCGAAAAGAATGCATTTTCATTTTCTTTTTTTTTATAATTGGCGCGCACTAAAGGGATTGTTTATACCCTCGATTGACTGGAATTAAGTCATAGCACGGTCCGCAGGTATAGTGGACGAGAGGGAAAGAGGTACCGATGCACATTGGTTTTAAATGCCTGTGGATTGTAATGGCTGGAAAAAGTTGGGCTGGGAAAAGCGAAGAAGAAGCGAAGAACGAGTCTCTAAACTTAACTATACGTCCGAAGGTGGGCTAAAGGGTGAATGGGTGAGCATTCACATAAAAAATGGGTTGCAACAAGGGGCGGTTGGTTCGCCGATTCTATTCACGATATTCACTAGTGACCTTATAGGTTCCATGCCAAACTTAATTGCGTTTGCCGATGATCTAATCGCGTACAGATCAGGTGCAAAGATTGAGGTCATAAACGGCCTGCTGCAACGTGATTTCGACTTGATTCAACAATATTGCGACGACTGGAAGTTGAAAATCAACTACCGGAAGTGCGGAACTATTTTTTTTAGAACCCCGTTGTCCAGAGCATCAAGGGACACGAAAAGAAATTGGCGCAAGTTCATCATATTGGACCCACAGGGGCAGCCATTAACTGTTAAAAGTGTGGTTAGATATCTTGGCATTTGGTTGGACCAGTTCCTGTATGGTGGTATCCATGCAGCAACAGTTTTGACCAGCGCTAAGAAAGCCTTCGCTAGGGCAAGGGGGCTGTTTTACAGCAGCCAACTTGATACCAGAGTGAAGGTGATCTGCTACATGGCCCTAATACGGCCAATTATGGTGTATGGTTGTCCTGTGTGGTTCAACGTGAGTCCTTCCCAGATGGAAAAGATGAGGGTGTTCGAGAGACAGTGTCTTCGGGCCTGTCTCCGTTTATATCGTACACCCGAATCCCAGTACAAAAAATTCTATCCCAACGAGGTTTTGTACAATGAGGCAAACCTGATCAGAATAGATAATTTTATTATTAAATTAATTCGGGGTCACATAGCTCGAGCCATGACCTCAACCAACAGTCTGATCTTTGGGGCTTACTACCCTAATGAAATGTACCATGAGAAGGTGCGTCTTAACGGCTTTATCCCACCTGAGGCGTTCCTCTATTTGGACACGAAAGGCCTGATACAAGATAGGGAAGGCTGCCCTATCATCTTCCATGTCGCACGCCGAACAGTGGAAAGGCGACTTCAATACGAGCCGGACGTCGCTCGCAGCCACGAAGGCCTCTTACGGTTCAGTAGAGCGATCTCTGCTCGCGATAGAGCAGTTTCTGACAAAGAACGGCTTTTCTTCTGGTGGCTGCATCAGAATCAGCCTTCGATGCCGCCAACTTCTCACACAGGACCAGGATAGTTGACTCATTAGGGCCAACTTACATAGTTTAAGGTAGCTATAAGGTAGATTAAGACAAAAAAAAAAAAAAAAGAGGTGCACCACGGAGTATTCGATATATATGCCGAGCATATAAAGAGCATATACTCCCTGATGCACGCGTCCGTATTGCTTACGGATATAGTTGTAAGATATCTGTAAGTATGTTTAAGTTTGATTTAGGATAAGTAAGTTAAGTTAGCAAGTAAGTTAAAAACATACTAAAGGACGTCCAAGTTTTTTTTTTTAATTTTCTTGGGCAACAAAAACAAAACCACTACACTTAAGATATAATAACAATATAAAAGATGTCGAAAGGCAGAAAAAACTACATAGATTAGCTTAGAGTACTTGTTTAGAGTCAGTAAGTTAGATATAAGATTAATATTACAGATTAAATATTTAAGCTAGTTTTAGGCATTTTTGTCTAGCAACTAAGTTAACGAATTGTAAAGTGTTAATAAAAATGCGTTACAAACAAACAAAAACAAACAGCAAGGCGGGTATTGCGGGTGAGTTCTTGAAGAGGAGGAATGTAGCTGGTTACCTCCTTAGAGTAGTTTTTGTTGAAATAGCGACAAATAGTGAAAGAGACGCAACATTTCGTCGAGGTTCAAGCGAGTCGATTGACTTCGCAGCATTATTATCACCAATAAGTTTTATCGCTCGCTGTTGGATTCTATCTAATAGGTGCAGAGAGGTCTTAGGAGCACCGGACTAGATAGGAGCATTGTATTCAAGCCTTGGGCGGATGTACGCCTTATAAATTGTCGCCAGGTCAGAAGAAGTGAAATATTTCTTGCATCGCTTTAAGAGACTTAGACACTTCCTTGCATTTTCGGTGATCTCGAATATGTGATCGTTCCAACTTATTGTTGAGTTGATACACGTACCGAGGATGGAAAGTCGTTCAGTGTCAACAATGCAGGAGCCATTCATAGACAATGGCAGGTTGTTTTCAGAACGCTTGAGTGACAGTAGACAGCACTGAGTTTTGGAAGCATTAAATTCCATTTTATTCTTTTTACCCCAATCGATTATGCTTTCAAGATCGGAATTTAATGAGTTTAGCATAAGCTGCCGTTCCAAGTCAATGGCCCACGAGAGCCGAGGAACGAATATAAAAGCTGAGGGTACTGTCATCAGCAAAGGAGTGAATTGGGTAAGAAGTGACAGACAGGAGATCATTTATGAAAATGAGAAAGAGTTTCGGAGACAAAACGGAACCCTGGGGAACACCAGCATTAATATGGTGAATATCAGACTTCAACCTATCCAACACAACTTGTACTGAACGGTTCGAAAGGTAATTTCTAATCCGTTAAAAAAGAGATTCATCGATGCCAAAAGCACTCATTTTCGACAAGAGAACCTGATGCTAGACTCTGTCAAATGCTTTTGAAATATCAAGCACAACAAACTTGCTTTCTTCTACATTGTGCAAAGGTTGGTTCCATTTTTCGGTGAGATAAGTCATCAAATCAGCTGTGGACCTGTTGCTGCGGAATGCCGGCCATTAAGAAGCTCTCGCGTTTCAAGATATTTCATAAGCTGACGATTTATCAGCGTTTGCATGACCAAAAATGACCGTCCAAAGTAGGGACGTAAGTACTATGGTCGGTAGGAGGTGGGTGACGAACATTTGCTCTTTTTAGGGACGGGCTGGACAAATGATGTTTTCCACTTACTCGGAAAGAGCCTGGACAAATGGAAAAGCTTACGCAGTGGTTTTGCCAGCGTAGAAGAACACCTCTTCAGAAGAACGGGGGTATACCATCCGGGCCAGCGGATTTGTGCACGATTAGATCTTTAAGTACTCTTGTAACTGTACGAGTGCGAAAAAGAACTTGTCCCATGGAAAAATGTACGCTCTCAAATTTACACACACGAGTACAGGCACTGACAGTGCGCAATCTGGAAGCGTTCAGCTGGCTGCAAAATGTGCAGCAAACAGATTCGCTTTGTCCAAAGAGCTGACAGCTGGAATGTCATTGCAAATGAGCGTAGGAACTGAAGTCGAGGCGGAGCTCTTTTCTATTTTACTAATGACCAAAAGTTTTTGCTGCCCTTGGGTCAATGTAGCAGTTTTTGCCTCAACTTTTGATCGTAGGAGAATTTCACACGTCTTATTAAAGCATTGCAATCATTTCGGGCACTTTTGAACTTCTTCATACAATTCTTCATACAATCCTTCATACAATCACTCATACAATCCTTCATACAATCCTTCATACAATCCTTCATACAATCATTCATACAATCCTTCATACAATCCTTCATACAATCCTTCATACAATCCTTCATACAATCCTTCATACAATCCTATCATACATCCTGTAAGTATCTACATTTATTCATGACTCTCGCGCATAAATAGGAATACAGTTTGATTGGGATGAGACTAATCTACGTTTGTTCAAGTCCACCACGCCCCACGCCAGAAAGAGAGAAAGTCTTTCCAACACATTCTTTGACCTTTAAGTGCACTCGCTGTATAGATACTACAAAAAAGCGACGCTTTGAAAATCACTTTTAATTAACCAGAGTTCACAACGCAAACTCGAGCCACCTTCCCCATCAGACGATTGTCTCCACCACGGTGAATCCTTTTCAAACAAAGCTCTTTCATTTATCTTCTGTTAATTTAATGAAGGCTATTAACACCTTTTTGAAACTCTAAGCGACGCGCACACCTTCAATGCCCGAGTCGAAGGTGAACAATGGAAATATTTCGCACGACTCTGGTTGTTCACCTCTCAGTATTTATAAATATAAAGTTGCCAATTCTGGTTTGCACACTCTACTCTTCTTTTGATTTAATTCAGAATAAGGAATTGCTAAATATGCTATTCGCGCTTGGGGTACGTGTGTACATCGACCTCCTTGAAGGATTGTACCCCAAGTGCGCATGCAATCGCTTGCGGCTATCACTTCTAACCACCTCCAAGAGCAACAGGAGAAGAGGTTTTGAAAAAGTTTTCAAATTCAAGTCGATCAACTCCGTCCGGAGGAAGTTTGGGTGTCCGATTTCGGGGTAATCTGCTTTCAAGAAATTAAAATTCAAAAAACGAAGCGGGTTACATTAATTTTCCCAAAACGACTTTCAAAACAAGTTAAACTGTTGTAGAAGGGTGCCTTTATTTCTGAAATTATAACTTCAGGAAAAACAGAGCTGGAACGCTCGGGGTGAATGTTTAATGTGTTTCTGGGAGAAGGAGTTAAAAAATACACCTCATGTTGTAGATGATTAAAGCATGGAATTGCAACATTTTTTCCGACCCCACCTCTCTGTTTCTTTTAAAGTGATTTGATTGAAATTTGAAGCAACGATGATAATTTGCAAGTGAGGGAGCAGTGGGATTGAATCCAGTACATAGAAGATGAATAACATTTTAAAATTGTAAGCGATTCTGGACGCTAGCTGACAACCCTTGTCAAAAATAATTGGGTTCTAACAGGACTTTTCTGTGGCCGCCGTCGCATAGTGGGTAGAGTGCGACGCTCACACACCTAGGTTCGATTCCCGGCTGAACACCTCGAATTTTTCACGGCACCACCTCTTTCGAGCTGCTGACAACACTCAAAAAGTAATAACTGTCTAAGAAAACTTCTCAAACTTCGCCATTCAGAGTCGGCAGAAAACTGTAGGTTCCTTCTACAGTAGCGCGCACAACACAAGTAGTTGATGAGCAACCTAGGCTCTGGTCCCCCTGTGGACTGTTGCGTCAACAATTACTATTATCTTCAATTCACTTCAACTTTTAAAATGTTCAATGTTTAGCTTGAAACCTCTTCAACGACATTACAATGTTGTTTGAAATTTGAAACAATTACTTTGCAATATAACCAGCTTTAGAATTAAGCCCAGTTTTTCTTCTGTTTTCTGGTTGTTTTGCATTCTTAGTTTGGATGCTTATACGCAACTTGCAAAAGGCATTCAAAATGTCTGCTCCCTACATGTAAATTAAAAAGACCAAAATATAGAAATTGCTCTGATATAGGCAATTTAATCGTAAACTCATCTGAGCAGAATAAACAAGCTCATTCGTAAGAAACAAATTTCTTAATTGCACAGTTCGTATGCGTTTTTTGATTCACTGCATCTTCCCAAGGGTTTTAAGTTGGTGTTTGCAATTTTTTAAATTTTGCTGAATTTCGCTGCATAACGTCTTACGTTCCAGGAAATTCTTAATTTTCAAAATTCTTGCATCAAAATTGTTATGTTCACTGGCCAAAAGAACTTAAACCGGTTCTTTTCTTAATTATTCATAAAACATAAACATTTTAAAGTCAAATTAATAAGATAAGAAAACTTAATTACTTCTGCGGACAGTGCAATAATAAAAGAGAAAAAACAGCTCTATCGAAAAATTCCTGACACTATTTTTAAAAAACTAAAAACAAAAATTTTCCGACAAAAGTCTAAGTAACGGATTTCCTTTTTGAATCTACTAAAAAAATTAAACTGAGGACCGACTACTGGTCCTATTAAAAAACCGGGAGTAATTTTTTCAAGTTATTTATTCTGCGGTGACAATCACAATGCTGTTTGTTACAATCATAATTAACCAAGGAACTTCGGTTCGGAAACCTGATTCCTACTTCAGCGCGCCGTGCGTTCCCATGCTTTTGCCCGTCTCAAATCGCCAGGTGGGAACGCTCGACGCTCGTGTGCAACGTATGCATTTCCGTTTCACCCAACTAGGCGCTCGTGTGCAGCGTGTGCATCTTTTTGGTTTGGGTGAATGCCTGACCGTGATAACTTCTAGCATCAGAATTTAGCCATTTAAATTTTTCTGAATTTTAATGCTATCTTTATTATAATGTCTGAGATTTGGGTTTACCTTGATGAGCCATATATGTATAGTATTCCAGGATATATACCTTTTTTTGGTTGCAATAATTCATACAGATCAGGTGGTGTCGTTGTATACATTCAAAAAGAATATGAAAATCCTTGTGTTGTTAGAACATATTCTCTATAAAGTGCTGCCTTACTCAAAATTGATTGTCATGTATGTAATGAATGATTTAAAATATTGTGTGTTTACCGTAGTCATTATTTTGTAAATGTTTTTATAGAAGAAATGGATGAGGTTCGATTTGACTTCTTCTTTAACATCATCCTCGAGAAGATCGTGCGTAACCCACAAATCAACACCAGAGGCACGATTTTCCAGAAGTCAGTTCAATTGTTAGCTTACGCTGATGACATTGACGTGATTGGACGAACACAGCGAGCCGTCAATGAGGCGTTTGCTGGCATTGAAGCGGAAGCGGCTAAAATGGGTCTAGTGGTAAATGAGGACAAAACTAAGTACATGCTGTCCTCAAGGAAGGACACACAACATCGACGTCTCGGACGGAGCGTCACACTAGGCAGCAGAAACTTCGAGGTAGTTAAGGACTTCATCTACCTCGGCTCCGCGGTAAACAGCGACAACCAATCGCTGTTTCTTTGGGCTCAAGATGCAATTGAGTAATAAAGCCCTCTCTCGAAGGACTAAGCTCGCTTTATATAACAGCTTGATCATCCCCGTCCTACTCTGCGGCGCAGAATCTTGGACGGTAGCAAAGGCGGATGAGGAAGCCCTTCGTCTTTTCGAGAGAAAAGTTTTGCGTGCGATTTTTGGTCCTGTTTGAGAAGATTTAATGACGAACTCTATAGGCTGTACAGCGACATGCGCCTGGTCAAGCGTCTACGGATACAACGCTTAAGATGGCTAGGCCATGTAGAGCGTATGGACACCACTACTCCGGCCTGAAAAGTATTTGAATCCGAGCCATTGGGACAACGCAACAGAGGACAACCTAGACTAAAGTGGCGCACACAAGTGGAGAAGGACCTCAACCAACTTGGAGTGCGCAACTGGAGACAACTGGCGAAAGATCGTGCTGGCTGGAGAGGCATGTTGGTTGAAGCCCAGGTCCACCCCGGACTGTAGCGCCACAAGAAGAAGAAGAAGAAGGATGAGGTTCTCAGAAACGAAAAACTTACTTACTTACTAGAAGACTTAAATATTGACATTTTAAAAATCAGCAGTAGCTCATATAAATACTTGACTCTTATGTCCTCTTTTGGGCTAAAACCCCTCATCATAGAGCCGACTCGAATAACAGCTGAAACAAAAACCTGTATCGATCACATTTTCTTGAGACTTGACTCCAAATTTCCTTGCAAGCTTTCTGCTGAAGTACTAGATTATAAAATTTCGGACCACTGCATGACAAATCTAAATAATGAAAAAACACAAACAAGAAGTTCAGACGTTTGTTCACAGACGTCAGTTCACATATACGTTCCTTTTAAGAAGAAAAACAAAATTATTCATAGTGGCATAATAGAGCGATTGAAGTAGGAATTCTGGGATACTGTATATGCAGAAAGTAATCCGTGTCTAGCCTATAGCAATTTCTTAACAAGCTGCACTATTATTGTAAATAACAATGGCAAAAACCTAAAACGTCTTAGGCCTTGGATAAGTGTGAGCCTGCTTAAGAAACTTAGCAAAAAAAATAATCTACGTAAGAAATCTAAACGTCATCGTCTTTAAAAAATGACTATGCTAGATTAAATGAGGAAGTAAAGAACGAAGTCAAAATATGCCGGAAGTCATACTTTACAAGTAATCTTCAGAACTTTAGAATTGTAGGGGTAATTAAAAAAAATGGAGTTTAGTAAATGATATCCTAAACAAAAATAGGACTTCAAATGACATTCTCAATATTAAGGTAAATGGGACTAAAATATCTAACCCTGTAGACGTTGCAAATCAATTCAATTGCTACTTTACCTCTATTGCAAAAGAATCAAAACCCACTCCCCCCACATATAATTGTAATTGTAGTATATATCCGGACTTAATTGAAGATGCTTCTACAAGCAATAGTTTTGTGTTTGACCCTATAACTCCAAACGAGATTCATAAATGTATCATGTCACTGGACAACAAATATTCGTGCACCAATGGTATAACTAACTACCTATTGAAACATATCTCATTCTTTGTAATTGATGTTTCAACATATCTATTCAATCTAAGTGTCAGTTGTGGTAATATTTCCTCCTCGTCAAAAAATACTGAAGTCATTCCCCTCTTTGAAAAAGGTACAAAGACTTATTGACGCAATAATAATAATAATAATAATAATAATTGTTGGCGCTACAGTCCAAAGGGGGACCAGGGCCTAGCTTGCTCATCAACTACTCGTGTTGTGCGCGCTACTGTTCTCTCACGAGTAGAAGGGACCTACAGTTTTTTGCCGACTCCGAACGGCGAAATTTGAGAAGCTTTCTTAGACAGTTATTACTCTTTGAGTGTTGTCAGCAGCTCGAAAGAGGTGGTGCCGTGAAATATTAGAAAAATTGGTGTTGAACTGGGAGTCGAACCTAGACCCTTCGGCGTGTGAGCGTCGCACTCTACCCACTACGCCACGGCGACCACATGCAATTGACGCAATATCGTCCAATATGTACACTTCCGACATTTTCCAAACTTCTTGAAAAACTTGTGAAAAAACGAGTGTTTTCTTTTTTCTAATAAAACAAACTTTTTCAAAAAAGAACAATTCGGTTTTCGTGAATACAAATCGACTGAAGATGCTATTTTAAAATTATGTAGTGAGATATTTGACAGTTTAAATAAGAATAACCACAACCTAGTACTCTTCATCGACATGACAAAAGCATTTGATATGGTAAATCACAAAATCCTCTTGAGCAAGCTGTGCTGGATTAAGAGGTATAATTCATAAATGGTTTACTTCGTATTTGACAAATACAACTCAGCCGGTTAAGCTAAATGGGCTTTTAAGTGCTAAACAGAAAGTAAACATTGGTGTCCCACAAGGCTCTGTCCTAGGGCCATGCCTAAAAAAATAAATGGTTTATTTCATATTCGACAAATAGAACTCAGCGGGTTAAGCTAAATGGGCTTTTAAGTGATAAACAGAAAGTAAACATTGGTGTTCCACAAGGCTCTGTCCTAGTTCCATTGCTGTTTTTAGTGTACGTAAACTCGTTGTTCTGTCAAAAGTTAAATAGTAATGTTACAGCATTTGCTGATGATATGTCCCTGACGTACAGTAAAAGCTGCCTTTTTGACACAACAATTAAATTAAATATGGACCTAAGCATACTTCAACAATGGTTTGCCAAACACGAATTGCTTATAAGCAATAAAACTAGACTTATGATATGTAGCCTCCGAGAACCGTTTCCACTGGACTGCGACTCAATCTTTCACTCTAGCTCTTGCACAAGAATGTCAATATCTAATCATTCTTGTGGTAGTAAAAACTTCGATGATAACCAAACCTGTATGTCAAGTTGTTTTAAAATAGAAGGCGTCGAAACCTTTGAATACCTAGGTATCTTTGTGGGTAAAAATATGACGTGGAAAGCACATGTAGAGGGTATAAAACTATATATGATATGCCATCTGCTACCCGAAATATGTATCTTCTAAGGCAACACTGTTCTATTAACATCCTCAGAACGTTTAACTATGTAATAGTTCACTCCAAATTGCAGTACGGTATTGCAACTTGGGGTGGAACCTACAATTGTACCATAGAACCGTTGTATATAGCACAAAAATATGTGATAAGAATAATGTGTAAGAAAAAAAGGTTAGTCCATAGCCTGCCCTTGTTCCAAATGCTGCGCATACTTCCACTAAGACATCTGTACGTCTTTAAGGTTCTCAAGGTTTTCTTCATGAGAAGTGGACAAAATAATAATCTCAGAAGTTCGAACATATATAATTTGAGAATAAATGGTGTGATAACTTGTTCTATTGCATTCTCAAGGAAAACTTGTTGTTAAAATGTTTATACGACGACAGCACCAAGACTATTTAATAAGTTACCAACTGAAATTAGGCAAATAGTCCAACCAAAGCTTTTTATAAAAGCATTAAAAAAACTGCTTCTTAGTATGGAAAGTTCATAATTGTTAAGCTAAGATCTCTGTTATTGTTCACTAATTCACTATTTGAATATTATATTAAAGTTTCTCTGCCATCATCATTGTTATTGTACATAATAATAATAATTGTTTGCGCTACAGTCCAGGGGGGACCAGGGCCTAGCTTCCTCATCAACTACTCGTGTTGTGCGCGCTACTGTTCTCTCACGAGTAGAAGGGACCTACAGTTTTTTGCCGACTCCGAAGGGCGAAATTCGAGAAGCTTTCTTAGGCAGTTATTACCTTTGAGTGTTGTCAGCAGCTCGAAAGAGGTGGTGCCGTGAAAAATTCGAAAAATTGGTATTGAGCTGGGAGTCGAACATAGACCCTTCGGCGTGTGAGCGTCGCACTCTACCCACTACGCCACGGCGCCACTATTGTACATATGTATATAGATAATTAATTGCATTGTTCTTAGGTTTTTGAATTTGCTCCACACTTACTTACTGTAATCAAATTGTATATTAACTGAAGGATAACTGAAGGATCATTCGCCTCTAGTTCTATATGAACTAAAGAATGTTCAAACTCATTTTTGGTAGTTCATGAGCCTAATCGGAAATCTGTTTTTATATTTAAGAAACTGAATTATAAAATCAAAAGCAAAATATGGTCAATTAATGATATACTTAACTATTGCCGGAACAGAAGATATTATGCGATTATTAAAACAAAGAAAGAAAACAAATGCTCTCACTCCAAACACCCCAACTAATTACACAATTGTTGGTTTTCATTTTTGAAGTAAAAATATAAAATGTACACATTCTTACCTTCTCCGGACATATTTTATATATTTAATCCAACGCTTAAGAACAAATATATTATAAAATCAAAATTAGCAACTTTTTTTTCATTCCTTCAATTACAATTTTCACAGGAAGCTTATCGACTTTGATGATTTTAATATCTCAGTGCAAAACATGAAAGAAAAGGAAAGTGCATTTTTCATTTGTGAAAAGAAACAGCTTTTTCTTGTTTACCGAATATTTGAAAGTGACCTTTTGCTCACTGATCTCTATGCAGCTGCCCCACTGTGCGCCGTCTCCTCTGAATTCAACGTAGGCGTCACAAATATCTACAATTCCTCAGCAACTTTAATTAAGGACAAAGAAAACTTTAAATCTAGTCCACCATTTTGATCAAATTCTGATGTACGTGTACTATAAATCTATTTAAACCTGCCTTTCTCATTCCCAATTGATATGAAGTTGCCATTGCCAGGGCTAATGCCACTTTGACGACCGTGACACTTTACATTAGTCCATTACCCAAATCGTTGCTCCCTGTGCATTAACAATGAAAATTCCACCATCTCTTCGGCGTTTCCTAATTCTTATGTAAATCCAAAAATTCACTGCACCAGTGCACAATCTATTCGTACAGTGGAAGCATCCGCCGTCATTTGAAGAAACGAAAAAAAAACACGCTCAGCATCTCCCGAAAAATTAAATTTACCCCATCTGCCTGCCGTCCACGTCTACATTTCAAGTGAATTAATGGGCGCATAGCTTGTCCATTAAAATAATTTATTCGTACCTCAGCGCACTTGTGAGTCTGCCGCCGTCGTCGTTGTCGTCGACACAACGACGTCGACACAACGAAGATGAAGACGAGGACGCGAGGTCTGCGTAATGGTTATGGTTGACCAGGGTGATGGCTCATGCCATCAACCAGACGTCGCGAAGGCGCACCGAATTCCTCCCATTCATTCCTTTGAGGGTGGCTGGCATGATAAATGATACCATGGTGGACGTAGACCTGGCTGCAGATCGGGGGTAGATGGCGACGAGCGAAAGGCAAAATGAAATTAGCCTGGCAACAGTGGTAATAATGGTTCGTCGATTTGCCTGTCTCGGAATTTTGTTGATTTGAAATCAATTTGAAGTGGAATTCTGAAGCATGCCCTCGCATGAATTCTGTCGAGTCTCGGACGCTGAATCGAAGGATGCCCTATATATGTCATATTTAGGAATGAAGTGGAAATGGAGGGGGAGAGGCCGTCTAAGAGAAAATGAGCTGTATTTAACTGCTTTAGAGTACTATTGACAGCCTCTCAGTCTCCGATGCGAAAGAAGGAACATCACTGACGTGGCTGAAGAAAGGGAAAATTTAATTAAAACAAAATTGTTGGGAAACTACTGTGCGCCATGTCGCTATTTAGTGATACGACAAATTTGTAGCATGTAGATATTAAATTTTCTGCTTTAACTGATTCCTCCTTCTACAGTCTCATGTTGATAGTTTTGCCTGTTAATTACTCTTACAACCTCCGGCATATTAAATTTTAAGAAAATGTTTGGCAGCTGGTTGGCTCAGAGCCTTCACGCACTTGGTTTTTAGATTTTTGGATTTTTCCTTAAATTGACACTACTCTCACTGTGTTAAGTGTTTGAGATATGCGTAAGACCTTCCACTTCTGTATTTCTAAGAAGTTATAGAAGGCGTGGGTAGACACACATATGACAAATATGTCGAAGAAGCTGAATCTTCACCGTTTAGGAACTACTACAGCAAACTAAACCATTTTTTAAATGAAAAAACATACTTCCTTCACAGTTACCCAATCGAAAAAATAAGCACAATTTTTAAACTGAGAGGAGAACTCGTTCAGTTAAACTTTATCCCCCACAGACCAGATTTACCAATTCTTTGTAACCTATGTAACATGAGGAAGAGAGAAGACATCTTACATTTTATTGATGTTTGTCCGATTCTAAAAGAATTTCGACTAGCAATTTTCGAAAAACTTGTTTTAGACGAATATGAAGTAATGTGCACCTTAAATGGAGAAAAGGGATGGAAGGCCTTATACGATTATTCAGTAGCAGCACTTTGTTATAGAAAATGTATCATAGATGGAGATTTTTAATGTAAAACGTTGTTATGATTTTCCTTCAGTTGAAAGGTTTTCGCCTGAAAGTATACTCTCGATTGGTTGAATTGAGTGGGTGGATAATGGTGAGCATCGTGACGTAGGCTGTACGTCCATCGTGGATCAATTAGCCAGATAGCTTAGAGGTAGAGTAGTCGCTAGGGCGCTGAACGTTGTGGGTTCAATCCCAGGTTTGTCATCGTGCTTATTTTGTTATTTTTCTTTCTGTCCTGTCGGTGGTTTTCCCAGCTTTTGTGGACCGATGGACTGACCCTTGATCCTCCTCGAACGAGACGTGAGGATAGCCGATCTTTGGTGGTACGATGGAGAGTTTGCGGCCTTCCTGGTGGTTCGATCTATTTCGACCGGTACGGGTGGTCAGGCGATCATGTCCCAAAGTGGACGAATGATATCGATCGTCTGATCAGCCAGGAGTTCGACGTAGGTTGGACGAGATGAGGATGGGCAGTCTTTGGGAGGCGACAATTGAAATCGGTCGGCTAGGTTGGGCGCGATCCGGAAAATTCTAATCCAAGTAAAAAGTCGGAAGAAAGTAAGATCAAAGAACATATAAGCTAGAAAAAAAAAAAAAAAAAAAAACCTAAAGTTGAGCTAGTGCTAGTGGCCACGAAAGTTTTTTTTTATTTTATCAGTGCGATAGTGAGAATTTATCCCCCCAACCCAGCAAAAGAAACGAGACCCGCCAATACGAATAGTGTAGTGTGGTGTTGAGTGGTGCTTCAAATATACAACCCTCCTCTCGAAGCCTTTTAATAAAAAAAAAAAAAAAAACAACAACAACAAAGAAAGAAAAAAAAACGAATACGAATAGTGTGTGTGTTAGTGTGTGAGACCGCACAAACAGAAAGAGTAAACTTTAAAGAGCCAACCCCTTTTCCTCACCTCTTTCAAAACAAAAGAACCAAAAAAAAAAAAAAAAACGTGAAATAGAGTGAACTCAAGAACTCAACCAGGACGAGAAGCGACCAGGTCATCAGGACGTCCCAGACGAAGGCAGGAAGACGGCAGGTGACCCCTCTCCAGGGAAGAACTTCTTTTTTTAATTTAACCCTTATCACCTAGCTAACTTAGCATTATTTTTTTTTCCTTCTTCAATTTATTTAGTTGGTAGTTTTTTTTTTAATTCTGTTTCTTTAGTTTTTTTTTATTTTATTTTATTTGTAATAATTCTTTTTTATGGATGATAAAAGATTTTATTAAAACGAATTAGTAATTGGAGTTAGTGTTGTCGTTCAAAGCGTGGGATCGTTGGGTACTACCGGTCGCGGATCGCGGGTTCGAGAACGGTTCGGGGAGATTTTTTTTTTTTTTATTTTCCCTTTTGTTTTCCCTCTGGTGTGGTGTCTAGTGTGTTGGTTAAGATAGTGGTAAGAATTTATTGTGAAGTATTGATAAGTTTTTCTGAAGTTTTTTTTTTTTTTGTACTGATAAGTATTTCTAAAGTCACAAACTTCCTTGTATATGAATTAATACTTAAATAAAAGAGAAAGAAATTGTTTAGGTTTAAGGTGAATCGCTGTGTTTTTTTTTATCTTTTTCCATCCTCATTTCCTGAGTTTCCCTTTTTTGTTGATTCCTTTTAGTCATTTTCCTTTTTCCTTGTTTTGTTTTTGTTTTTTTTTCTGCGGGGACGGATTGGATCCTTGCCCCTTAGTCGCAGTTCTAGGGGTACGGACCGTGTCGAGCGGAAGGGCAACTGCGTGGCGCCCTTATTCCATCTTTCCCACGACCATACTCCATTGAGTGGCTTGGCGCTTTTTCGTTCGACCCCAATCGGAAATATTTAAAATCCGACGGTAACAACGTATGTATGTATTTTGTCAACCTGGTAGACGGCCATAGGCAAAACCATAAATGACTTAGGTTAAACTTTACATTGTAAAACATTTATTGAAAATAAAAGTCAAACTAACTAACTAACTAACTAGAAGGAGTGGGGCCAAGAGTTCTCAATTCACCAAATAACCTTGACGCCTAAGTTAAGGCGCGCATAATAAATTGCATCCGGGTGGTCTGGTGATAGAATGGTTACAGGGTAACATAGTACCTTTTCTATCTGCGACTATAAAAGTCTATTCACTTTTCATCCCCAGTCATGATAAATTGCAAAATCCCTTTCATTGATACCTTCTTAGAAGCAGTCCCTATGTGAAAAATCACCTTTCAACATCACTCGTATGTAACTCGTACATTTTTAATTTTCCTTACTTTGTATAAATCTTAATTTCTTTAACCGAACGGAAATAATAAACTGGGCCACTTCCAACTATTCTGCTAGTTCACATAGCGTTTAGCACGGATCTTAATCCAGTAAAGCCTTCACTTCTTAATTTTGAAACTTATTGTGCTCTGGCTAAGACATTCTTTGTCTTCGACGCTAAAATCACTGCTCTTGAAGCGTCAAGGCCACTCTGCAGACTCTGATCTTCCATAAAATAAAGAAAATCCAAACCTGCCGCATATATTGCTTTTGCGGAACACAAGCTCGACATTTTCGAAGAGCAAAAAACAATGGTATTTCAAAAACACATGCTTATGCCCGCCATACCACACCAATTCGATGAAGTACGTCACCACATGCAAGATCAGCCACAACCTGCGGGTGGCGCCTCTTTTTCTTGTCGTGGCGATACAGTCCGGAGCGGAGAGTCCAGCCAGCACGATCTTTCGCCATCTGCCTCCTGTTGCGCACTCCAAGTTGGTTAAAGTCCTTCTCCACTTGTGTGCGTCACCTTATCCTAGGCCGTCCACTGTTGCGCCGTCCCAATGGTTCAGATTCGAAGACTTTTCAAGTAAGAACAGTGTTGCCCATACGCTTTACATTGTCTAACCATCCTAAGCGTTCTATCCGAAAACGCTTGACCAGGCGCATGTTGCTGTACAGCCAATAGTGTTCGACAGGTAGACGAAGTACTTGACTCGAGGTTTCTGCTACCAAGTCTCCGAGACGTCGATGTTGTGTGTACATTTCAGCCGCTTCCGCTTCAACGCCAGCAAACGCCTCATTGACGGTTCGCTGTGTTTGTCCAATCTCGTCAATGTCATCATCGTAACCTAGCCTTTGCACTGACTTCTGGAAGATCGTGCCTCTGGTGTTGACTTGTGAGATACGCACGATCTTCTCAAGAATGAAGTTTACGAAATCGTGTGAAACATGACACATGACACTGGACACATGACCATATCCTACTTATCCTACAAAATTTGACGAGTTTGGTAGGATTGCCAAAACTAGACATGGCACTGTATAGCTCGTCGCAATTGGGGACGTCATCGCCGTTAAGGAGTCTGCAGAAATGATCCTTCCAGATTCTCAGCACAGACTGCGACTCTATCACAAGTTGTCCGTTTCGTTCCCGGCAGGCTTCGGTCCGAACCTTGTATCCTCAAGATAGATGTTTTAGCTTTAGTTAAAACTTTCGGACTTCATTCCTGACTTAACAACTTTCCATTTCTTCGACAGCGCGCTTCTCACGCTTCTTTTTTCTTCCGAGAAGCCCGTGCTCTGCCCTTTTTCCCTGTTCGTAGAGTTCGCGAACAACTCTCGTTGTTCCATGCAGCGTTACCCTATAGGCGTCTTGTTTGGCTGCATGTTCTTGCCTGCAGTCGTCGTGAAACAATGGGTACCTTCTGGGTGGTGATGTGAATCCAAGCACATCAGTGGCAGCTTATTTGATGGCTTCTTGACAACGTTTCCATTCTTCTGCTATGCTTAGTGCAGGAAGCGCCGAACTCTGAGCGAGTGGAAACTCGGTCTGCAAAGTTCCCAGCAATCGGCTGCGAGTGTAGCTTTTCGACGCCAAACCGTTTTGGCCTGTCTTGACTTCTTTGCTCTCTCGATATCCGGGTTCTTACCTGGGCTACAATAAGGTGATGATCCAAGTCGATGTTTGCACCTCGGAAGGTTCGGACATCGAGAATACTGGAGGAGTGTCTGATGTCGATCGCAAAATGATCAATCTGGTTGACGGTTGATTAATCAGGAGATCGCCAGGTTCCTTTGTGAATGTCCAAGTGTGGGAACCGCGTGCTAGCCACAGAGAGGTTCCGCCCCAAGGCGGAAGTCTAACAGCCTGAGTCCGTTTCCGGATGTTTTGTCTTGAAGGCTGTGTCTACCGATGACTCCAGCAAAGATGTCCTCCTTTCCCAGCTGAGTGTTGAAATTTCCTAGAACGATCTTAGTGTCGTAGCTAGGGCATCGATCGCATGTTCTTTCTATTTGATCATAGAGTCATCCTTGATGTTGTCATCCTTCTTCTCTGTCGGGGCGTGATCGCAAATTAGGCTAATGCTCCCGAATTTAGCCTTGATGCGGATTGTAAAACTGAAGACTTTTTGCCTAAGTCTGTCTTGAACAACAAATCCGCATTCGAATACGCGCTGCCTTCTCTTTAGCAATTGCTGTAGTATATATCGCAGTTCTTCGTTCTGTTTTAGGTCTGAAAGACAGCATACCCACATACACATATGTTGAAAGAGCATCAGAAAAGCTTGAAAAAATCATACTTGTACATCTCTACTAGAATCAAGACACCAAATATCTCCAAATTGGAAATTACAAAATTGTTTATATTTTTCATTTTTTAAATAACTATATTCCCGATTTGAATCGGAAGGAACAACAAAAATGAATCCAACAAAACATCAATTCGCGCAATTGCGTTTTGGGGAACATCAGGTTTTAGAGAACAAATATTTTGAGAATGAACTTGTCCGACTGAAGAGTTGAAATTTAGCAAAATAACGCGCCACGTGTGTAAGTGACAACGTTGTAACTTATCTGATGGATTCAGTGGAGTTTGACTCCATATAATATCGGTTTTAGAAATACACTGAGAATCGCAACCCTCCTAAATAACAGGTGATTCCTCACAATCGCTCTCGGATTCTGTTGAATCAAACTCGCCGATTGTATCAACTTCAGGGTTATAATCGTCATCACTACCCGCAGAAAAATCACTGTCACTTTAGTTTTCCCATAAATTAAATGCTTACCGATACAAATAAATGCTTATTGTATGAAATTGTATCGTAGTTGTAAAGGTCAATATTGTTGCCTAATTCTCTAAAATAAGCCTTAAATGAAATGTTACACAAAGATGTAAAGCTTCTTAAATAAATCTACTCTACTACTAATCTCTTGAAAAACGTGCAATTTTATCAAAAAATATATGTTATTATTTATTGAACAAAAAAACAACACGATTCCCAAGCGGAAAATCAATACAAAACGATTTTTCAAATAAAGGGTCGAAAACGATTCAATCTGGCAGAAAAAACTCAAATTCAAAAAAATCTTAACCAACTAAGTTTTTAAAAATTAAACAATTTGATTTCAGCCTATAAGGGTGCTTGGAACAAAGTCGTGACAAGACAGTAAAATCTAAAAAGCTGTTATTAAACTGTTTTTGAATAACCTTAACGAATGGATCGAAAATGACTCAACCGTTGCCCTACGGTTAAGAAATATATAGTGAGGGGCAAAATGTTTAATTGCTGCGAATTCAATAAGTTTGGATTACGTGCAACATCTGAGCTTACAGTAGCAATATTGTTTATTGACTGTGCAGTAAAATGATGCACAGGGCGACATCAAAGGCGCTTGCACTTCCTCCAGTCTCTTCAAAATTTGGGTGAATGCTTGTCTAGCCGGTCGTTTATAACGTTCATATGTTCATATGTCAACTGGCGGAAAGTAACTCGTTTGAATCACAACTTTTGAAGAATTTTGTACACAATTTCTCGTAGCAACGCATTATTAAAAATTGCAAACATTCATCTAACAGCTGAGATTGAAATGTGTTGCTGTTGGCGAATTGTTTTAACAGAATACTTTATAATTATTTATTTAAAAGAAATACGCCGCCGTGGCGTAGTGGGTAGAGTGCGACGCTCACACGCCGAAGGGTCTAGGTTCGACTCCCAGTTCAACACCAATTTTTCTAATATTTCACAGCACCACCTCTTTCGAGCTGCTGACAACACTCAAAGAGTAATAACTGTCTAAGAAAGCTTCTCAAATTTCGCCGTTCGGAGTCGGCAAAAAAAAAAAAAAAAAAAACTGTAGGTCCCTTCTACTCGTGAGAGAACAGTAGCGCGCACAACACGAGTAGTTGATGAGCAAGCTAGGCCCTGGTCCCCCTCTGGACTGTAGCGCCAACAATTATTATTACTTAAAAAAATTATGTTTTTCTTCACTGCGATCTAGACTCTTCGATCGTCTGTTTGCGTCTGCTCTATTCTCCGTCGTTTCGCAGTAAAGCAGGACATAGTTTTTTAATTCGCCGCATCTGCGAGGCATTGCCAGAGTCGCTTACAGTTGCATTACAGTGCTACCAACCTGACACTAAAAAACGAATAACCACATGGTATTGTACGTGCCATCGTCTTCTTTCACAAGTCGATGTGATTGAATCTTACTCTCGGGAAATCTTTATTTCTTTTTAAATCTTTAGACAAATACTTCCTATACGTCGTGTCCTTTTTCATAACCGCGAATATTAAACTATTTCAGTAGAAAGATGCAAGTAGGTATCAAATCTCTGTGCAAGACAATGTGCGTTAATTCAAACCATGTAGACTTGAACAAATCTGAATAAAAGTTTATCTATCTACCTTCCTATACGTCTGCGACCCAAATTCGTCTTGATCAGCATCCCAACACTCGTAACTTCCGATATCAAGGTGTCGCATCGATTTCTCCGAGACACTTGTATGTCTTCCAATAGCCTCTTAGTGCTGAGTATAAGACACAACTCGTTTCGAACTTGATCAAGCATTACAAAGCAACCGAATTTCGGGACTCCGTACATGTGCTCTGCGGTGCCCTGATTGATTTGCATGCAATTAAGACTGGATCTGGTTTTATCAATCAAGTCAATCAGAGTACAACGTGAGTTGATGAGCACGAAGTCGTTTATCAATTTTTTCCTCTTGCTGTATTGATTCCTATTTTCCCGAGTTTCGAGTGTTCCGCATTCCACCGCCTTAAGATAACCCCAAGAAATTGATACTGTTAGCGGCACAACATAAGCACTTGGCCCGCCACAAAGGGTTTCGCTTATGAGCGCTCTCCAGTCAACGTAGCCAAGTCAATTAATAATCACTGGACGAAGCAGGTGTGCGTACCCTAACTCAGAGGAAACTTTTTTAATCAATCCGTTCCCCAACGTGCCGCACGACCAGGGCCACATGAATCTCCTTAATCAACAGACACATACGCTCCTTCTCACTTTTGCCGTCGGTTTAATCCGTCTGTGGAGGTGTGGTGATGTGTGGTCATGGAGAGCGGACAAGTTGACCTCCTTCCACAAGTTCAACGAAAACTTTTCCAATATCCTCCCCGGGCTAGTGACACCGGAATGAGTGACGACTCTGGGACGACGATAATCATCGACATGAGTGCGTGCTGATGGGCAGTGACTATATTTGGGCGAACATTAGTTTGCCGGATAAGAGGGCGGTAATTAATCCAATTTGAACGAGAGCACATGGTGCTGAATGATGCTTCCTAATGGGTTTTCGGCACCAGTCTGTGCTTTTGGATTGAGTTTCGTAAAATCTCGGAACCATCAGAGCTCTTGCCGGTCGTGCCGAAAGCCGATGAGAGCTCAATTAATGGAGCGAGTGACGAGGGATAAGTGATAGGAAATTGATTTAAGTGTATAAACTCTTCTGAGTGCATGAATAATGTGATTGATCAATGATTGTGTAGTTTGTTTAAAAGCACGTCTTTTGAGGTGTTGTTGTAATTTGCAAAAGATTTGTGACATAAAGAATTTCCAGCGCAACTGCAAGGTTTCTGCGTTGAAAAAAAGTCAGAATTGAACTCAAAAAGCAACTTTTGTGTAAAAATCTCCCAAAGCAAAGCTTTTGCATACCCACAGCCCATGCATAGAACGCATTTTCTCTGAGATGCGAAACAAAAGCGTCGCACCCCAATGCTACAGCAGGATAACTCTTTCAAACAAAGTGTTCAGTCACTCGTGAACATGAACTGTTCCCCTTTGAAAGTCAAATCTCTTGAGAATGCTTTCTGCCGATTCGTAGAAAGAAACCAGTCGACTGTTGAGAGTGACGTCACTCACTGTGGACGCCATTGAGCACAAAGGTAAGGTGAGTTGGACAGGGAGGCAAGGCCTAATGATCTTCCATCTTTAAGCTTGCCAAAACCACGGACCAGTTAGTACCGCTTTTGGTGATGCACATCTTGGGGATTTTCCCCGGCCTGCCAGCACTGTTTGTGTCTGGAGTGTTTAGTGCGGCTCTTAGTTCGCTCTCTAGAGGTCTTAACTCACAGGCCTGAGTCGTTTTGAAAGATTTCATCAATCCGGCTGTTTTAAAACCGTTGACGGAGAGTAAGATTGCTTTTATTTTGCGGTTCACTGTCGCCTTCCTCGGTCTTTCTTGCATTGGCCTGGTGTTTGTGGTGGAAAAACTCGAGATGGTCCTTCAGTTGGTCACAACAGTTCGGGCGGTGACGTATTGCTCTCTGCTGGGGATATTTTTCATGGACATCTGCATACCTTGGTTCAACGGAAAGGTTGAATCAGTTCGTAAATGGAAGGCGGGACTCAAAATATGTACCTTTCAGAGCGGGCACAGTGGTGCCCTTGTATGGGAAAATAAATCTGAACCCGTTGAGAGATCTGGATGAAACTTGAATTATAGTAACAGTGCCGCAAGATCCTCCTGATTCACTTTTGATTGTTTAGTTGCTTAAACAAAAATATTCAGTAACAATTTACGAAAGTAAATTTAGGCTCTAAACAAAGCTGTTATTCATACCTATGTAGAAAAATTACATTCAACACTATTTGCTGACAAACTTTCATTGAAAAAAATTTTAAGTTTAATAAGGCTCGCGCTTGTCCATGTTATTTGCGTAATACAAGTATTAGAAGAAAAATCGCAGAAACATTAAAAAAAAATGACGAAAAATTACCGAATGAAAGAAAATGATTTTGTTGTTGTTTTGAAATATCGACAGAGGATATTTTAAGCTTTCAGGAAATTTTCGTTTCCCTTGCAGCCTCTTGGAGCAGTTTTGTTATGCTCCACCAAAAATGGAAGTACTTCACACAAAAGGTGACCTTTACCAAAATGCTAGAAGGTCTAGAAAACTGGTGGCCTAACTGAATATAAGCTGTTGATACAACTTGAAGTTTAAATGTACGCCCTTTAAACTTGACTTTATGTTCAAAGTTGGCTTTTTTGTAAAAAAAGGCAATATCGAAGTTTCCCAAAAAACGTTATATAAAGTTCGCAAATATTTCCCTTCCGTTGAAAACACCTAAAAACATTCAAATACTCATTAAAACAACCAATGAATAAGATATAAAGTTGTCTTTTTGCTCTTCATTCAATTCTTCATAAAAAATGTAAGAGTGATCGGATTTAGTATAAATATGTGCCGTTTTGTTCGATAATCTATTTCCATCTAGACTTTGTAATACCCCCCCTTGTAGAAACCCCCCTCCTTATTTGCGAAGAGCCCGGACAACCACTTTTCTCAAGCCTCTTTTGAGTTCAACTTCACACCCCCAAGGGCGTTCGCCATGGACAGGAGCAGGTGGTAATCACTTGACACTATGTTCGGGCTATATGGTGGATGCGATAAAACCTCCCATCCAAGTTCCGGAACTTTTGATGAGTCATCAAGGAAGTGTGTGGTCTGGAGTTGTCCTGGTGGAACACTACACCCTTCCTGTTGGCCAATTCTGGACTCTTCTAGTCGATCGCCTCCTTCGCGCGGTCCAGTTGTTCGCAGTAGATGGTAGAATCAAGCGTCTGCCTATATGGGAGCAGTTCACTTGGCCACTGTTTGGGACGATTCACCAGCCTTCAACCACGACCGCTTGATATTGTCGTATGTGATCCATTTTCCGTCGTCTCTCACCAACCGCTTCAAAAATGGGTCGAGTTCGTTCTGTTTAGCAGCATATCGCAGGCGTTGATTCGGTCCAGAAGCGTTTTTTGCGTCAAATCATGTGGCACCCGAACATCAAGCTTTGTTTTGTATCCAGCCTTCTGCATATGGTTTAAAATGGTTTGGTGACTAACTCTCATCTCCTGGGCGATGTCACGAGGTGCCACATGCCGGTCTAACTCGATGATTTCCATGATACGATCGTTATTCATCGTCACAGGTCTTCCGCCGGTTGGCCTATCCATGGTGTAGTTTTCACCGGCTCTGAATCATCGAAACCATTCTTCTGCGGTTCAAAGTGATTGAGTACCATCCCCCAAATACAATTAATCTCACGGAACGTTTCTCTAGCGGATTTGCCTTTAACGAAGAAAACAATTTAAAATAGGGCGAATTTCGGCGTTAGTGAACTCCATGTTTACACGTCTTTTACTGTTGAACGCAATATCCAAACTAAAAACGTATAGCGTTTTATCGTTTTGTAAGTTATGTCAAGACCTTTGAAATGATGTATATGGTAGTATTGGAAGATACAACCTCTGTAGCGCTTTGTACATATCCGGAAATTTCAAAAGGCAAGATATTTGACAACTTTATATTACTGTTATATCAAATTTTCAACTTTCAGCTAGTCTACACCGACACAGCTCATAAGAGGTCAACAAAGTTTTCCCTGTATAGGATCTCAAATAATTATTTTCAGTTTTTTTCCGCTCGGGCACCATTATATTATTTTCACGATTTAATTCCACTTTTTCGGCGAGATGAAACTTTTAATTTACTGTAAACAACACAGATAGCGCTCATATGTCAGAACGTTCTGAGTAAGTAAAACCTCAAAAATGTGATACTTTACGATAGAGCCGGCAGTTGCCAGATTGCAACACTAGGGTTGCCCAATCCCGATATATAAAGGGCAACCGTCGTTCCTCTGCACTCCCTTCGTGTGCACAAGGTTGAGACTGCTATCGAAGCTAGACAAGTAAAAAGGATATCAGTCTATAAAGGCCAACCTTTCTGAAACTGTAAGCTTGGGTTGGCTGACACCTTCAATATTAAGACGGGTAAGTTGGCTTCTGTGGTCGCCGTGGCGTAGTGGGTAGAGTGCGACGCTCACACGCCAAAGGGTCTAGGTTCGACTCCCAGCTCAACACCAATTTTTCTAATTTTTCACGGCACCACATCTTTCGAGCTGCTGACAACACTCAAGGAGTAATAACTGTCTAAGAAAGCTTTTCAACTTTCGCCGTTCGGAGTCGGCAAAAAACTGTAGGTCCCTCCTACTCGTGAGAGAACAGTAGCGCGCACAACACGAGCAGTTGATGAGTAAGCTAGGCCCTCGTCCCCCTTTGGACTGTAGCGCCAACAATTATTATTATTATAAGTTGGCTTCTAGAATCGTTTTACTCTGGCCGCCGTGGCATAGTAGGCAGAGTGCGACAGTCACACGCCGAAGATCCAGGTTCGATTTCCGATTTAACTGTCTTAGGAAAGGCTTCTCAAACTTCGCCGTTCAGACTCGCAAAAAAACTGTAGGTCCTTTCTACTCGTGAGAGAACAGTAGTGCGCACGATACGAGTAGTGGACGAGCAAGCTAGGTCCTGGCCCCCCTATAGACCGTCGCGCAATCCAATTGTTATTATTATTACTCTTAACATTGAGTCCACGAATTTTATACATTTTGCGACACGAAGCAAATCAAGGCTTTTTGAAGTTCCCTTCACGTTCCTGTTTTTAAAGTATTTTTTATATTTCAGGCGTTTGTGGGACCCATGACAAAAATGACACCTGCCCACCATTATGGCTAAAATCCGGTTTTTTTTTAACTTAGTGTAAGTATCCGTATTGGCGTAGCGGGTAAAGTGCGACATTCAGGTCCAATTCCACGCCCGATTCCTGGACTGAACACCCAGCAACATCACTTTGGGGCTGCTGACAACATTCACAGAGTGCTGACTACCTAAGAAAAAGCCAAATTAAATGTAACCGCTCAGAGAAAACAAAAGCAAGAACAAAACAAGCAGGTGCAGAGGGAGCTAGGTCCTGGTCCCCTTGTGTGCTATTGGTGAGCACATAATTTTACGTTTTTACTACGCTCAATTGGTTACCTAGGTCTTCTGTTATCTACCATTTGAAACATATTTCGAGCAGTTGTGGGACGAGTCGCTCCGAAATTGGATCCACCGAATGGACCACCCGTTTTCCATGTGTTTCTAAACTTAGCCTTGATCCTAGGCTTGAATATCTATCTGGGTTTGAACTCAGCTTCAGAAGTACACTTTCAGAGGCCTCGGCAGTTGGAGAAGTAGCAGTTGTGCTACTTTCTATTTTCTCCATAAATTGAAAATATTACTAAGAAGTCCGATGAAGACAGAACTTAAAGAAAAACGGTCGAGTTTCTGGTGAACTGTTTACATATTACGAGTCTGAATTGCGCCTCTACATAACACATCATTCAAAATTTCTGTCCCCGGACTAACATAAGCGCTACTAACGAAAAACCCACATTTCTTTAAGGAAGTACAAACAATCGAATGACACCTGTCCGATTTTCATGACAATCTGAATATTAAGTTACAAGTTACAGTGCTTCAAGTGAAGTTGTGATTTTGAAAACAATGGAAAAACATAATTTTGTGTGTTGATCAAGCACTGCTTTCTGATGGAAAAAATACCGTGTGAGCGCAGCAATGGCTTCACAGGGATTCTGCTCCATCAAAAACAACTATTTGTCTATTGGGTGCTGACTATAAACGTGGCCGTACAGAGACCAAGGATGCTAAAGGCTCTCGAGGTGGTCGCACCAGAAAACGCCAAAAAATACAAGTTTGTGTATTTTTTTTTTTTTTTTGGAAAACTGCAAAGTGAAATGGCGTGAGATAGCTGACACCTTAGAGATATCAGAAGGCAGTATGTACACTTTTTTGCATGAACATTTGTCCATGAGAAAGCTGTTTTTGAAATGGGTGCCGCGTGTGCTCAAAATGAACCAAAAACAAAAACATATCGATGATGCTGAGACCTGTTTCGACGAAATAAACAGGACTATCTGCATCGCTATGTCACAATGTATAGTATATGGATCCACCACTACACTCCAGAGCCAAATCGACAGTCAGTGGAGTGGAAAGCAATCGGTAAGCCACACCCAAAGCGTCCAAAAAAACAAATGTCCTCTGCCAACGTTAAGGCATCCGCGTTTTGGAATGCGGACGGAATTTTATTCATCGACTACCTTCAGAAAGGCGAAAGGACAAACAGCGAATAGTACATTGGATTATTGGTGCATTAAAAAAAAAAATTCAAAAACAACAGCTCCATATGAAAAAGAAAAAAATTCTCTTCTACCAAGACTATGCACCGTGAAACAAGTCGTTGGCTACCATTACGAATTGGGCTTTGAAATGTTTCTGCACCAACCGTATTCACCATATCTGGCCCCAGCGACTTCCACCTCTTTTCAAACCTCAAAAAGATGCTCACTGGATATAAATATGGCTCGAATGAGGAAGTGATCGCCGAAACTGAAGCCTATTTTGAGACCAAAGATAAATCGTTCTATAAAAAGGTATCGAAATATTAGATTGTCATGAAAATTCGAAGGTATTATTTGAATTTTGTGGCCGCCGTGGCCTAGTGATTAGAGGGCGATGCTCATACGCCGAAGAGTACCTTCGATTACCGGCTCAACACCTCCAATTTTTCATGGCACAGCATCATTCTAGCTGCTGATAACACTCAAACGGTTATACTGTTTAAGAAAGCGCTTCTCAAACTTCGCCGTTTGGAGTCGGCACAAAACTGTAGGTCCCTTCTACTCGTGAGAGAACAGTAGCGCGCACAACACGAGTAGTTGATGAGGAAGCTAGGCCCTCTTCCCCTGTGAACTGTCGCGCCATAAATAATTAAAATCATTTTAATTTTTTTAATCTCTAAAAATAGTATTGAGTTTTTTGTTAGTGGCGTCTTCTATATGTAAGTCCCAGGACTTATTGAGTGATGTGTTACTTCATGAATTAATACAATTTGATTTATGTTTTTGAGTACACCTGCACCAAAAGCCTATGTTACATCTGGCAGAAACCAACCTGATCCAAATGGATGCGAAGCTAAACCTAAATCATAAAAAGGCGAACCATTTTCTTTGACTCGAACAAGTATCCATCGAGAGGTGAACCAAACCTTTTCCTTTTTGATTTACACAATTAACATTTTCGAGTGAATTTCTTACAGCTCTGGAGGCATGTAAACCTCCATCTAAGCAACATTGAAACCGAGAAACTTGTATAAGTACCTTCGGTACACGAACCTAATTGTTCAGTTAAAAAGAAAAACTGTACAAACCCCAAGCCTTGTTTCCTTCATCCCATCTCAAAGGCAACCTCAAATGGGAGACCGCATTGCAAACCCCTTTAATTCACTCTAATGCCAAAGCAGACGCCTTCCTCTCACTGTTTGCTTAAAATGGCTCAAAGGCGACCCGAAACAAATCCTCTTTTGTTTGCTTTTTGCTTTCACACAGCAAAAGAGTGCCCCTCTCCCTGGCGACCGGAATCTGCTTAGGACATAAAGCATTTCAGTTATCCTCCCTTCCATCCCCCAAACAAATAAACCGACGGACCAAAACGTTGACGAGCTCATCAGTGAAACGACTTGGCGCCGCTCTATATTTGGCGGCGTGCAAACAGGGATAGTGTTAATTTGCAATCGATGCGTGGGATCGCACGTCACTCACAACCTGCCCCAGCTGCAGTTGTAAAACAAATTGTTCAGCACGTGAGTAAATATTTAGTCAACTCGACGTGCTTGTAAAAACATCACCGTCGAACAGAATCAATCAACTCGTCACGTCGCCGAGCAGTATTTACTCAGTTGTGTGCTCGCTCCTAAGTGTCCAGCGCTCGACACTGTCTGGTGTCAAAAGCCGAAAATAGCGCCTTCCAGGCCAATTCGAAAGTCGTTAAACCGAATGACACAGCAGCTTCCAAAGACGCTAGTCAGAAACAAAATAATCAAAACTTCAAACTTGCCGCCAGCCAGACGAACTCTTAGTTCGCCTCATCGCGCAAATTGATTTGTGGTGATCGCGTAATTAATTGGATTCCGCCTCTACAGCGAGGAAGCCGATGTTCAACAAGTCGCGAGTGCATATGCGGCCAAGGGCTTAAATGAGAACCGTGCACGCAGTCCTCCCAGCATCCTCCACAAATTTTGTCCGGAATGGTAACTGTGAAAGGGGGACGCACCATAAATATCGGGATCAATGGTCAGGGAGCGAACGGGGGAGCTCGGCAATAATGGAAGTGCTGTGCGTTTGATTTGATAAATGTCTGAGGGGAATTTATGGGTGGAATTTATGGCGAGGTTTTAGCGAAAGGATGGTGACCTAAATCTGGGATGTGTTCGAGGGTTACCAGGACTAACTGTGCGTGGATGTAGGGTGAATGAGGATTAGGTCCATGGTGGGAGCTTGCCTAAGCGATTTGAGGGAAACCCCCCGCGGGTCAACATAGCAAATCCATGCGGCTGGTTTGGGCAGAAAATTATGTCCATAAACATCTCTTTAAGGCACATTACGAGACCCATTAATATTCAGTAAGCGATTTTTGGTTTTTATATTAAGATAAGGAGGTGAGGCGGTATTTGCGGTTGCCTTCTAGAAGGAGAGAATTCGAGTAATCCAAGGAATGTGAAACTCTGCGGATAGAAGGATGTAATGAAAAACATTAAATTAAATTATGTGATGAAGACGGAAGTTGTTTGGATGGCTGAGCGTGTAATTGCTGTCTGTGCCGTTAACCAATAAATAACGCAAGCAACCTAATTTTTTGGTAAATTAATGTGGTTTTAAGGCTGCTGTGTACGCTTTTGTGAACTTTAGTTTAAGGTTGGGCTTGTTTCTTCTCTACAGTTCTATCTGTAGCCACAATTTCATTAGGAGCTCTATTACAATGAAGTATGCCCTTTTCTGCAGGATCTTTCATTGGTTAGTTTCCACAGAAAATACCGTGAAATTGGCATTTTAAATTTTTTATTCACTTGGCAAGTGACAGGTGTAAGATTCTATTTCGTAGATGAGAAGCTTGCATTTTCAACGGCAACACCAACAACACAACACCTGTTCAAGCGACAGGTGTAAGATTATATTTTGCAGATGAGCAGCTTGCATTTTCAACGGCAACACCAACAACACAACACCTGTTCAAGCGACAGGTGTAAGATTCTTATTTTCAGATGAGTAGCTTGCTTTTCCAACGACAACACCTCTACGGATTGGTAATAAATTGATTCTCACAGCTTCAGCGTTCGGAGTCGGTAAAAAACTGCAGCTCCCTTCTACTCGTGAAAGGACTGTGACGCGCACAACAAGAGTACTTGCTGAAGAAGCTACGCTCTGGTCACACAGTGGACTGTACTGTATTACGGGTGTACAATTCGATTTCTCATCAAAAGATGGCGCCACCTATAGCTGTGGCTGATCTTGGAAGTGATTACATACTTTATTGGAAAAGGTGTATCAGTTGTGATCAATAATGAGGGTCCAGGGTCTGCTTAAGACAACATCTTTGTATTTTGCCACGTCGAATACAAACACGTCTGCTGGAAGTTTTGAACTACATTTTTAATTCTAGGAAAAGTACAGATGTGGGATTTGGTATTACGTTATCACCTGCCTTAATGGCGTATATCACAGCGTCCATTTTCACAAAAGACGTAGATAACGCAAGACCACACTACAGCTTAGTTACCCAATCACCAAACTGAGATCATGCTTGAGGGATAATCACCACATCTTGGTTTGATTCGAGGCCTTTTTAAAGCCTCTGTCGCACTCTGGGTCGCAGAACCCTGCTGAGAATGCAACTCCACACTGAGCAGGGATAACCCCCTAACCGCCTTGAATAGCCATGGGTTAACAAATAACTAGACATGTCAGGACAGTTCACTATCCTCGACTCTATCCGCGATGTAAGGTGGTAAACCACAGCCACTACGATGCTCTCACAAGGGGGCCTACCGCTCGATCAGGCTGAAACCGAAGCTCCAGGAGCTTTTGACCTCTTGCGGCAAAATAATACAGACTCAGTCACTACCAGTCCGTAGTGGCCGCTGTGGCCTAGTGGGTAGAGCGCGACGCTCACACGCCAAAGGGTCTAGGTTCGATTCCTGGCTGAACACCTCGAACTTTTCAAGGCACCACCTCTTTCGAGCTGCTGACAAAACTCAAAGAGTATTAATTGTCTAAGAAAGTTTCTCACAGTTCGCCGTTCGGAGTCAGCAAAAACTGTAGGTCCCTTCTACTTGTGAAAGAACAGTAGCGCGCATAACACGTGTAGTTGATGAGCAAGCTAGGCCCTGGTCCTCCTGTGGACTGTCGCGCCAACAATTATTATTATTACACCACCAGTCAGGTTCCCTCAAAACCTGGGTCTGTTAACCGCTTCCCGCCACAAGATCGTCTTTTCTCCATCAGTGTTTCCGTTGTCACTATAAATAGGACGGGATTTTCATTGTGAATCATTTGATTCATAAAATGCAATCACATGATCTGGGAAGAGAAGTTCATCTGTCTCCCATCGAAAGCCTGTAAAAGCTTATGGCCAATCTGCTCCGGTTAATGAAGTGTTAACTTTATGGGGGAAGAAAGGGAGCATCATTGCATTACTTGTTGCACCGTTCGAAAACTTACTGGGAACGATGACCAGTCCTGGCTCCTTCCGGCTATTGGTTGTGTATTACCGGTTCGGTTCTTTTGACAAATTCGAAAAACAGCTCAATAATTGGATCGATGACAGAGAAGAATTAGTTTCAGAGATGGTATTCGAAAATTACCAAAGAGAAGAACAAATATAGTTACTTCCCACGCACAAGACATTGGATAACGCATTTCTTGTGTACAACTATAGCAAAAAAATAGAAAACCTGCAAACATTCAAATACTAATTAGAACAACCAATTAATAAAGTATAAGGTTGTCGTTTTGCTCTTCATTCAATGCTTCATGAAAAGTGTTACAGTGGCCGGACTTAGTTCCATTATGCGCAGTTTTGTTCGATAATCTGTTTCCATCTAGAAGGCAACTTCATAGTACCCCCCTCATAGAAGCCCCTCTCCTTATTTGCGAAGAACTCGGACAGCCACTTTTCACAAGCCTCTTTTGAGTTCAACTTCACACCACCAAGGGCGTTCGCCATGGACAGGAGCAGGTGGTAATCACTTGGCACTATATTCGGGCTATATGGTGGATGCGAAAAAACCTCCCATCCGAGTTCCAGAACTTCTGACGAGTCAAAAAGGAAGTGTGTGGTCTGGAGTTGTGCTGGTGGAATAATACACTCTTCCTGTTGGCCAATTCTAAACGCTTATAGTCGATCGCCTCCTTCAAGCGGTCCAATTGTTCGCAGAAGATGGTAGAATCAAGTGTCTGACCATATGGGAGCAGCTCATAGTGGATGATTCCCTTCTATTCCCATCAAACACAAGCAAAACCTTCCTGGCCGTCAATCCTGGCTTAGCCACTGTTTGGGACGATTTACCGGTCTTCAACCACAACCGTTTTAGCTTGATATTATCGTATGTGATTCATTTCTCGTCACCAGTCACCATCCGCTTCAAAAAAGGGTCGAGTTCATTCCGTTTCAGCAGCATATCGCAGGCGTTGATTCGGTCCATAATGTTTTTTTGCGTCAAATCATGTGGCACCCAAACATTAAACTTTTTTGTATCCAGCCTTCTGCATATGGTTTAAAATGGTTTGGTGACTAACTCCCATCTCCTGGGCGATGTTACGAGGTGCCACATGCCGGTCTAACTCGATGACTTCCATGAGTCGATCGGTATTCGTCGTAAGGTCTTCCGCCGTCTGGCTTATCAATGGTGTCGATTTCACCGGCTCTGAATCGTCGAAACTATTCCTCCGCATTTCGAAGTGATAGAGTACCATCACCCAAAACTTCATTAATATCACGGAATGTTTCTCTAGCAGATTGGTCTTTAACGAAGGAAAATTTTTAAATAGCGCGGATTTTGGCGTTAGTGAACTCCATCCAGACTAATCACGCATAGGTTTTGCCAAGACCTTTCAAATGATGTATAGTATTGGAAGATACGAGCTCTGTAGCGCTTTACACATAACCGGAAAATTCAAAAGATAAATACCTCCGACTGCTAAGCGACTCTTAAAAATGTCCGGACAAAAAATAGAAACACCAATTCAAAATATAGGAAAATCATTTCTTTTAATGCTATTCTCACCAGATTTTATTTGTTTTTTCAGGTGGTGACTGGAGAAGAAAAATGGATCACATACGACAATATCATGCGAAAACGGTCGTTGTTGAAGGCCGGTGAATCGTCCCAAACAGTGGGCAAGCCAGGATTGACGGCCAGGAAGGTTGTGCTGTGTGTTTGGAAGGAAATCATCCACTATGAGCTGCTCCCATATAGCCCGACGCTCAAGTCTACCATCTACTACTACTACATCTACTACTACTACTACAGAAGCGTCCAGCATTGGCCAACAGGAATGGTGTAGTGTTCCACCACGACAACGGCAAACAACACATTTCGTTGATGACTCGTCAGAAGCTACGGCAGCGCGGATGGGAGGTTTTATCGCATCCACCATAAAGCCCGGACAGAGCGCCAAGTGATTACCACCTGTTCGCGTCAATGGCATTGACTGAAGAGCAAAGAAGCGGAAGGGAGATATTTGACAACCTTATGTAATAGATGACTCAACATTCAACAAGCTGCTGATTTACCAACTAAGTGTAAATGTACAAAAAGTCGAAAAGGCATCCCTATACAGGACATCTCTATTGATTCTTTACTCTATCAATCATGAACAAGTGCTTGTTGTAACAGACTTCTGTTCTTTTCGTCTTTTAGTTTCTCTTTGCAGGAAAAACTTAAAAAATAAAAGGAGTAAAACAAGGTATGGTAGGTTACCCTATTCTAGAATTTGTTTTTGAACACGGTATATACTTACTCGGGTAGAGTGCGAAGTTCACACGCCGAAAGGTCTAAGTTGGATTCCCGGCTGAACACCTCGAATTTTTCACGGCACCGGCTCTTTTGAGCTGCTGAGAACATTTAAAAAGTAATAACTGTCAAAGAAAGCTTCTTTAACTTCGCCGTTCCGAGTCGGCAAAAAACTGTAGGTCCCTTCTACAGTAACGTGCAAAACACGAGCAGTTGATACGCAAGCAAGGCCCTGGTGGACTGTCACGTCAACAATTTTTATATCAGTATTATTATTATGTACTTACTCGCCAAAGCTTTGCTTTAGACACCTTATCAAGTTATTCACTGGAAACGCAGCTTCATTCCAAATCAGAAGCAACAAATGTTTTTTCTCAATATGTATGAAATAAGGTAAGGCCCCTATAAGTGTGGTTTCAGGTCTGGGAAGTCCTGAGTCCTTCACTGAGGTAAGACTCTGCTCGGCTGTGTTTTTTGTCAATTCGGTTTCCCACCAAGATCCTCTAGACTCTACATTTTGTAGTTCAACTGTTTGAGCATCAGACCAATCCTAATGGGAACAGAAGAATGGAGCTCATCTCTTTGACAGCCACCAAATGTTCAACAAAGTTCGGCCTTTGTGGAAGTTTTTTGTTGTGGAATACCTAGCACTCTACTAAGCAAGCACTTCTTTGGTTTCCTAAGGAAATTTCTTTGAACCGAGCTGAAAATTCGACTGAATCATAAAACCCATTTCATTGCCCGAAAAGTAGTTATTCACAAGAACTTACACAAAAAGTCAAAATCAAATCCAATCAAACGACTTAGCAGAAATACATAATATCCACAAAATGATCCCTTCCACTATTTCCAAGCAATAAATGTAGTGACAATGTTGTCGACAACAATTCCGCAACCGAGTCATGCCACGCAATCGAACGTAAGACCTACTCACTGATGGATGGGTTTGGATAATAGTGCAATTGGCATGCGTCCAATTTGGCAAGGAACTAATGGAGTTTGTAATGCAAGTGGTGGTGGCAACAAATCCGCTCATGCATTAAATGCGATTATTTACGACCAATACGAGGTACTTGCCAAGGAAAAGAAGTGGTACTTCCAACTGTCAACGTATGGCACGAAAATAATTTTGGACAAGAGATAGCCTTTGGCGGTCGTTCCCTTATCAAGAAGGGTCCAAAAAAACAGCACACCCCAATCCGAAGATATCATATCTTAAAGCCCTGCTCAACTTTCTTCATGTTTTTGCTTCGAGTGGTTACCGAGCACAGTCGGGAACCATCACGTACGGCCCCTTAATCAGATTACATCGCAAAGGTAGCAATTATTCCCTGAAGGGACTCCTGCTAATCGAAGTGGACTAATCAGCTCATCTTGACTTGATCCCGCCTCGTGACTTGGGCATTATGTGAATGACGAAGCAAACCAGTTCTGGCACCCATCCAAGAGGTAAGGAAGTCAGTGCATCGCATGCCACCACTGATCCATTGTGGAAGCGTGTGTACTCATCACGCACAAATAAGCAAGCGATCCGCTGACTGACGCTTTTTGGTTCCCGGCATCTGTGCAGTTCGTCTTTCACCGCCCCGTCTGGATAATAAGTTCACCCTCATTAGGTTTTGTTTTGCGTCTCCTGAATCGATTGCAAGATCCATTAGCCTTTCATCTGGTGGATCGCACTGACGAAAAAATATTCATCACTTTTTATGGAAGTCGGTCGTGCTTGCTACTGAGTGCCGGGCTGTCCTCATAAGCGGATTAAAAAGACGTAAAATCGCACTGGCAGGGAGCAGCTCCTTACAATAACTTTCCCCGCAAAAAGGTCACACACCTACATCGGGGCCAACAGCTGTTGCAACATTATTTTCGCTGTTCCATTGTTTTCTCGAATCACGCGAGAATCATAACGATTTCGCGGCTCCGCTGGGTAATTCCATTCACCTGACTGCTGCTATAAAGCACCCCCTCCCCCGCCCTGAGCAACCTCTCTCGCAGAAAACATTCCTCGGCACATCTGTCACTGCAACCGAATAATGGCAGAAACATCGTGTACTTCGTTTTTCTCCCGTGCGTCATCGCTTCTCGTTGAGTGTGTATCTCCATCAGAGAGGTGGATCAACGCTTCGGTTGGAGGTTGTTCACGTAGCAGGCAGCCGAAAGGGAGCGCCCGTGATCGGAGTGATGACAGGTGGTGATAATTGCAGCCGTCAAAAGCGGTGAAATCTCTTCCTTAACCTGTGACCGGTGCGATGATGTTTTCGTTATAAGGAGGTCGACTTGGTGGAGTGGAAGCAATGGGTACTTGGTTTGAAGTGAGAACTTGAAACTTACAAGCACAAGGACTCTCCTGAAACGAAATTTGTTTGTCATTAAATATAATGAGAGATTTGTTTACAAGAGCCCTTCATGCCTACAATTGTATTTCTTGACTATATTGGACTGTGGAATGCAGTCACTGTGATTTGTGCATAACACTCATAAGAGTATACACCTCACCTTGTCGTATTCACTGCTGTGAAGTAATGCATACTTAAAGATGGCTTCTGTCCTAATTTTTCAGATTCTTTACACCTGAGATTGTTTGTGTTCGCGGGTTTAAGAAAAATCATAGGTCAGTGATTTGAAACTTCATTTTGGAATGGAAGTTGATGTGCGGACTCCTCTCCTTCAGAAATTGGTTTATCGTGCCCATCAGGCAGTGTTTGATAAACCGACACCAGGTTTGCCGAAAAAGCTGCAACAGAAGATAACGTGACAGATCGCCGATTAAATATGCCCGAGAAAGATAAGGTATTAAGCCCCAAGTCACATTTTGTGTAATTTAGTCCCAAAGTTGCCATGAAATTGATGCATTTGCAGTGATCTGTTTGAGCGGATTCCTTCATTTGCCTCGACATTGTTGACGAACCCCGAATCCCTTGGCACACAAAATTAACAGGTGAACAGTAAATTTACCAGACGAACGAACTCCGAAGATCACATGACGAACGAACAACAGAGGATTACCATATTTTCAAAGTAATCCCCTTCAGCTTTCAATTTGTTGTATTGAAGATATGCTGTGGGGAGTCGTCTTCCGGACCTTTTTGCTTATTGCAACATGAAACGTTGAAGTTCAGGTTCACCCCGGACTGTAGCACAACAAAAATAAGAAGAAAATAAAACGCAGTTCAAACCCTCACTAAACTTTAAATTGAATTTTTCACAAATGTTAGTTTGTAGTTGCAATTTAAACAAAAAAAATGATTTAACCTCTCAGAATGCGAAAGTTTTTCAATGCAATAGAAAGACGATTTTTGCTCCTGTTCGCGTTGATGGCATCTGGAGGACAAGATTTAACGACGAACTCTATGGGCTGTACAGCGACATGCGCCTGATTAAGCGTCTAAGGATACAACGCTTAAGATGGCTAGGCCATGTAGAGCGTATGGACACCACTGCTCCGGCCCGAAAAGTCTTTGAATCCGTGCCATTGGGACAACGCAGCAGAGGACGACCTAGACTAACGTGGCGCATACAAGTGGAGAAGGATCTCAACCAACTTGGAGTGCGCAACTGGAGACAGCTAACGAAAGATCGTGCTGCCTGGAGAGGCATGTTGGTTGATGCCCAGGTCCACCCCGGACTATAGCGCCACAATAAGAAGAAGAAGAAACAAATCCTTGCAAAGGCATCTGTCCAGAACTAAGCAAACGTCAACCTTGCTGGAAAAATGACAAACCTGAAATTCAACTTAAACTTAAAAAGACTGCAATCAAATATATGTACATGTGGAATTTCAAGCAATTGAAATTAGATGTGTACCTGCAGCTGAAATAAAGAACACAAAACACACGTCTGTTCCAGAATGTCAGAGAAATGGATATTATGTCAAATACGCACCCTCTTTACCGAAAGATTAAACAGCTGTCCGGCGGATATAAGGTTCGGACCGAAGCCTGCGGCAAAATGGATAACTTCTTGTAGAGTCGCAATCTATACAGAGAATCTGGAAATATCATTCCTTTAGACTCCTTAACGGCGATAACGGCCCAAAATCCCGCTGCTACTCAGAATGTTCTGATCACTTTGGACGATGATAGACAAAAATTCTGTCTCCCCGTCTTAGAATAAGTAAATATAGCAAAATCGAAGCTGAAGTTGAACAAAGCTGCTGTAGCAGACGGACTGCCCGCAAAAGCAGCTGGAGATGATCTGGTTGGGCGCATGCACCAGTTTATTTGTAATATATGGTCAGAGGAAAGCATTTCAGATGAGTGGAATCTCAGCGTTGTTTGCCCGGTCCACAAGAAGGGAGACACATTTGACTGCGCCAATTATCAAGGGATCAGCCTTCTTAATAACAAAATCCTCTCTGCCGTATTGTGTGACCATCTGAAACATCTTGTCCACAACATAATAGGGGCCTATCCGTGCAGTTTCCGGCCAAAAAAATCCAGGACAGGCCAGATCTTCACTTCGCGTCAAATCCTGCAAAAGACTGAAGAGGTACAAGACGACACCCACCACTTACTCGTCGATTTCAAGGCCGCTTGTGACAGTGTGCATAGAGACGAGCTATACCGTGCCATGTCTAGTTTTGGCATTCCTAGCAAAAACTTCAGTTTGTATAGGCTGACGATAAACAAATCTCGCTACCTTCAATATCAGGTTTTAGACGAGGAGCACTCTCATGTAACTTCTGTAACATCATTTTCGAGAAGATTGTGCATAACTCACAAGTCAACACCAGAGGTACAATCTTCCAAAGGTCAATTACTAGCTTACGTTGGTGACATTGACGTTTTTGAACGAACACAGCGAGCTGTCAATGAAACGTTTGCTGGCATTGAATCGAAAGCAGCTGAAATGGATCCTGCGGTTGATTAGGACTAAACGAAGTACATGCAGTCATCAAGGAAGGACACACAACATCAATGTATCGGATAGAGCGTCACACTAGGCAGCAGAAACTTTGAGGCAGTCAAGGACTTCGTCTACCTCGGCTCCGTGATAAGCAGGGACAACAACATTAGTACCAAAATCAAACGCAGAATCACTCTTGCTAATCGCTGTTTCTTTGAACTCAAGAGGCAAGAGAAAATGAACAATAAAGCCCTCTCTCGTAAAACTAAGTTCGCGTTATATAACAACTTGATCATCCCTGTCCTACTTTATAGCGCGGAAAATTGGAGTTTAGCAAAGGCGGATGAGGAAGCCCATTGTCTTTTTGAGAGAAAAATTTTGCGTGTGATTTTTGGTCCTGTTTGCGTTGATGGCATCTCGAGGAGAAGATTTAAAGACGAACTCTATGGGCTGTACAGCGACATGCACCTGGTCAAGCGTCTTCGGATACAACACTGAAGATGGCTAGGCAATGTAGGGCGTATGGACACCAATGCTTCGACCAGAAAAGTCTTCGAGACTGGGTCATTGGGGTAATGCAACAGATGCCTTAGGTGGCTTAGGCTGAGGTGGCGAACACACGACCACAAGTAGAGAAGAACCTTAACCAACTCGGAGTGATAAATTGGAGGCAGCTAACGCAAGACCGTGCTGGCTGGAGAAGCTTGTTAGTTGAGGCCCAAGTCCACGCCGGGCTGTAGCGCCACAGGAAGAAGTAGGAAAAGCGTTCTCTTGAAAGAGTAAAACAATTCTGCTAATTGTCCATTTTGACCCAAAAAGTTTTATGTGTAAGTTATTTGTTTTCTGTGTGCGGTTAGACATGAAACCCTTTTTCTTACATGCCGGAACCCAATTGACTTGGCTGCCTGTGAAACTCTAGAGACTATTGAAACTTAACCCCCCCTCTAATAAATATTTAGTCCCTGTTAATCATTTAACATTTAATTTAATTAATTTCCTAATTAATTAATTTCCTAATTTGATACAAAAAGAAGTGAAGCACCATTCTTTTGAATAAACATCGCTTACCTGGAGTAAGACCGTTTGACAATATTAAAATGACACAACATTGACTCACATCTGGATTAATTCAGCAATAACCATAACATTCAATGAAACAACTTCTTTGTATTTAAACCTTTCATCTGTTACGGTTAAAGAGGGCAAACGGGAAGTACTATGGCTTATAAAAATTAATTATTTATAACTTTTTGTTGTTATCTTTTAATAATGCAATGATAACCCTTCATTTTTTACCTTACTCTAGATCTTCATCAGAAATTTAAAATCTATTCAAAGTGATAGACAGGAATTTGGGTCCGAGTGTATTTATTGTTTTTGAACAAACGTTTTAAATTGCATCTTCACAAAAATCAAGAAAAAAGACAGAATGAGAAAAAATTGAGCTTTAAAATAGTCAATTCACATAACCAAGGCGTCAGAACATGAATTGGGTATTTTCTTTACAAAAAGGAGACTTGTGATATTGACTAACATCTTGCATATACCAGAAGTTGTCCGAGTGCATACCCTGAATTTTATTAAGTAAAGTGTGACACCTAAGCGACGCCAAAGCCTTTCGCGCTACTGACTCATAGAGGACTTCCTGTTAATGAAAAACACTTCTCAACTTTCGTCATTCGAATCAGAAAAAAGGTTTGTGTCACTTCCAAGTAAGTAAAGTAAGTAAGGTAAGTAATGTAAGTAAAGTAAGTAAAGTAAGTAAAGTAAGTAAAGTAAGTAAAGTAAGTAAAGTAAGTAAAGTAAGTAAAGTAAGTAAAGTAAGTAAAGTAAGTAAAGTAAGTAAAGTAAGTAAAGTAAGTAAAGTAAGTAAAGTAAGTAAAGTAAGTAAAGTAAGTAAAGTAAGTAAAGTAAGTAAAGTAAGTAAAGTAAGTAAAGTAAGTAAAGTAAGTAAAGTAAGTAAAGTAAGTAAAGTAAGTAAAGTAAGTAAAGTAAGTAAAGTAAGTAAAGTAAGTAAACTAAGTAAGGAAGTAATTCATAATAAAGTCTGGTTAGGAAATTCTAAACGTGTATTTTTTACTTTTAAGAACAAACTTAAGTTGCAATTCAAACATTCATTCAGTCATAAAAAGCACTCTATACTTACAAATTGATCTTAAAAAACAGTTAAGAACATTCCAGTTGCTGTCTTTTAAGCCTTGTAAGGTTTCGACCATTGTCAATGTCTGTTTCCCAAAGAAGGCTATCTTTTTTGGTCTGAATATTGGGCAAGCGATCTTCCTTGGATTTCAGATTACATTTAATGAAAGAATTTCTTATGTTGTTTTGAATATCAGGGGTATTTCATTATAACTAAATGGGTTATGAAAATAGTTCCTTTGGTTCAGATCATAGTTTAGTTGACATTATAGCATCCTGCTTTCTGACTCCCGGGCCTTTACTTTAATCGTATTTCGGGTGATATTTTCGTTTGCTAGAATAATGCAGTATAGTTCATTTTTCAAAACACGTAGATTGTCCATGTAAATATGTACGGCAATGCCACAGTCGTTACTAATAGTTTGCCACCTTGCATACCACCAATCTGCATTCTTTAACTCGTAAAAAAACAAATTCTTTCATATTCTTAATTCGTCATATCTTAAACAAGAAGTAAACTTGTGGCTTGAGTGTGTTCGTTGACAGTTTTGGTAGACCTGTTTCTAAGTGCATAGCGTAATTAGATGTATTCAATGGGAGATTGAAGAGTTTTTCTAATGAAGTTCCTTTGAAATGATTCAATTTCTTCATACTCAAAAACCCCCCACACTAGAGAGGCATAACAAAAAGGGGATTTAACAACTGAGTTAAATATCTTATATATTACAGATAGATCAATTTTTTGTTGTAGAACATATTTTTCCACGACAAGTTAAGCACACTTTGGGAGGTATTTGCTTACTCTCTATGTAGTTTACTAAAATTTAGAATTGGATTCAGGGTGACTCCCAAATATTTCACCTCTTTAACGGTTTCAGGTTGTTGACCATCGTATTCCCATTCTTTTAATATAAATTCTCACTGCTCTTATGCTGTTCATTGGTGCACAAACCCATGCTCAATACGAATTGTTGCAACGGCATTGAGAGTTGAGGGATGACTGTCTGTTAAAGGTCTATATGTTAAAGTTTTGATCCTTAACAACTGTGCATGCTGGATTCATATCCTGTCACTTTCATTTCTTAGAACTCCTTAATACTCTCAGGCTGTAATTCACGTGCTGCTTGAACAAACGAAGCCCTTAGGTGCTTGAATCGAATCCCCATTTTGGGCAGAACATTTGTTCTTCAGGGTCATCCTCAAATGACAAACCCCTCAAATTTCGTATGACATCGCCAAGCACAGTTTGGGAAATTTGGAATTGTGGATTTGAAAAAATGGACTTTGAGGCATGTATCGTGGGACCAGGTACATCACTTACGCTCATGTTTACAATTGTTCTTGGGACATAAAAGTCGATAAACGTGACAATACAATGCCCACTATGAAAACTCACCTATAATTTCCAAAGATATATGGTCCAAAATGCTCCACCATTGCCATCAAATTGGCACTCCTTGTGAGTTGATTGACGTCTTTCCTTTGAAATAACAAACACTTTCTGATAGAAGAAGAGTTTTTTCGAAAGACAAATCAATGCACGAAGTAGCTGAAGGAGAACCAGTCGGGCGAGAAAACTTGATGAAACAGAAAAGGATGACGCTACAGCCAAACTCCTCGCCCGGAACAAAAATAATTGATTTTGTAGGAGAGTTTAATAGTGACGTATTGTACAAAGTTCAGACTGTGCAGAAAAGTGTACACAGTTCAACAATACATGAACAGCAGGGATTCTGATGTCTGAATTGGATTTTTACTTTTCCACATTTGCAGCAACGAGTCACGATGGTAATGTAAATGGCGCCACTACTGAAAAGGAATTCGTTATGTACATTTTGTAAATGCAGAACTTAATTTTGTCTAAAAAAAAAAACATATGCGTCTCCGTATTATTAACAAAAAAAAAAACTTGTGAGCGAAAGTGACGCAGTAAAATCAAAGGTATGATGTACGAGAATACGGTAAGCAATCTCCTTAAATACCCCCAGTCATAAATTAGTTCAACTTGTTTAAGGCGTTCATGTATTTCGTCTTAACCTCTCCTAAGTGCACAGAACTATCTATCACGGATGGTAACGTCACAGTAATAGACAATGCCAACATTCTTCTTTTTCTTCTTCTTCTTGTTGTGGTGCTACAGTCCGGAGCGGACCTGGGCCTCAATCAACATGCCTCTCCAGCCAGCACGATCTCTTGCTAGCTGTCTCCAATTGCGCACTCCAAGATGGTTGAGGTCCTTTTCCACTTGTGTGCGCCATCTCAGTCTAGGACGTCCTCTGTTGCGTTGTCCCTGTGGTTCGGATTCGAAAACTCTTCGGGCCGGAGCAGTACTGTCCATACGCTCTACATGGCCTAGCCACCTTAAGCGATGTATCCGTAGACGCTTAACTAGGCTCATGCCGCCGTACAGCCCATACAGTTCGTGGTTGAATCTTCTCCTCCAGATGCCATCAACGCAAACAGGACCTAAAATCGTGCGCAAAACTTTTCTCTCGAAAAGACTAAGGGCTTCCTCATCCGCCTTTGCTAATGTCCAAGATTCCGCGCCATAAAGTAGGACGGGGATGATCAAGCTGTCATATAAAGCGAGCTTAGAGAGAGAGGAGAGAGAGGAGCGAGAGAGGACTTTATTACTCATTTGCCTCTTAAGCCCAAAGAAAGAGCCATTGGCAAGAGTGATTCTGCGTTTGATTTTGGTACTGATGTTGTTGTCCCCGTTCACCGCGGATCCGAGATAGAGTAAGTCCTTGACTACCTCGAAGTTTCTGCTGTCTAGTATAACGCTCTGTCTGAGACGTCTATGTTGTGTGTCCTTCCTTGATGACAGGATGTACTTAGTTTTGCCTTCATTTACCGTCAGGCCCATTTTAGCCGCTCCCGCTTCAATGTTAGCAAACGCCTCTTTTATGGCTCGGTGTATTCGTCCAACCACGTCAATGTCATCAGCGTAAGCTTGTAATTGAACTGACTTTTGGAAAACCGTGCCTCTGATGTCCAACCACGTCAATGTCATCAGCGTAAGCTTGTAATTGAACTGATTTTTGGAAGACCGTGCCTCTGATGTTTACTTGTGTTTTACGCACGATCTTCTCGAGAATGATGTTAAAGAAGTCATGACAGTGCGTCGCTTGGCTAAAACCTTTTTTGACATTGAAGGTCTCGGTAAGTTCACTACCGACCTTGACAGAGCAGCGAGAGTTCTCCATCGTCATAGTACACAACCTGACGAGTTTGGTAGGAATGCCAAAACTAGACATGGCACAGTATAGCTCGTCTCTATGCAAACTGTCATATGCGGGCTTAAAACCGACCAATAAGAGGTGTGTGTAGATTTGCACCTCTTTTGCAGGGGGCATAGGCCTGTCCAAGAGAGGTTACGTTGTTGATTCCGTTCAACAAGGCGAGCTGCCAAAACTATATACTATGGGTCAAGTTGACATACAGCCTCCTCGCGGCGCCCCCTGGATAGACATGACTAAGGTGGCAAACACAAGTGGTGATGGCCGCTTTGTGTGGTGAGCAAATGTATGCAGCGAACCCCTCTGCCCAAGAGTTAAATAATTGGCCTGGCGTACCAGTTTGTGGGTTGTGCGTGGGGTTAACTTCCACACCACGTAAAAAGCCTTCAGTTGAGGAAAGCCGACATACCTCACGAAAGGACAGATCAACTGTTGACGTCTCATGTAAACGTTTCAAGGAATGTGAGGTCCCTAAAAAAGTCACCTGCAGCCGAATAACTTGTGGGGGCCCTTGAATCCTACAAGGCAGACATTACCACCATCCAGGAAGTGCGATGGGATTGCCCTGGTAAGAAAACTATGAAAAACTGCGATATCTACTACAGCGATTGCTATTGAGAGAGAAGGCAGCACTTATTCGGATGCGGATTTGTTGTTCGAGGCAGACGTAGGCAAAAAGTCTTAAGCTTCGACCCCATCAGCGAACGCCTCATGACAACCCGCCTCAAGGCTAAACGCTCTGATCTGCTCTGCCTCTATTTGTTTCCGTATTTTTCGCCAAACACTACTAAAAATATGTTTCAAAAAACATTCTACTACAAAGGTTTATTGCGCAAGTATTAAATGTTAGTCCATTTCTTTGAAAGAAAATTATTTATTGAAATGCGAAGAATGTGAGAATGACAATGACTAGTTGAAAATTCAAACAAGTGAAGTATTCTGAACTAAGACTGCCATGACTTCCCTGTCAATTCACGTCAATTTAATTTTCACCGCCTCTTCATATTTCCTTTGCAATCTGTCTTTATACCAATTAACATATGGACAATAGATGTCGTCTGCACGAATCTAATCCGTCAAGTAGACAATACAAACATGCTTTTACCACACTTCAAACCATTGAGTGACGTTTCTCTGATCTCCTTCAGCAAATAAAATATCAAACAAAAGCATCTTTAAAATTAAAAAACTTGCCAGCACGTGGTTACCAAATACCCAGCCAGTTCTCTTCTTCACACAATGCAACCCATTTTGCTTTTAAACGCCAACAGATTCAAGTCACACAAGCACTGCGTTGTCCTTCGGCAATCTCAAAGTTGTAAACTTTTCTCCCACCACTGCCCGAATGAAGTCATCCGCTACAAAAACGACTGCACCCCAGCCAAACAACTCTGCAGAGTCTTTCATTCACATGGAGGTGTGTGGGCCGCAATTACCTCAGGTGGCACGTAGGTGGCCACATATATCCACCTTCACCCAAGCAAATCAAAAGTTTAAAAAGAACTCTGAACTCAAAGTCAAATATTTAACAATTCGAGACTCACCACATACGTTTTCTCAACTTTCACTGCGAACAATCCTTAAAATAATGAGACAGCATAATGTCTCAGGTGGAGCAATGGAAAGCCCACGCAGCGTAGGGTGGAATGATTTTCAAGACGCAGAGCCGCTTGCTTTTGCTTTGTTTCGTTCATCGACTATGAGCTGTAATCAAGCATGAGGGCCACTCAAACTGATTTAAGGGCTCTTATTGTTATTGTTTTCGAATTTCAGAAGAATCTCAGATTTTCGGCTGATGGATTTGGCAGGTGGGAGAAATAATATTTTCCTTTTGGTTTCCCAACGTGTACGGCATGGTATGTAGACTTAGCGAATATAATCGTTTCACCTCACTACACTTAATTCAAAATTACTCTGAAACTTAGGAACAACCGAAAAACCTGTGCAAAACTTCAATCTGCAAGGAAAGGGCGCCAACTATTTCAGCAATTCTTCGTATTGTGCACGCTATTGTTTATTCACGAACCAAAGGAAGCTTCAGTTTTTTGGAGACTCCCAACTGCCAACTTTTTGGCAATTAGGAATCTTCTTCTTCTTCGGATGGTGCTACAGTCCGGGGTGGACCTGGGTCTCAACCAACATGCCTATCCAGCTAGCACGATCTCTTGCCAGCTGCCTCCAATTGCGCACTCCAAGTTGGTTGAGGTCCTTTTCCACTTGTGTGCGCCATCTCAGTCTAGGACGTCCTCTATTGCGTTGTCTCTGTGGTTCGGATTCGAAAACTCTTCGGGCCGGAGCAGTGCTGTCCATACTATCTACATGGCCTAGCCACCTTAAGCGTTGTATCCGTAGATGCTAAACTAGGCTCATGCCGCCGTACAGCCCATACAGTTCAACCCAAACAGGACCAAAAATCGCACGCAGGACTTTTCTCTCGAAGAGACCAAGGGCTTCCTCATCCGCTTTTAGTAGCGTCCAGGTCTATGCGCGGTAAAGCAGGACTGGGATGATTATGGTGTTGTACAAAGTCACTTTCATCGTTCGGGAGAGGGCTTTATTACTCAATTGCCTCTTAAGCCCAAGGAAATCGCGATTGGCAAGTGTGATTCTGCGCTAGATTTCGGTTCTGATGTTGTTGTCCCTATTCACCGCAGAGCCGAGATAGACGAAGTCCTTGACTACCTTGAAGTGTCTGCTGCCAATAAGGAATAATAATAATTGTTAGAGCTTCAGTCCAAATGGGGATCAGGGCCTAGCTTGCTCATCAACTACTCGTGTTGTGCGCGCTACTGTTCTCTCACGAGTACAAGGGACCTACAGTTTTTTGCCGACTCCAATCCGCGAAATTTTAGAAGCTTTCTTAGACAGTTAGTATTCTTTGAGTGTTGTCAGCAGCTTGAAAGAGGTAATGCCGTGAAAAATTCAAATAATTGGCGTTGAGCTGGGAATCGAATCTAGACCCTTTGGCGTGTGAGCGTCGCACTCTACCCACTACGCCACGGCGACCAATTAGTGCTATTTGCCAAATGAGAGTTGTTAGCATAAGAGGCTTTCAATTCTGAAACTGGACCAGTGGCCAACATACCCACAACCTCGCGGCTGCTTCAGGGGCTACTGTACATTGGGTGCCGTGAAATGTACTAGATCTGGTACAATTCATTCATCTTCAATCAAATGGCACAAATTGTTAAGGATCCTTTTTCAATTCTGCGTGCTATTTTAGACGAGAAAGCCATCTGCCAACAGCACAATTCTGACAGAAGATTATTCGTATTCGAGGTATTAGTACGAAGTCGAATAATCTTCTTTCAGAATTGCGCTGTTCCCCCCCCCTCCAGAGTCACATGCTTACAACTATGAAGTCTATACCGAACTTAACAACAAAAAGAAAGAGCCAAGCCATGTGATGTGAAACGGTATTAGAACGTATGCCATAGAAAACCTCATCACGTATTTGCAACTAATATATGTCTGCAGGCTGTACCAATATTGACGGCAGAAGGCAACAGACAACACAAGCCCAGCCATTCGTTGTCAAGCGGTAACCCCATGAGGCCAAACACGCTGTTGAGCATGTAAAAGCTGCCGAAAGAGAACTTATCTCTTTTTCTCTCTGTTGTTTAGTACGCTACATGTAACCCCAACAACAATGCTCTGCTATTCTTCTTTTCTCTCTTCCTAAAAGTACTGTTAGGAACTGTGTGAAGAAAAGATTTTGTTTTTATGTTAACACAGTTTTAAGTCACTCCATTTTTGGACTCTAGTGAATAAAGGGCTATTGGAAAAAATATTTTTATCTTTAATTTTTTTTTTCGCGGAATCACGATTGGCATATAACTCTAGGTGCATACCGCTGTACAACCACAACAAATAGCACCGAATTACAAGTCGCAATATTTTGCCCATAAAATTGTTTAATTTATTATAATATTAATGTACAATTAAAGTTGTAATAAATATGAACTATAGGCGCCAAATAGGTGCAATGACTTACGGCCCTCGAAAAACTTACGTCTATATTGTAATGCTAAATTTTCCAAGAATACTTTGTAAAGTATTAATATTTGATCGGTTTGACTTCTTGAGGAGATATAGTACGTCTACGTTGTGGTGAAGGTTGTTTTGCGGTGTTGCAAGTTGCGTTGATAAAAAGCATTGACTTAAGAGGTGGATTAAGGTTACTGGTCTGCGGCAGGTGAGGCAGTTTAGAGGAGACTCCCTTTTGAGCAGGTGCTGGTGAGTGAATGCGGTGTGTCCAAGACGGAGCCGGATATACAACCTAACATCTGATTTAGGTATATCGGTTGGGAATTTCGGCTGAGTTTTATTGGGGTTAATTATTTGGTCATGATGTTTATAACTCTCCCAATCGCGTAATATTTGTTGTTGGCACTTTTGATTTATGTATCTCTTTAGATCGCATTAAGAGAAGGTGTAATAGGAGAGTTGGGGTGCCTTGAGTGCGGCATTCGCAGCAGCATCTGCATACTCATTGCCCACAGTTCCAACATGGCCTGGTGTCCATAGCAGCTTTAACTTCGTTTGTGATTTGATGAGGATATCACGAATTTTGGATGGTGTTGTAGAGCCGTTTTGTGGATTTGCGACGGCTTTTATAACAGACATGCTGTCGGAGCAAATAATCCACTTACCTCTTGTTTGGGAATATTTTTAGCGGCGTAGAGTATAGCTACTGCTTCTGCGGTGTATATGGAGGCAATGTACCGTAGGATGCCTTGCGAAATGATCAAGCCTTCTTGATTAACAACTGCTTCTCGGCCTTATGGCTAAGATCAAAGTGTAGTATTGCCCATAAAAACTGTCGAAAAGTAAATCAATTCAAATGAATTTTTTTTTATGTTACTTAGGTAAAGAAGAGATCTTAAAATTTTTAAAAACCAACTATTCAACTTCAACACTTAAAAAAATATAATAAAAAAATAAAGAAATTCAACAAAATCAAACGCGACAAAACTGAAGCACTTATTTCAATTTTCTTCTAATATTTTGTAGCAAACCCATTATTTTGAATAACTGCTTCACATCTCCGAGGCATTGACTCAATTAAATCATTTATGATATCTGCGGGGATACTCTTCCAAGCAATTTCAGCTTGACCAAAAAGCGAATCCTTGCCGTTACACCTTTCCCGATAAATTCTTTGGTTAACAATCTCCTATAAGTTCTCTATCCGGTTAAGATCTGGGAAATGCGTTGGCCACTTAAAAACATAGATTTTGTTATCGGAAAATCATTTTTGCACAATTTTCGCGGTGTACTTCGGATCGTTATCATGTTTCAAGGGCTTCAAGGGCAAGATACATTACGTTTTGAAGAATATCCTTGTACATGAAACGATCCATTATTACATATATTTTATGAATTGGACCGATTCCCTGGCTGGAAAAGCATCCCCAGACGATAATACCACCTCCCCCATGATTTACTGTCCCTCTTGTAAATCATGGATTCAGTCTTTCGCCTTTTGGTCTGCGAACATGCCTCATTCCTTCTGAATCCTTCAGGTTGTTGGATTCATCAGAGAACAAAACAGTTTTCCATTTGACAACGGTCCGGCTGATGTGTTCCTTAGCAAATGCAAGCCTCGTCTTTCGATTTTTCGAAAAAGGTAGGAAACCGGCTTCTACCATCCTTCGTTGGAGGGATCTGGTGGAGATATCCAAGCCTAATTTCTTTCCTATTACCCTTGCAGACATGAACGAGTCCTTTTAAATAGTCCGCACTATTCCATGATCATCGCGTATGCTGGTTTTTCTGGGCCTTCCACCACGATGTTTAGTTTCTAGGCTACCAGAAAACGGCTTATAATACGAGAAACGACGGAATGTGTATCCTATATTTTTAGCTATGCAATTAACTGCTTCCCCTGCATGAAAATCAGCAATAATTCTTTCTTCGAATTCGGTAGAATACTTACTACGCGTCACTTTAAAAAAACCTTTTTGCTCTCAAAAATCCTTTTGCTCAGTATCAGTAATAACTTGAAAATGAACGTAATTAGAGCATAGCACGATCGCAGGAAGTGCTACAGTTAACTTACTCTAATATAGGGATAAATAAATAAAAACAAAATCAGGGGAATAATCGAACGTAGCTGGCGCAATATGTTCGTGCTTTAGTTTTGTCGCGTTTGATTTTGTTTAATTTCTTAATTTTTAGTATATTTTCTTAAGGGTTGAAGCTGCATAATTTGTTTTTTTAATATTTTAAGATCTCTTGTTTACCTAAGTAACATAAATAAAAATAATTTTAAGTGATTTACTTTTAGACGGTTTTTATGGGCAAAATATTGCGAGGTGTAATTCGGTGATATTGTTTTGTCCGACACTGTATAAATTAAGTTATAAACTGTTCTCCTCTAGATGACATCAATGCAAGCAGGACCAAAAATAGACCTTAGAGCTTGATCGTCCGCTTTTAACAAGCTCCTGCGCCACAGATGAACAAGGTTTTGTAGAAAGCTGATGATGCACATCATCGGCGCGAAAACCATGATTCCGGTCCAGGTCTTTAACAATAACTCTTTCCATCCATACCGGTCGCAAGCCGACGCCATACAGCAGCGCCCTCCAGGCGCGAAAACCATGATTCCGGTCCAGGTCTTTAACAACAACTCATTCCATCCATACCGGTCGCAAGCCGACGCCATACAGCAGCGCCCTCCAGGCGCGAAAACCATGATTCCGGACCAGGTCTTTAACAACAACTCTTTCCATCCATACCGGCCGCAAGCCGACGCCATACAGCAGCGCCCTCCAAGACATCGGCGTAAGTAATGCCATCCACGATGTGATCTACCATAAAACGAGCTACAAGGCACTTTACGGAAAAGTTCCTCTTTACTCTTACGAGATATGGTAATGCCCTGCCCACTGAAGTCTACCGAGCTTAGGTTTTGTAACGTCATTAGCTTCGAGGTAGTTTGCGCACAGTTCATGATTGAAGCGTCTCCTGAATCGCCCATCCTCTCATACGCGGAAACAATTCTTCGTACAATGTTTTTCCCTCGAACGCGGCTGAGAGACTAGGGTGGATTTTACTATGCATCCAAGTTTCACACCCATTTGTGAGAATTGGTAAGACTGCAGTTCAACTGCGATTCTATGGTGAGGGTTTTTGATTTGAAGAGCCCTGATAGCCTATAGAAGGCAATGTTGGACTGCAACACCCACCCGCGTAGCTCAAATCATTTGAAAGATTGCACTTCTCGAAATTCGCACTTCACTACTATCTTAATCGTTCGACCATCTGTCAACCCAAAGTCAGCTTGTCATTCGGGAAAGGGTTTTGTTCCTCAATTCTCTTGAGCCAGAGCGATGCTATTTTTAACTTTGGTACTTGTGTTGTTTTTCTCTTTTTGCTGCGGAGAGGGAGTCTTCGACGGTTGTAATTCTCTGTCCTTCATGTTGTTCATCCTTTATGCTCTTATAACGAAAGCATATAACTGTCTGTCCCTTTTAAGTCGCCTTCCATTTTCTCACCTTTTCTTATACTTCAAATAATTCCCCGATTCCCCAAACATGTCTTCAAAATTTCCAGAAGATAACACAATCATTCGATAAGTCGAAGGAGTCAACAGAGATTATGAACATGTCACCCCCCTACGACTACTGGCGCCGCAACGACTTCAATTAAGTAGCAGATAAGAGGATTCAATTCAATTCAGTGAGTGCCCCCGTATTCCGATTAGCCGGCAGTTCAGTGATGATTGCTTGAGTAGAGGGCCTTAATTGATTTGGTTTGTGGAGAGATTTGTGGCATTCACTGCACGCGTCATTAAGTGGCGAGTGCTTAAAAGGATTTTTATGATGTCATTATGGTTCTGATTGAAAGACATTGTTGCCGAAGAGGACTGGGAGTTGAACAGGGGAAACCTTTAAAAGAGCCTCAATGATTGATTAAAATATTTGTCGTGAATGGTGATCGATGTTTGACTGAAACGCCACATGAAGAGGAGAATGAAGGTGATCGATGTTTGAGTGAATAACTTAAGTTAAAGGAAATGTTGTATTACTTTGAAGTAAAATTGTAGGACGATGTCGTATGTGAGTCCTCTTTGTACAACATCAACAAAGTTTAAGGTAGACAAAGTGTACACTTTTCAGAAAGCCCTGTTGATCAATTTTTATAAAACCCGCTTTTGATGTGTTTAGCAGACGAAGTAACGCTTTTGCAACACACTCACTTTTTTCCATGTCGGTATTTGTCGGTTGAGATATTGTTACCTCTTTTTTCACGAAGAACCTTCGGGAAAGAGGGGGGCTTTTGCCGACCAGCTGGGAGAAAGGTCGCGGGATAATTTTGGGCGCCATGCGATTACCCTCTTTCCTTCTTATTGTTTTCTGGACCTAAAATCGCGACTATATCCGTTCACGGAGACCTTAGCAGACGAAAAGTACAATACGCATTCACAATACTTCATTTATTAGCGAACTTAGTCCTATTTAACAACTATCTTAATCTAACAATATTCCCTTAAATCTAATCTTAAATCTAGGAGACTCTATAGAATTCAAAAATGTCACTTAACCTACCTTATGCTAAACCGACTCCTGAAGAGTAACCATTTGTAGCAAGACAAACAAAAATAATAATAATAAAAAGTAATAATGAAAATAAAGTATAAAGAAACACGACTCGAAGATGATCCTCCGTCCGGTACTTGAACCCTCGTTCTCGATTTCAACTTCGCGAGAGACCGGTTACTCAATCAATGCGGCTACAACCCCGCATACGGAATCTGAGTCCAACACGTCACTCATGGAAACTCTCTGTTCCTTTTTTACGGATATTGGATTTTGATGTTCTTAACACTATATCTTAACACCTGAGATACCTGGCAGCTGTGTTGCTCGATGCAGGTGGTCGTCTACGCCTTTCCGGGTCTTCTGTCCTTTTGGTTACAATGTTCAACCAACCGGAAATAAAATCGGGCTATGTCAGAAACTTTAGTGACATACGCTCCAACAAGAAAAAAAACCTCAATCCACGGAATCAACCTATTAGAAGAGTAGTACATAAGGGTACGTACAATTAAACAAAACTAAGGGCACTTCACCTGTTGGTGATTGGGTCTTAGGTACAAGACTTCCTCTCAATGTACACTAATGTTTAGGTCTATATTCACTGTTTTGCTGTTTCAATTTCTTATTTTTTTACTCACTTTTCTCGATAACCACTCACTCCTACTGCTTATCTTCCTTTGTTCTGTTTCCTATGTCGACAAGAGAAAGACCCCTGACTAGACATTGGCGAGACTCGCTTTCCCCGTTGGCCTCACTGAGAATCAGTTACTGTTTTCATGTCACTCAACCAACCGTCTGGCCCTACAACTAAGACATGTTCTAAGGGAACCCACAAATTTACAAAATAAAAAAGAAAAGTCTTTATCCGAATCCCAAATGGGGATTGAACCCATAATCTATCCACCTGAGCCACCCCCTCATTCGTAAAAATTTTTTGTGACAAGGAGCCTCTTCCTATGGTCGCGACTCCTGACACTCGAAAGACATTGCCTAATAAATATGGTAATATACCGATTCATAGTTGAATGAACTGAGATACCTGCAACTAATTTGTGGTTTGAAAGAGGTGGTGTCGTGAAAAAATTCAGATGTTCAGTTGGGAATCCAACCAGAACTTTCGACGTGTGAGCTTCGCGCACTACCCAAGACGCCACGTTGGCCCCTGCTCTATAAGTACTAAAATTAAAACTAGAGCTGGCGACAGTCACTCAAATCTCAAAACTCTCAGTTTTTTTTTATGTGTAAACAGACGTGTCTTCTGATTTTTTGGAAAACAGAAAAGTGGTGGATAAATGAGTAAGTCACAGCAAATAATGCCACTCACTGTAAAATGGTTCAGTGACCTCTAAGGGCTCATGTGATGAACTTTATGTGACAAACTTAGACCTGACACAATACCACAAAAGCTGATGTAGTCAACATGATTGAACAAGCCTGCAAACTGATACTCCTTACCCCGTATTCTCCAAATCTGAACTACTTCTTTTAAATATAAAAAAGTTAATCGACGCGAAAATTGATGTGGATAGGGTGCAATGACAGGCACAGCTGCCAACTTTGTAGTGAATTTCATTAAAACACGATGAGAAGCTAAGACAGGCTGAATAAATATTTAATTTACGTTTTCATGGCCAAAGCATCTAAACTTAAACTTATTGCTTGTACACTTCACTCCTACAGAGGACGGAAATAAGAAATAATAAATCCCATATTTGGTTCAAAAAAGTTGATACGTTTACGGTTGAACGGACAACAAACACACGAATTATTAAGTCTCCACACATCCCTCGGGCCTCCAAGCTTTTCTTTCATCGAACATCTGAAAAGTCATGAAGTCCTACAATGTAAAATCGAGGATGGTGTTGTGTGCAAACTGGGAATAGATGATGAAGAATGAATATTAAAAACATTTTTCTTGGAAAGTATTTTTTTATAAAGAGAGTGATGTTTTCATATCAGTGAAAAAGTGTTTTTGTTTTTTAATTTTATTAATTCAAATTTAAGTTTAACGAATGCATTGTATTAGACCCTGAGAAAGGCTTCTCCTACAAGGAATCAAGTTAACGCCAGATGATATGAGGGAGGTGCAGGCGGAAAGACTTCATCATGGCAAGTGATCCCTGACATCCCATTCTTGTTATTCCCGCATCTCAAGAAGATTTTCTTTGCGAAATTCCTTCCTTTAGAGAAATTTGATGCTTTAGTAGAGATTGTGGGCTACAGTTATGATGCTGGCTTTTTGAGCCGCCGTTTACTACAATAATTTTGGACTTTTATGAAAAACGCTTTTTCCTTTGGCAGTTTTACGTTGACATAGGTCCAAACCGACGTGCCCCTTGTACCACATCACCTCTTTCACTTAAACATACGCGCCATCTCTGATGAACCCCTTCTTGGCTCAATTGTCCACATGGCCCTATTCCGAATACATTTTGAACTGAAACCGCGTTGTTCATGACCATGTATCGTGTATCCGTAGGCGGTTGACCAGGCCTTTGTCACCATACAGCAGAGCTCGTCATTTAGTAATAAGCAAAACTCACTTGACTCCCTCATTAGATATTTATTTAGTCCTTAAATATAGCCTAGAGACGATCGAGCTTTTGTACAAAGTAAACTTTGTTTCTCGAGAGAAGGATGTATTACCCTTCACTCCACCTGAACCATAAAAAATTGCGATCAGTTCAAGCAGACAAACTTTGTTCCTCGAGAGAAGGATGTATTACCTTCCAAACAAAAAAATATAGCCATAGATATGAACCCAATAGCCTTTGCATCCTATTCTGACGATCAGTCTAAGCAGACAATATTGTGCGTTTCCCATTAGTGATAGCCTTTGCTCTTATTCTTCCTCCTCCTACCGACCCATAGCACAAATGTTCCTTCTCCCCAAGGTCATGGAAATGCTGATAAACCGTCAGCTTATGAAATATCTTGAGTCCCGGAAGCTTCTTAATGACCGGCAGTACGGCTTCCGAAGCAACCGTTCCATTGGTGATCTGATGGCATATCTCACTGAAAAGTGGAACCAATCTTTGCACAATGTAGGAGGAAGCAAGATTGTTGTGCTTGATATTTCAAAGGCATTTGACAGGGTCTGGCACCAGGCTCTCTTGTCGAAAATGTGTGCTTTTGGGACCGATGAGTCTCTTTTTGAATGGATTAGAAATCACCTTTCGAATCGTTCAATACAAGTCGTTTTGGATGGATTCAAGTCTGATATTCACCATATTAATGCTGGTGTTCCCCAGGGCTCTGTTTTGTCTCCGACACTCTTCCTCATTTTTATAAATGATCTCTTGTCTGCTACCTCTCATCCTATTCATTCCTTCGCTGATGACAGTACCCTCAGCTTTTCATATTCGTTCCTTGGCTCACGTCCCTCCACTTCGCCCCTAGACTGGGAACGGCAGCGTATATTGAGCACATTAAATTCCGACCTCGACAGCATAATCGTTTGGGGAAATAAGAATAGAGTGGAATTTAATGCTTTCAAAACCCAGTGCTGTTTACTGTCGTTATAGCGATTACAAAATAATCAGCCGTTATCCATGAACGGCACTTGCGTTGTTGAAACCGAAAGACTTTCCATCCTCGGTATGTGTATCAACCCAACAATTAGTTGGAACGATCACATATTTGAGGTCGCCAAAAATGCTGCGAAATGTCTAGGCTTCCTTAAACGATGCAAGAAGTACTTCACCTCCTCTGACCTGGCTACAGTATACAAGGCCTACATACGCCCAAAACTTGAGTATATCGCTCCTATTTGGTCAGGTGCTTCTAAGACCTTCCTGCACCTGCTGGATAGAATTCAAAAGCGAGCTATAAAACTTATAGGTGACAGTAATATTGTAAAGTCGATTGACTCGTTAGAACACCGACGTAATGTCGCGTTTATTTTTAACAAGAAATGTTCATATAAATTAGCCAGTTGCATTTCTACTCTTCAAAAATTCACCCGCAATACACGCCTCGCTAGGAATGCCCACCAATTCACCCTCAAGCCCTCTTTCGGACGTACAGTCAAATTCAGAGACTCGTTCTTCAGCCGCACTACACGAATCTGGAATGCTCTTCCCAGCTCGATTTTTCCTCCTCATTACAATCCAAAGGCATTTAAAACCAATGTGCTCCTCTCCCTCTCTTCCTCTATACCTTCGGCCCGTGCTGTGACTTGATTCGGTCACTTAAGGGTACTCGCAACCCCTTTTGCACGTTTCAATTATAAAAAAAAAAATCGAAAAATTCGTGTTGAGCTACGGCGGTCGACCTACACCCTTACGTATGCACTCACTACGCCTCAAAACAATTTACATAACAACACTATTTACAAATTCACAGCGAAAGGTACACCTCAGGTAAGTATTGTAGACACATTCAAGTGTAGCACTTCACCAATGTCTATTTCACTCGACAATAGTTAAATAAAACGGACGCAACAACCCGTTAAATAAAATCGAATCATCATAAAATAATTTTACAAAATCCCCAAGTCTTCAACATGTCCACTTCTGATACTAAGAAATTTGCAATCAGTTGCAATAAAAGAGAGGGAAACGAATTTTAATTGTTTCAACAACAATTCGAAACACAGTAGTTACAAACCAGCCCAGTAGTAACGTTGAATGAATTGCAAAGCACCTGAGTCCGTATCTTATCATAAATCTTGCATAAAGATGTATCCATCATGCGGGAGTTGAGATTGAGCCTCGAGAAGTCCGTGCCGTGAATAACTTGAGAAGCAAGTCTTGCAGAAGATCTTGAAATGGATTTATGGTTTATTTCTCCCAACTGATTTCACCAGTAATCTCGGTTCAAATCGAATTCACGACTTCTCGTTGTAATCGTTAATCTGAAATTTTCTACGATAAACTGATTACTTTCATTTTAATTTAAATACATTTTGTTACAGGCGGTTGATTTCTCTTTTTTTTTGTTACTGCCTCAACCTTTTTCTTTTCTTGCCGGACTCAGAGCTTATGAAAAGTGTAGACATTTGTCTTAAAGTTGCAATTACCGTAAAATATAATTAAATTAATATGCTTACAAAATGGAAGCTTTCAATAGGAGTAGCATTTGATTTGTTTTTAAGAATTAGCTAATTTGTACCTTCTCCCTTTTTTTCTATTTATATTAGAGTTAGCGTAGCCGCCGTGGCTTAGTGGGTAGAGTGCGACGCTCACATGCCGGAGGGTCTGGGTTCGATTCCCGGCTGAACACCTCGAATTTTTTACGGCACCGCCTCTTTCGAGCTGCTGACAACACTCAAAGAGTAATAACTGTCTAAGAAAGCTTCTCAAACTTCACCGTTCGGAATCGGCAAAAAACTGTAGGTTCCTTCTACTCGTGAGAGAACAGTAGCGCGCACAACGCGAGTAGCTGATGAGCAAGCTAGGCTCTGGTCCCCCTGTGAACTGTCGCGCCAAAAATTATTATTATTATTGGAGTTAGTAGGTAATCAAAACTTAAGACGATCTCAATTATTAAGTGGAAGAAGTCTCGGTTTTATCAACTTTTACCTTAACTTCTTTGTTTTTCTTTGCTTGGCTTTACAATCCGGGGTTGACGTGGGTCTCAATCAAGACGCATTCCAGCCAGTTGTCAGTAGCCTCCGATTGCGCACTTTAGGTTATTTGACGTCCTTCTTCACTTGTGTGCGTCTCTTTACTCGATGACTTCCTCCCTTACGTTGCTCCAGTAGGAATCAAAGACTGCAGTTGTTGTGTCGAATTTACAATTAACTAGGTGCATGTCAATAAAAATGCGACTATCATTCTATTCGCAAGCAGACCGCACGAGGACGATAAAGAAGGACGAGCTGCGCCCAAGGTTCCGTACACAAGCAAAACAAAATGTAATAACGAAATTAAATTCTGCAGACATAATGTTGTGACCGCTATTAAATTTTGGGATAAAGTGCTTTGGACCAATAATTTGGTGTAAGCATGGTCATAATCGAAATTACGTTTGGCGGTAGAAAAAGTACGTTTTTGCATACAAATATACTAAATCCGCTTTCAAAGGAGAAAATATAAGCATAATGATGTGATTTTTCAAAGGGTGTTTGCAAAATGTTTTTTTTTTAAGGAAAAGTAAAGGCCACTGTCTATTTAAGTATCCTTGATGCCGCAATAATGACTAAAGGGGAAAGACAAACAGCTGGTGATTTTACCCAAAAACAAGACAAATTAGTTCATCGTTCAGAAAACTTCCAGCAATAGATTGGGAATGGCAATATATATGTCCTGGAATGGCCACCGTATAGTCTCGATATGGCCCCAATTGAAAAGATCTGGTCTTTATTCGAGCTAAGAGTTAAATAAAAGGGGCCAGGAATGCATTAGAACTCAGAATGCAATTGACGTCTTGAATTCAATTAGAAAGGACGAAAATAACATGAGATGAGTGTAATACGAGGGTTGCCTTAGAGGATTAGAGAACAAAAACAAATATTAATCATCGAAAATAGCTTCATTGTTTTTCAAAATATTCTTCATTAAGATCTATACACCCTTGCATACGTTTGTACCAATTGTCGAAGCAATTTTGCCACTCTGAATGGGGTATCTCCAAAACATGCATTCTGAACGCATTAACCGCTACTTCAGGTGTCGAAAAACGTTGACCTCTCATTTTATTTTTTACGTACGGAAATAAAAAGAAGTCATTCGGTGCCATGTCAGGACTATACGGCGGATCACTCATCAAATTGATGTTTTGAGTCCCTAAAAATGCAGTTGTTTGAGTCGATGTGTGTGTGCTCGAGAGAGAGTGATCCGTCTTCGGCGTTTGGTTTCCTGATTTCTTGGAAGACAACTGGCAAACAAATGGTTGTGTACCACTAAGAATTGACTGCTATGCGTTGTTCTAGTGGTACGGTTGCGACACGTCCAGTGTTTCCAGAAAAACAGGCGAACATTTGCTTAGAAGTGCTTCGTGCGCGAGCAACTTTTGTTGGATTTGGCTCAATTTGAAACACCCATACAGTCGACTGCTGTTTACTTTCGGGCTCATACTTAAATCCAGAATACACCTCTTGACACGATGTCATAGACTTGTTTCGAAGCACCGCGATCGTATTTTTGGAGGATTTCTTTCGACTCATCGACAGAGCCTTTTTTGAGCGATTGTCAAATTTTGTGGGATGCAACGCTAACATATTTTTTTGACAGTCAAGTGTTCATGCAATATTGAATATGCTTATGGTGGTCCCACTAATGTCTAGGGTTGTATCAATGTCACGATAGGTTACATGACGATCTTGCAATATCAGTTTGTGCACAGCATCAATGGTTTCCGGAACAAGAACTGATTTTGGACGACCTTCACGAAATTCGTCTTTGAGTGAACTACGACCTCGGTTGAACTCACCGTACCATCGATAAACATTGGTCCTAGATGGAGCTTCATTGTGAAAAAATTTAATTAAGTTCACCGATGCACTGTTGTTGAGTTAATCCACGTCGAATGTTGTAAAAAATAATCTCACGACAATTTTCACGATTTAATTTCATTTTTTGGGCGAGATGAATATTTTAAGTTACTGTAAACAACACAAATAGCGCTCGTATGTCAAAACGTTCTGACTACGTATAATCTCAAAAATGTCAAACTTTACGATAAGGCTGGCAGTTAACAGATCGTAATACTTGGGTTACGAAGTATAAAAGGAAACCTTTGTTTTCATGTCCTGGAATGGCCGCCGTATAGTCTCGACGTGTCCCCCAAAAGGTCTGGTTTTTACTTACAATAAACGGAGAATTACGGAAAAGACTCGAGTCGCCAGTACGCCAACGTCCTACATTCAATTAGAAGTAAAAATGAGATGAGTGTAAGAAGTACAGTCGTAGTATGCCAACCAAATTGGCGAATAGGCTCAAAAAAGGACACGGTGGTCATTAATTCCATTTTAACCGACCTACTTCTACGCGTGAAAAGTCGCAGAAAGTGATGATTTTTTGATTGGATTTTTTTTCCTGTGTCTTAAAGTAATAACTACTTTAAGACTATTGTCATTATTATTAACTATTGATGATGGTAGCCGTGGTGTAGCGGGTAGAGTGCGACATTCACACACCGCAGGGCCAGATTCAGTTCTCGGTTAAACACCTCGACATTTTCACGACTCCACCTCTTTCGAGCTGCTGACAACACTCAAAGAGTAATACACAAAGCTTCTTAAATTTCATCGTTTAGAGTCGACAAGAAACTGTAAGTTCGTCCTACTCGTGAAAAAACAGTAGTGCGTACAATACAAATAGTTATAGAGCAAGATAGGCCTTGGTCCCCCTGTGGACTGTAGTGCCAAACAATTACTATTATTAATTATTATTATTAATATATTGACGTAAAATTGCATCTAAAACATTTCTATTGCTCCACATAAAATTTGCTTTTGCCAAAATTGTATTTTGTTAAACTATTTGTAGCAACTGTATGCCCTCTCAAAAGTTCTCTTTTGGTATGGAATCAGATTCGGTTACGTTGACCTACCAGGTATACCGGTATGAAATGCTGAAATGTTTTTTTTTTATAATAAAACACTAATTATGAATGGGAAAGTGAAAACATTTTATTCAAAGTATTGGCTATTGTCTTCTACACATTTTGAAAACCTTTCGGGCAATTTGTGAATACTACGTCAATAAAATTCTTCGTCTATTAAAGCAAACCAATCAGACACCCAATTTTCGACCTCCTCGTAGGAATCAAAGTGCTGCTCAGCCAATGCGAGTCCCGTTGATGAAAACAAATGGTAGTCGGAAGGAGCCAAGTCTGGTGAATACGGCGGGTGGGGTAGCTGTGAAGTGTTTTGATTGTATCCTGCACCGGTTTTGCTTTGTGTGCAGGTGTATTGTCATGGAGCAAAATTACCTTGTCGTGTCTTCTGGCGCATTCTGGTCGTTTCTCGATCAATGCATGGTTCAAATTGATCATTTAATGGCGATAGTGATCAGTATTAACGTTTTCACCAGGTTTGAGGAGCTCGTGGTACAGCACACCTTTCTGGTCCCACCAAACACACAGCATTGTCTTCTTGCCGAATCGATCTGGTTTTGCAGTCGATGTTGATGGTTGTCCCAGATTAACCCATGATTTTTTCCGTTTAGGATTCTTAAAATAAATCCATTTTTCACCGCTAGTAACAATCCGATGCAAAAACGATTTTCTTTCGTGTCTTTGAAGCAAAATTTCACAAATGTTTTTTCGGTTTTCCATCTGTCTTTCATTCAATTCATGTGGCACCCATTTTCCACACTTTTGGATCTTTCCCATAGTTTTATGACGGTCAGAAATTGTTTGTTGTGCAATATTTAACATTGCTGCCAGTTGCTTTTGACTCAAAGTATCATCTCCATCCAATATCGTTTGCAATTCGGCGTCTTCAAACTTTTCCACGTTGTTCATTTCTCACATCAACATCATTATTTCTGAACCGTTGAAACCATCTTTCCCATGTTGCTTCTGATAGAGCATGACCACCATATGCCTCGACAAGCACTCGATGCGACTCTGCAGCACTTTTCTTCAAATGAAAACAAAAAATTAATGCTTTCCGCAAATCATCACTTTCTGGTACAAAATTCGACATTTTTAACACGGTGAAAAAATATGATGTTGTCTGTTCAATGACTTGATGTAAACTACACATTTTTCACCGATGTCATAGCAAACAAACAAAAGAAAATATAAGGGCTCGTTCACAACTAATGTTCCCTATCGAGACATTTGTATCTTGACACTCCATTTATACCGGTATACCTGGTATATCTCTGTTCTAATCATAAACTATGATAAAACATTCAATTTAAATTTTGTTTTTTACTTTGGTGACCCTTTAAATATTGTTAAGCGATTTCTAGCCGCCAGGTCATTATTCGTGCAGAAAACAACCGAAAAATGAGAGCTAGGGGACATTGTTTTGTGTTGCCTGCGCATAATTGCATAGGAAGCTGTACATTTCTGTCACTATTCCTTTAGTCGAAATGTTTTAAGTTTTACAGTCACCTACATAAACTTATCAATAAAGTCTGTAATGCAGCCAAAAGGATTTATAACAAACTTTGAATGATCGTCTTTCTTGCTGAAGAACTAAAAAGAGAAGCAGAAAAGAGGTGCAATCACCCCACACAGTAATTGAAAAGATATCCACGAAATCGTGCATCACTTTTGTGCAGTTACGGTATTTGATCAGAGAGTTTCTTGTGATTTCAATATTTATTTTAAAAATGGAAAATAAAAGAAAGAAGTAAATGTGAACGAACGAGAAATTGTAATAATTTTCTGGAAAGAGGGGAAAGATCTAAAAAATATAGTTGAAGATGTTAATCAGCAGTTTTCTTGAATTCCAAGTGTGATAAATAGTTACAAATCAAAAACTATTTATACATTAAACAACACCAAAGCGGACAGCTCGCTGAGGCGAATTGCCGATCAATCTTCGACTCCTTGACTTACAGCAACAGAGTTATAGGGAACATAAAAGTAAAATTTGACAAAACAATCACTGTCATTGCTGTTAGAAAAATCTTAAAAAAGGCAGGAAACCGGGGTAGATTTTCACGAAAGAAATCAAAATTGATTCATTGATTTCTCAATTAATTATTTATGCAAATAAGCCACCTGATTTCTGGACACAAATCTTTTTTTCAAAGAAAAGTAAATTTTTCACTATCGGAATTAAAACACACAAACTTCAATAAAGGTGGCCGCCGTGAAATAGTGGGTAGATTCCCGGCTGAACACCTTGAATTTTTCACAGCACCACCTCTTTCGAGCTGCTGACAATACTTGAAGAGCAATAACTGTATAAGAAAGCTTATCAAATTTCGCCGTTCAGATTCGGTAAAAAACTGTAGGTCCCTTCTACTCGTAAGAGAACAGTAGCGCGCAAAACACGAGTAGTTGATGAGCAACCTTGGCCCTGGTCCCCCTGTAGACTGTCGCGCTAACATTTATTATTAACTTCAATATAATGAAAGAGGTACAGCTTACGTTTAACAAAATTTGTCTCCCACAGTCTAGCATGGAGATGGAGATGTGAGAAGAAGGAGATTTGGAATTTATTGAGTCCGTAATGAGCAATTTGAATACCTTGATTTTTCGAAGAGGAATTTTCAAAATTCTGTGTATGAAATCGTCAATTAAACTCTATGTTTTTGTTTCAACAGAATAACGATCCAAAGAGATCGTTTCCCTCTGCCTCCTTACAGTCTTTTTATTTAAACCCAACATACAGTAACAAGCAAACCTCTGTTAAAGACGGTTCTTACAGATGAATGGGAAAAAAATTCTCCTTAAGAACACTGCTAAAATAAAACTTTTATAGAAAGTCTTTCAAAAGGCGCGGATATCAAGCAGGAGCATTCAATTTAAAGTTAACATTTTTCCGCACATCTTTAAGGTGTTTCACTAAATAAAAGCCCTTAACTGGACATGTTTTGTAGTAACGTAATGAAATTTTTATTATTGCTTCAGATTTTCTGATTGTGGGTAAACAAATTTCAAAATATTTAATCCTTTGTTTCATTTAACGCATCAAACAATTGTGAGAGACCGCTGACTTTTTCTGTGTAGTCGTATGTCGGTTGTTGTAAAAATTCAATTTAAACGGCTCTAACACAACACCATATATACAAGTCAGCACTAACTTTCATAAGACAAAGATTTCTAAAAACTAACCCGTGAAAAAGGAAACATTTCCGCACGTCCAAAAACTTCCGGATTAATTCGGTCTCTTCATCAAATATTTCATGGGCGTTTATCTCAACGAAAATATCAAATTCATATCCCTCGACACCCTATTACCCAAACGATGATCTTAGACTTTCCCCATGTCAAAACCACACACTGACACTGTTATTTCCCCCTTCAAAATGGCAGATCAAGTTTCACTTCAGAACAAAATTTGAACCACATTCTAGTGGCACACTCATGCCGTCAGCAGGCACTGTTTCCCAAACTTACCTCAGTTCACCGGTTTAGCCTTTATCCTTATGTCGGTCTCACCCTCACCTCTCAACGATTTCGATGAAGCACATGCGAAACGGTTAACAAGCGATTTTTGAAGTATTTTGACACTTTCTTGATTTGTTTAACGAACTCGCGACACCATCCACCTGTAGACACCCCCTGACAAGCGTTCAATTTCAATTGAAGCGCTTGTCACACGCCGAAGAATGGGGATATGACGAAGAAGGAATCTCATTCACAGATCGAATGGAAAGCGGAAGGAGCCTACGGTACGCGGCAGATTAAATTTGAGCACGCACTGGAGACATGCCTTAAAGGGGGTTCTGAACACTTGGGGCAGGGCTTTACAAAACGCTTTAAATGCGCTCGATAGCGCCAAAGGATTCGGTTGTTTAAATGCCCTCTCAGTAGCACAAGCCACTATTCGCTACAGTGCACTCGAATATATTCACACGCGGCGACATCCAAGCCTGGTAAATTTTCATCTCATTAGACAACGCATATGACTGGATAAATGCCAAAAATTAAGAATTTATCTGCTGGATTCGATTTCACTCGGAAGTTTACGTTCCACTTATTTTCGGCGAATGAGAAAATTCATGAGCCGCGCAACGATTCAACGTATGTGCTGTTAAGTCGCGGTACGACGAAGAACTAAGCGCAAGGTTGTACTAGCAAAAGATACATATCTGTGTATCCGGGGGATACTTAAAGCAGCTACCACTAGCTGGCGACGAGGTGGCATGTTGTTCGTCTTCAGTGGCCTTGTGTTGCTGATGGCGGCGGATGAATGGGATTGTGTTGCTGCAGATTGTTGCGAGAGAGACCCGTCGTTTTGGAAATGTTGCGAGAACGAAGCGTGTGTTGGGTGCTGCGGGTTTGCTTTCGTAGGGTAGGAGTGAGTGAATTGTGAAGTGTTAGTGGGAATTACTGTAAGGATAATTTAATTTTCCGGCTCTATGGCTCGTGTGGGAGTACAAGTAGTTTGCTCTTCGCAGCTAGACTTATGGCCCTACCAAGGGCAGTAGGATTAATTATTAAACTGTTTTCGAGGGAACGTAATTTAATCGCATCTTCTGCATGTAAGTGAACTGTTCACCATTTAGTGACAGATTTACTGTGTCTTATGCTTTAATTTGGCCTTTAAAGAGATTTGCTTGGTTTTGAGAAATTATTCTACGACAATTTTTGTTTATTAACATTGAAATATGGTACATTACGCTTTCTTACATTTAATATTTTTTAAAATTTCAGGTATCCTTCACATTGAACTCCATTTCAACTTTTTTTGCAATAATCGTTATTCCAAGCTCCAAACAGAGTATACTTCACGGATTCTTTCACATAAAAAGTAAACCTTTTATATATCTTAAGAGATACCGGGTTTAAAGAAACAGGAGGGTAAAAGCAAGTTAATTTCAAAATACATTAAAGTACGAGTGCAGAGTACTCAAATGATATACGAACCATATCCTAGAAGAATGCATTAAATCAGGGTTTTTTAAAGTATCGACACGATCCATCGAAATAAAGATCAGTCAAACCTACATAACCTACATGGATTCACAAAAATAGTAACCACACACCTTCGTAGACATCACCTTACCCATTCTCAAAAAATCCTTTATCAAATATTTAGCCATCTTCTGAGAGTAGATAGAAAAATTGCATAAAAACTCAAAAAATTCAGTTACCGTTATCGGAAAAGAAAGTTAATGACATTTAACCTCAATAATGTCATGCAAAAGTGAGCTCTACGATCAGAGAAGAAGAGAACAGCACTGGCTTCTCAGAAAAAAAGAAGGAGTATGAAAAGCGCGCGATCGAGGAATAATAACTGTTGGCGCGACAATCCACAGGGGGACCAGGGCCCAGCTTGCTCGTCAACTACTCGTGTTGTGCGCGCTACTGTTCTCTCACGAGTAGAAGGGACCTACAGTTTTTTACCGACTCCGAACGGCAAAGTTTGAGAAGCTTTCTTAGAAAGTTATTGCTCTTTGAGTGTTGTCAGCAGCTCGAAAGGGGTGGTGCCGTGAAAAATCCGAGGTGTTCAGCCGGGAATCGTCCCTAGACCCTTCGGCGTGTGAGCGTCGCACTCAACCCACTACGCCACGGCGACCACCGCGATCGAGGAAATAGAAAGACATTTGGCAGGATTGAGGTCCGAAGGTTTAACCGGGAGGTAAAATAGCTATCGGGAGGATAAAAGGTTCGGACCGATGCCTACCGGTGTCAAAATAGACAACTTGTGGTAGAGTCTGTGCTAAGAATCTGGAAAAATTATTATTTCTGTAGACTCCTTAACAGCTATGGCGCCCCAAATCTCGCTATTAGGCATTATGTTATACGCGATTTGGACGATGATTGACAAGAATTCTGTCTCCCCGTCTTAGGCCAGGTGAAGATAGCAATATCCAAGCTGAAGTCGAACAAAGCTGCTGGAGCGGATGGATTGTATGCAGAACTAGGGACCAACCGAGGGACCAACCTTCTTAATATCGCCTACATAATCCACTCTGCCGTATTGTGTGAGCTACTGAAACCGTTGGTAACTAACCTGATAGGTCCCTATCGGTGTGGTTCCAGAGCAGGGAAGTCTACAATAGACCAGATCTTCAATTTACGGTAGATCCTGGAACAGACTCAAGAAGTGCAAATCGACGCTCACCATCTTTTCGTCGATTTTAAGGCCGCTTGAGCTTAGATCAAGCGAGAATTCCAAACATGCTGAAAACATCAATAGTTAGACCTATACACAAAGGTGGAAAAAAAGATGAAATTCTTAACTACAGACCTATTTCAGTTTTATCAGCTATCGATAAAGTTTTAGAGGAAATATTGACAAGAAGATTATATGAATATGTTGAAAAGTTCAACATTATGAATAATAATCAATTTGGCTTCCGCAAAGGCAAAAGCATAAATAGATTGCTCGGAAACTTCGCTAACAAAGTCTATAAAAGCCTAGACAAAAACCACAGCACAATTGTTGTCTTTATAGACTTTAAGAAGGCATTCGACACTCTTAATCATAAACAAATATTGATACAGCTGCATAAAATTGGAATACGTGGTCGCATATTAGCATGGTTTGAAAACTATCTAAGCAATAGATCATTCCGAGTTAAGATTGGAGCAGACTTGAGTGACAAAGAAAATATTGAGTATGGTGTCCCACAGGGATCAAAACTGGGCCCCCTTTTGTTCATTATATATGTAAATGATCTATTGTCTGTGTTAATGTACAGTACGGGATATGCATATGCAGATGACACAGCGTTAGTAGTTAACCATAAACGAGTTGAAGACGCTATACGGATGATGCAAATAGACTTAAACAGAGTTGCAGCCTGGTGCCATGATCATGGGCTAATTATAAATGCGCTAAAAACAAAAGCTATGCATATACGTCCGCCGCATATTCCCAAAACACAACTTAAAATAAAAATTCACGATTTACAGTGTTTGCATAGAAATGGATGTTTGCAGTACAGTGAAAATGATGACTGCACCAATGTTGTGGAAAATGTATCAACGTATAAGTACCTAGGGCTGATCGTTGATTACAACTTTAAGTGGAACTACCATATAGACTCGATGAGGAAAAAACTTTACCAATCTTCGTATGCACTCTTCCACCTAAGTAAGTACTGCACACCGGCTGTCCTCAGGCAGTGCTACTTTGGCTTAGTGGAGTCCCATCTGAGATATGGTATATTAGCTTGGGGAAGAGCAGCACAGATGGAACCACTCAAAAAAATACACAGCAGAGTGCAGAAATTGGTACTAAAGGCGGGGCATAGAAGAGAAGAACAGCAACATACAAGTGAAGCAAGAGGTTCGCTCAACATACAACAAATACACAATCTGGAAATGCTAGCAAATTACGGAGATGGCAACACATACAGAGTTCAAACGCAGCAGAATATCAACACAAGAAGGCGACAAAGGCAGATGTACGAAGTACCGAGGATTTGGAACGAGTATGGCCGAAGGACGCTAGTGGTATCTCTCCCGGGAATTCTCAATGAAGTACCACAAGAATACCGAAATCTACCAAAACTTGAAATGGTTAAAAAATTGAAAAATATTTATATAAACGAGTAAATGAAATATTATCCTAATGATTGCTATAACTGTTTTTTAATTCTTTTCTGATCAATCGATTGTCAACTTTTAAAAAATGATAACATAACGTAGTATCTAGTCTTCTGCAGACAAGCCACTTTGGCTTTGCAGATTTCAATGAAATTGTAAGATAAAGAGAAGAAATGAAATAAAATGAATAAAAATGAATAATGAATGCATATGATAGTGTGCATACAGACGAGTTATACAGTGCCATGTCTAGTTTTGGCATTCCTACCGAACTCGTCAGATTGTGTAGGATAACGATGGAGAATTCTCGCTGTTCCATCAAGGTTGGTAACGAAGTCACAGAGACCTTCAATGTCAAAAAAGGGTTTTGACAAGGAGACGCACTATCTTGTGACTTCTTTAACATCATCCTCACCGCCAGACCTATTTTCGCCGCATCTGCTTCAATGCCAGCAAACACTTCATTGACGGCTCACTGTGTTCGTTTAAACATCTGACTAACTGACTGACTAATTCAACTGACTTCTGGAAGATCGTGCAGCTGGTCTTGACTTGTAACTTCAGCATGTGACTTCTTTAAAGTTGTTCTTAAGAAGATCATACGTAACTCACAAGTCAACACCACAGATATGATCTTCCAAGAGTCAGTTCACTTCACTTTGAACTTCTTCGGGGGTATGTTCTCTTTTTATGCCACATAGACTTTTGTTTACTTTCAGGATCATAGTGGTGAACCCATGTTTCGTCTCCAGTAACAATTCGATACATAACACCGTCCGCGCTCTCACTACACATCTCCAAGACCTCTCTACAGCTGCGATTCTCACTTTTTTCTGGGGCGCTGTGAGCATTCGTAACACCCACCTTGCACTGACCTTTGAAAGGTTAAGATGGTCATGAAGAATATTGTGAATGATACCACTCGAAAGCTGGGTGATCTCTGCCATCAGTTTTACCTTTATCCGGGCATCCTCAAGAACAAGTTTTTCGACTTGTTTGATGCTTTCTCCCGTACAAGAAGTAGCCGGGCTGCTGGAGCGGGGGTCGTCTTCAATGCCCTCTCTCTTGAACTCACATGCACAGTTTTGCATTGTTGATAATGAAGGTGCGGAACCCTGGTAAATAGCCACTCTCTGCATATATAGTTTGTTGTCTTTGCTTAGTGAGAAATTTAATTACAGCGCGATGGTCAATTTTCACCATCATCGTCTCAGATTCCATTATGATTCTGTTAAACTAGAGATAAAACGCGAATTAAAAATTACATTTATATGAAATTTTACATGAATGCACTAAAATAATAGTATTACCTGATAAATACTTCAGTTTATATGTAGGTAGAGCTTCACCCTGATACCGAGAATATATTGAGCCCCCTCGTACATTTCCAAATCACAAAAAGGGTATAACACAATGAGGAGTGATGAGTAAAAATTTAGTTATTTATTTTTTTTTTATGGTTTCTATCTGGTAAAACAACTTAAGATGCGGACCCAACACAGAATTAATTGGCAAGAACTGTCTTAAATTTAGTATTTAAGATAGCCGAAATAGCACAAATGTTTAAGTGGTTTCAGAGATATTCATTTTTTTTTTTTTTTTTTTTGACCATCTCTGCATATAATAAAAATAATAATAATAATAATAATTGTTGGCTGGACAGTCCACAGAGGGACCAGGGCCTAGCTTGCCTATCAACTACTCATGTTGTACGCGCTACTGTAGAAGGGACCTACAGTTTTTTGCCGACTCCGAACGGCGAAATTTCAGAAGCTTTCTTAGACATCTATTACTCTTTGAGTGTTGTCAACAGCTCGTAAGAGGTGGTACCGTGAAAAATTCGAGGTGTTCAGCTCGGAATCGACCCCTCGGCGTGTGAGCGTCGCACTCTACGCACTACGCCACGGCGCCCACTGCATATACGGTTGCCGAATATCTCCCTTCTGAGTTTTTGCTCTTCATTCAATGCTTCATACAAAATATTATAATGATCGGATTTAGTTCAAATATGCGCCGTTTTGTTCGATAATCTTTTTCCAGCTAGACGGCAACTTCATAAGCCCTGCTCGTAGAAGCCCCTCTCCTTATTTGCGAAATACTCGGACAGCCACTTTTCACAAGCCTCTTTTGAGTTCAACTTCACACCCCCAAGGGCGTTCGCCATGGACAGAAAGAGGTGGTAATCACTTGGCGCTATGTCCGAGCTATATGGTGGATGCGATAAAACCTCCCTTCCGAGCTCCTGCAGATTCTGACGAGTCATCAACCAAGTGTGTGGTCTGGCGTTGTTCTGGTGGAACACTACACCCTTCCTGTTTGCCAATTCCTGGCCGGCAATCCCAGCTTGGCCACTGTTTGGGACGAGTCACCAGCCTTCAACCACGACCGTTCTCGCTTGATATTATCGTATGTGATCCATTTTTCGTCGCCTCTCACCATCCGCTTCAAAAATGGGTCGAATTCGTTCCGTTTCAGCAGCATATCGCAGGCGTTGATTCGGTCCTGAAGGTTTTCTTGCGTCAAATCATGTGGCACCCAAACATCAAGCCTTTTTTCGTATCCAGCCTTCTGCAGATGGTTTTAAATGGTTAAGTGACTTACTCCCATCTCCTGGGCGATGTCACCAGATGCCATATGCCGGTCTAGCTCAATGATTTCCATGATTCTATCGGTATTCGTCCTCACAGGTCTTCCGCCGGCTGCCTTGTCCATGCTTTCGTTTTCACCGGCTCTGAATCGTCGAAACCATTCCTTCGCGGTTCGAAGTGATAGAGTACCACTCCCCAAAACATCATTAATCTCACGGAACGTTTCTCTTGCGTGTTTGCGTTTAACGAAGGAGAACTTTAAAATAGCGCGAATTTCAGCGTTATTGAACTCCATGTTTACACGTCTATAACTGTTGAACGCAATATCCAAACTAATCATGCACAGCGTCGTTTTGTAGGTTACGTCAAAACCTTTCAAATGATGTATAGTACTGCCAGATACTATAGTGCCTTGTACATAGCCGGAGGAGGAGGTATTTGGCAGCCTTATATCAAAAAACAAAAAAGAACAGTCGACACACAATTTCAACTGATGGCCTTATTTCCAACGGCTCTGAAGTCTTTGAACGTCGCCGAATTTTGGGCCTTAACCAATAGCGACGAGGCGATCAGCCGACTGGCCAATTATTCAGATAACCCGCTCGTTATGTCATCATACTTGAATAAATCAATTTGTACTTGTGTCTTGTGACTTGATACACCATCCTGTTAAAACCATATGTCATACAAGTTCATAACTTTTAATTCTGCCCAAGGAAATAAGCTACCATGGCGCGAAACATGATGATTGTTATTGTCGAGGATAAGGGATGGCATAATTATGCTGTCTGCATGCAAGCCGCACTTCATTTTTGTGGATGAAGTGGTGATCCACGAAGCACACGCAGATTTTCACCCGACCAATAACAAGGTGCTCTTATTAAACTCACAATAAAACTTTGCATGTCCCATATCACTGCCTTTGGAGTACATCAACTAAACAGTACTTGCAAATTGCAAGGCATTAGTTTCATATTTCAATGAGTAAGTTGTTAAGTTGCCATGTCTAGTTTTGGCATTCCTACCAAACTCGTCAGATTGTGTAGGATGACGATGGAGAACTCTCGCTGCTCCGTCAAGGTCGGTACCGAACTCACCGAGACCTTCAATGTCAAAAAAGGTTTTAGACAAGGCGACGCACTGTCATGTGACTTCTTTAACATCATCCTCGAGAAGATCGTGCGTAACTCACAAGTCAACACCAGAGGCACGATCTTCCAGAAGTCAGTTCAATTGTTAGCTTACGCTGATGACATTGACGTGATTGGACGAACACAGCGAGCCGTCAATGAGGCGTTTGCTGGCATTGACGAGGAAGCGGCTAAAATGGGTCTTGCGGTAAATGAGGGCAAAACGAAGTACATGCTGTCATCAAGGAAGGACACACAACATCGACGTCTCGGACGGAGCGTCACACTAGGCAGCAGAAACTTCGAGGTAGTCAAGGACTTCGTCTACCTCGGCTCCGCGGTAAATAGGGACAACAACATCAGTACCGAAATCAAACGCAGAATCACTCTTGCCAATCGCTGTTTCTTTGGGCTCAAGAGGCAATTGAGTAATAAAGCCCTCTCTCGAAGGACTAAGCTCGCTTTATATAACAGCTTGATCATCCCCGTCCTACTATATGGCGCAGAATCTTGGACGTTAGCAAAGGCGGATGAGGAAGCCCTTAGTCTTTTCGAGAGAAAAGTTTTGCGTGCGATTTTTGGTCCTGTTTGCGTTGATGGCATCTGGAGGAGAAGATTTAATGACGAACTCTATAGGCTGTACAGCGACATGCGCCTGGTCAAGCGTCTACGGATACAACGCTTAAGATGGCTAGGCCATGTAGAGCGTATGGACACCACTGCTCCGGCTCGAAAAGTTTTTGAATCCGAGCCATTGGGACAACGCAACAGAGGACGACCTAGACTAAAGTGGCGCACACAAGTGGAGAAGGACCTCAACCAACTTGAGTGCGCAACTGGAGACAGCTGGCGAAAGATCGTGCTGGCTGGAGAGGCATGTTGGTTGAGGCCCAGGTCCACCCCGGACTGTAGCGCCACAAGAAGAAGAAGAAGAAGTTGTTAAAATGTGGCCGCCGTGGCGTAGTGGGTAGAGTGCGACGCTCACCCACCGAAGAGTTTAGATTCGATTCACAGCTCAACACTAATTTTTCTAATTTTTCACTGCACCACCTTTTTCAAGCTGCTAACAACACTCAAGGAGTAATAACTGTCTAAGAAAGCTTCTCAAATCTCGCCATTCGGAGTCAGCAAAACTCTGTAGGTCCCTTCTACTCGTGAGAGAACAGAAACGCGCACAACACGAGTAGTTGATGAGCAAGCTAGGCCCTGGTCCCCCTGTGGACTGTCGCGCCAAGAAATAATATTACTAAGTGGTTATCAACTTTTTAAGCTCTTATAAAATCTTTAATATCGAAACACTTAAGACTTGGAAGACATTTATATTTAGGCTCCTTAACAATTTGCACACCTTACTGTGGATATTCCTTTTACTCTGGAAAAACCCGAACCTTCCAGATGATAGTCTGTGTTGACTAAAGTCTAGATTGCTCGGGATGTTGTGTAAAATTATGAGAACATTGAACTTTCTAGAATCGTTGGTAACATTTTAGAAAAATAAATTAAATAAAGGGCGCCCAACAAGAACGCAAGATTTAAATTTTAAATAAAACGCAGATATTTAGAAATAATCGTGAATTGTTTATTATAGCGCAAAGTAGACAGGATGAGATTTTGTGTGGAATAAAACATCGGCCAGATGGCCGCCGCGGCTTTGCTGGCACATACGCGATATTTTAATAAAATTTTGAATGACCGTTTTGCATAAATGCTGCGGTATATCATTAATGCAGCGTCCAATTTCCTCTTTTAAGGCTTGAGTCGTCGTCGGCTTATTCGCATATACCATCGACTTCAAAATATCCTAAAGAAAAGAGTCTAATGGTAATAAGTCGCACAATCTAGGCGATGAAAATGGGCCTCGTCACTAAAGATGATTTTATCGGCAAAATCAGCATTTTCATGTTGTTTCTCCAATAGCCAATTAACGAACTCCATTCGCTGTGCATGGTCAACTGGCTTCAGTTCCTGAGTCAATTGAACTGTGTATGCATGAAGACGCAAATCGTTCGTCAAAATTCGCTGCACAGTGGATTTGGAAACACCAATTTGCTGAGCTCGGTGTCGAATTGAGGTGGACGGAGTTTGAGCGACATCATCACGTACTGCTGCGATATTTTCGGTCGATCGACATGGTCGAAGGAGCATTGTTGTCTTTACATCAGTTGCAGACCCAGTTTCAGCAAAGTTTTTCACTAATCGCTTTCCAGTTGACTCTTTTGGAGAATTACTGTAACCCCAAATTGATCGCAATTTGCGAACTGTAGCCGCAAAACTTTCACCATTTTGGTAAAGCAATTTCACAATGAGAATGCGTTGTTCATTCATGTAGTGTTCGATTTTTATTAACCTTAAACCTTCTAACATACTAACAAACAAAAATAATTGTTCAGATATGAAACAATGACAATTCGAATGGCGCCAAATTTGAATCTTTCGTTCTTGGTGGGACCCTCTTTATTGTTAATTTAAAAAGCAACTGGATATGAAAATTGAAATAATTCACTTGCAGATAAGCATTTAGCTCAGCAGATAAACTATTACAATGTGCTACTGCTATTATATCAATAAAAAATACTTACTTACTGAGGAGAAGTATGACAACCGTAAGGATGGCTTCTGTGGTCTCTTGGAAATATCATGCGATCCTCGCCCCAGCTATGACACCAGGATCGTTCTAGGGGATCAACGCTTAAGTGGAAAAAGAGGAGGTCTTTGCTGGGGTCATCAGGAAATGCAGCCTGCTCAATATCTCATCCGGGAACGCCTGCAAACTGCTGGATTTTGCCTTATTTTTCCTCTTCTTTTCTTTCCTCCTTTCTAGCTAGTTCTCATACCTCAACAGTCGTAAAGCTTGTGCACATCTGCAGCTGGCGAGAGATCATGTTGCCTGAAGGGACATGGTGGTTGGGGTCCAAGTTCACCCCGGACTATAGCTTCACACACCACTGGCCGTTGACATGCCATAGTTACTTACTATTTCTTTCATCTATTGAACAGCTACGATGTGCAGGAGGTGCGGTTTGCAAAAGAAGACGCAACATCTCACAGCTCGTGCCACAATAATAACTAGAAGATATAATAACAGAAAATAGCAAATCGGGTGGTAACCTTCAACATCTTCGTTCTAAAGGAAGATTCGAGTTGAATAAAGTCTTCCAACAGAACAGAACCTCAGTTGTCACCTTTCACAGAAGCCATAGCGTTAACAAATGAAACTTATATTTCAGCGCCAGAAATACGTCTGAAGTTCTTCTTCTTCTTCTTTTTCTTCTTCGGATGGCGCTACAGTCCGGGGTGGACCTGGCTAGCACGATCTCTTGCCAGCTGCCTCCAATTGCGCACTCCAAGTTGATTGAGGTCCTTTTTCACTTGTGTGCGCCATCTCAGTCTAGGATGTCTTATGTTGCGTTGTCACATTTTTATTAACCTTATACCTTCTACTAACAAACAGTAATAATTGTTCAAATGTTAAGCAATGATAATTCAAATGGCGCCAAATTTAAATCTTGCGTTCTTGTAGGGACACCTTTTTATATGATTGACTTTATTCGGATAAGTAGTAACTCTTTGAGAGGAATGAAGAACGAACGTTTTACCGAAAGGTAAGACAGCTATTCGGAGGATACAAGGTTCGGACCAAGGCCTGCCTGGACCAAAATGGACAACTTGTAGTAAAGTTGCAGTCTGTGCTGAGAATCTGGAAGGATCATTTCTGCAGACTGCTTAACGGCGATGACGACCCAAATCCCGCTGTTACGCAGAATGTTCCGCTCAATTTGGACGATGATAGACAAACATTCCGTCCAACCGACGACGTGAAGATAGCAATATCCAAACTGAAGTCGAACAAAGCTGCTGGAGCGGACGAACTGCCCGCAGAACTATTTAAAGCAGCTGGAGACGACCTGGTTGGGCGCATGCACCAGCTCATCTGTAAGATATGGTCGGAGGAAAGCATGTCCGATGAGTGGAATCTTAGCGTCGTTTGCCCGATCCACAAAGAAGGGCACCCATTTGACTGCGCCGATTACCGAGGGACCAACCTTCTAAATATCGCCTAAATAATCCCTTCTTCCGTATTGCGTGAGCTACTGAAACCGTTTGTAACTAACCTGTTAGGTCCCTATCGGTGTGGTTCCAGAGCAGGGAAGTCCACAATAGACCAGATCTTTACATTACGGCAGATCCTGGAAAAGACCAAAGAAATGCAAATCGACACCCACCATCTATTCGTCGATTTCAAGGTTGCATATGACAGTGTGCATAGAGACGAGCTATACAGTGTCATGTCTAGTTTTGGCATTCCTACCGAACTCGTCAGATTGTGTAGGATGACGATGGAGAACTCTCGCTGCTCCGTCAAGGTCGGTACCGAACTCACCGAGACCTTCGACGTCAAAAAAGGATTGAGACAAAGCGACGCGCTGTCATGTGACTTCCTTAGCATCATCATCAAGAAGATCGAGCGTAACTCACAAGTCAACACCAGAGGCACAATCTTCCAGAAGTCAGTTCAATTGTTAGCTTACGCTGATGACATTGACGTGATTGGACGAACACAGCGAGCCGTCAATGAGCGGTTGTTGGCATTGAAGCGGAAGCAGCTAAAATAGGTCTGGCGGTAAATGATGGCAAAACTAAGTACATGCTGTCATCAAGGAAGGACACACAACGTCGACGTCTCGGACGGAGCGTCACACTAGGCAGTAGAAACTTCGAGGTAGTCAAGGACTTCGTCTACCTCGGCTCCGCGGTAAACAGGGACAACAACATCAGTACCGAAATCAATCACTCTTGCCAATCGCTGTTTCTTTGGGCTCAAGAGGCATTTGAGTAATAAAGCCCCCTCTCAAAGGACTAAACTAGCTTTATATAACAGCTTGATCATCCCCGTCCTACTATATGGCGCAGAATCTTGGACGTTAGCAAAGGCGGATGAGGAAGCCCTTAGTCTTTTCGAGAGAAAAGTTTTTCGTGCGATTTTTGGTCCTGTTTGCGTTGATGGCATCTGGAGGAGAAGATTCAACCACGAACTGTATGGGCTGTACAGCGACATGCGCCCGGTCAAGCGTCTACGGATACAACGCTTAAGATGGCTAGGCCATGTATAGCGTATGGACACCACTGCTCCGACCCGAAAAGTCTTTGAATCCGAGCCATTGGGACAACGCAACAGAGGACGACCTAGACTAAAGTGGCGCACACAAGTGGAGAAGGACTTCAACCAACTTGGAGTGCGCAACTGGAAACAGCTGGCGAAAGATCGTGCTGGCTGGAGAGGCATGTTGGTTGAGGCCCAGGTCCACCCCGGACTGTAGCGCCACAAGAAGAAGAAGAAGAAGTGACTCTTTAAATAAGCGTGCATTGATTTTTAAAACAGCATGCTAACTGTAGCTTCCGCCCCTATGGCTTTTCTTTTCTCAACGCCTTAAAATTAACTGCTTTTCGGTTTATATTCAATGAATCTTGGTCCCACTGCCGTGTATCATTTTTCTTTGCCTAACATTTACGAAAAAATATAAGGTTTTCGACTATGGTCCTCTGAAATTATATTCACAAAAAGGAATGATATGCTCCGTGTGATGTGTTACAGAAATCTTAAGTTAATCCTAAGCCATGCTTTCTCCTAAGAGGAAGGAAACTACCCCTGAATATGTTCAAACATCTAATACATCAATAAGTCCCGGGACCATAGTCGACTATGAATTTTTTGTTAGTGGCACCTCCTGTATGTCCCGGGGCTTATTGAGTGACCTGTTAAGTCAAAGGTTGAGAACTAAAAGGAAACGGAGCTGCAGAGATTCCCAAAAGGAACTTAAAGTATAAATAAATTGACATTTTCGAACACAGTAGGTTTCATCTATTCAACCTTCTTAATATGACAAAATATTTATTCAGTTGACGAGCTTTCCATCATTCTATAATTGGGGTGTTGTCCCTTGGCACAGTTGTGTTGACAAGTGTATTCCAGAAGAAATAATTAGGCGCTGGTTCTAAGTACTGGATCAAAACCACAGACATAACAAGAACTCATCTGAATCTTGTTAAAAAGTTTGTTTTAAGGACAACACAACCGACTGCTGTTTGTCATGAATTGTGTTTAATTTACGCAGTCTCCTTGCTACATTCTTGTTCTAAAAATATTATGGAGGAAGGTCAATTTCACAAACTTTGCGTATCCACCGACAACCACAAGAACGAGGTGTATGCCCCGACCACTGGATAAATTTTTTCGTTACATATAGCAAAATGTTAATACATACATAGATACAGTCAAGAAGATTGTATGCAAACGTGTCACACGAATTTAGGTCCCAAAAGCAAATAAATCTGCATTCCCTTTATCTAGCAATTCGAAACACTAATCCTTTCCAAAAGCTTTTCTGTTGTTACCAGCAGTGTTGCACACACCGGAGTCAATCTGTTATACAACATGTCTCTGGCAACATACTCACTCTCTCTTTATACATGGAAAGACTTTCTTTCCCCTTTGTCAATTGTGTTTCTCTTAGTCTCCACTAAATGGCAGACACTCTCCTTACTTTACATCAAACAAGACACAGATTACTTAAATTTGGCAGTGTCTTCACCATGTTGCTCAACATTTGCCACCTTTCACACTCTCTTCTCAGATCCGTCACAAAGTTAACTTCCATGGTGACACGCAGAAGAGAAACTTAATTGCTCCCGCTACTCAATCAAATGTGTCTCCGTCATCGCATCCAGTTCACCTGTTGCGTACGTCATTCGCCTGTGAGTTAATAGCAAACGTGCCTGTCTCATAGTAATTGTTTAAATTTGTTCAAATGTGTCACTTTGCCACTTGATGGTGAGTTTGAAAAATTCAAATGGGGATGGGCGGGTGTTCAGAAGTCGCATATTTCCGACAAAGGATTGAGATAAGCAATTCTCAGCATGTGGCACATGTGTAAACAAGTCCAAAAAACACAGATTTCAGGGGGAGGCAGGTCAGATTTATGGCCATTTTAGGGTTTCAGTGTGTTATCACACTTATCTGCGGCGTGGGATGTAGCACACGAGCATGTTAGTGAAGTCATGTCACCGAAGGGGTTGGAAGAAAGACATGGCATTGGGGTGACAAGTGAATCAGTGCAACTGGTGCCTGTTGCTATAGGAGGTTGTCAGTGACTATGTCCATATCAACGGTAATTAAGGTTTTTGCTGCACGTCGTTTTTGTGACCTAATTTTGCCTGTAATTTATAGAGGTGATAGATAGGGAAATTTTGTTTAAGCGGCAGATATAATTCACACGAATGATCGACATTTTCATCTTTTTTCTTATATATGAGGTTGTCAAATATCTTGTCTTTTGAATTTTCTGGCTATGTACAAAGCGCTACAGAGCTCGTACTTGACAATACTATACATTGAAAGGTCTTGACATAACCTACAAAACAACGCTATGCATGATTAGTTTGGATATTGCGTTCAACAGTTATAGACGTGTAAACATGGAGTTCACTAAAGCCGAAATTCGCGCTATTTTAAAGTTTTCCTCCGTTAAAGGCAAATCCGATAGGGAAACGTTCCGTGAGATTAACGGTGTTTTGAGGGATGGTACTCTATCACTCCGAACCGCGGAGGAATGGTTTCGACGATTCAGAGCCGGTGAAAACGACACCATGGATAGGCCAGTCGGCGGAAGACCTCTGATGAAGAATACAGATCAAATCAAGGAAATAATCGAGTTAGACCGGGATGTGGCATGTCCTGACATCGCCCAGGAGATGGGAGTTAGTCACCAAACTATTTGAAACCATATGCAGATGGCTGGATACGAAAAAAGGCTTGATGTTTGGGTGCCGCATGATTTGAAGCAAAAACCCCTTCTGGACGGAATCAACGCCTGCGATATTCTGCTGAAACGGAACGAACTCGACCCTTTTTTGAAGCGGATGCTGACTGGTGTAGAAAAATGGATCACATACGACAATATCAAGCAAAAACGGTGGTGGTTTAAGGCCGGTGAATCGTCCCAAACAGTGGCCAAGCCGCGATTGACGGCCAGGAAGGTTTGCTGTGTGTTTTGTGGGATTGGAAGGGAATCATTCACTATGAGCTGCTCCCATATAGCCAGACGCAATTCTACCATCTATTGCGAACAACTGGACCGCTTGAAGCAGGAGATCGACTAGAAGCGTTTAGAATTGGCCAAGAAGAAGGGTATAGAGTTCCAACGCCAGACCACACACTTCGTTGATGACTCGTCAGAAGCTACGGGAGCTCGGATGGGAGGTTTTATCGCTTCAACCATATAGCCCGGACATAGCGCCAATTGATTACTACCTTTTCTTGTCCATGGCGAACGCCCTTGGTGGTGTGAAGTTGAACTCAAAAGAGGCTTGTGAAAAGTGGCTGTCAGAGTTCCTTTTCCCTCTACGAGGGGGTTATTATGAAGTTGCCTTCTAGTTGGAAACAGATTATCAAACAAAACGGCGCATATTTGAACTAAATCCGATCACTGTAACACTATTTATGAAGCATTGATAGAGCACAAAAGCGGAACATAACCTTATACACCTTAAAACTGGCCTCCGTGGTGTAGTGGGTAGAGTGCTCCGCTGAAAGTTCAAGCTCGATTCTCTTTCGAGCTGCTGACAACACTCAAAGAGTAATAACTCTCAAAGAAAAATCTTCTTTAAATTCGCCGTTCGGAGTCGGAAAAAACCTGCAGGTCCCATCTACTCGTTGGAGTACAGTAGCGCGCACAGCACGAGTAGTTCATGAGGTCTCCCTGTTCTGTGACTGCCGCCTCATCCAATTATAATTGTTATTGAATTTTAAAACTAACTTACCGTCACAATCAATCAAATATGCCAACAAAGTGTGACTTACATTCACGCACCGAAGGTTTCGGTTGTTAAATTTGAAAGGTAAAAGCAAATGCATTTCTGTTATAAATATAAATCAATATGCTTGACTGAAGTTACCGCCACTCAAAATCAAACTTAAAAAAGAGGATTTCGTTGCTTGTAGGTTTTGTTGTTTGTGAAGCCGTTCTTTGACTGGACATTGGTAAAAAGTTAGCCTCAACCGGGCTCGGGTGTTACAAATCGTCCTTACCAAACAATGGAGATCCTTTTCCGCTCCCACGTGAGTTATGTATCGCAGGAGGCAGGAGCAATGACGACAATGGTTCATAATTTTGTTTATAAAATAACGCAAGGTGGGTGGCTATAGCTCCTTTTTGCAGAAAGTAAGCAACGTTCAGTATACGACTGTAACCCTTGGCAGTACGATATTGATCATCAGTGTAAACAGATAAATAGATAAACGGATGCAATATAAAAAAAAGGATCCTGTCTTCGATGTCCCTACTCTGCACATCGAAGACAGGATCCTTATTTTACATTCTTAAAGGATGCGCAACGCCCCGACAGAGGACAAGGATGGCAACATCAAGGATGACTTTTACGATGAAGATAGACGAGAATTCCACCCCCCCATTTAGACGAAGTAAAGATAGCAATATCGAAACTGAAGTTAAACAAAGCTACTGGCGCGGATACCTGGACGTGACTAAAAGCGGTTAAGAATGTCCTTAGTCTTTTCGAGAGTAAAATTTAACGTGCGATTTTCGATTCTGTTTTCGTTGATGGCATCTGGACTTAACGACGAACTCTATGGGCTGTACAGCGACATGCACCTGGTCAAGAATTTACGGATACAACGCTAAACATGGCTAGGCCATGTGGAGCGTATGTACATTGGGATAATGCGACAGAGGACAACGCTACAAAGGACAACGCAACAGAGGACAACGCGACAAAGGACAACGCGACAGAGGACAACGCGACAGAGGACAACGCGACACAGGACAACGCGACAGAGGACAACGCGACAGAGGACAACGTATCAAATAACAACGCGAAAGACAACAACGCGACAGAGAACAACGCGACAGGGGACAACGCGACAGAGGACAACGAGACAGAGGACAACGCGACAGAGGACAACGCGACAGAGCATACGCGATAGAGGACAACGCGACAGAGGACAACGCGATAGAGAACAACGCGACAGAGGATAACGCGACAGAGAACAACGCGAAAGAGGACAACGCGACAGAGGTCAACGCGACAGAGAACAACGCGACAGAGGACAACGCGACAGAGGACAACGCGACAGAGGACAACGCGACAGAGGACAACGCGACAGAGGACAACGCGACAGAGGACAACGCGATAGAGAACAACGCGACAGAGGATAACGCGACAGAGAACAACGCGACAGAGGACAACGCGACAGAGGTCAACGCGACAGAGAACAACGCGACAGAGAACAACGCGACAGAGGACAATGCGACAGAGGACAACGAGACAGAGGACAACGCGACAGAGGACAAAGCGATAGAGGACAACGCGACAGAGGACAACGCGATAGAGGACAACGCGACACAGGAAAACGCGACAGAGAACAACGCGACAGAGAACAACGCGACAGAGGACAACGCGACAGAGGTCAACGCGACAGAGAACAACGCGACAGAGAACAACGCGACAGAGGACAACGCGACAGAGGACAACGAGACAGAGGACAACGAGACAGAGGACAACGCGACAGAGGACAACGCGACAGAGGACAACGCGACAGAGGACAACGCGACAGAGGACAGCGCGACAGAGGACAACGCGACAGAGGACAACGCTACAGAGAACAACGTGACAGAGGACAACGTGACAGGGGACAACGCGACAGAGGACAACGCGATAGAGGACAACGCGACAGAGGACAACGCGACAGAGGACAACGCGACAGAGGACAACGCGAAAGAGGACAACGCGAAAGAAGACAATTCGACAGAAGACAACGCGATAGAGGACAACGCGACAGAGGACAACGCGACAGAGGACAACGCGACATAGGACAACGCGACAGAGGACAACGCGACAGATGACAACGCGACAGAGGACAACGCGACAGAGGACAACGCGATAGAGGACAACGCGACAGAGGATAATGCGACAGAGGACAACGCGACAGAGGACAACGTGACAGAGGACAACGCGACAAAGGACAACTAAGGCTAAGGTGGCACACCCAAGTGGAGAAGAACTTCAACCAAATAGGTGTCCGCAACTTTAGTCAGCTGGCGAGAGATCGTGCTGGCTGGATTGGCATGTTAGTTGATGCCCAGGTCCTCCACGGACTGTAACGCCACAAGAATAAGAAGAAGAAGCAACTTTGTTTTAGTGTACCGACTCCAAGCGAGGACTGTTTAATTTTTTCTACAATTAATTGGTATGTTTGAGTACTATCAGCAAAGCAACGAGTATGAAGCAGTCGTACCGGGGGCCCCATCAACTTCGTTCAGGAGACCTTTATTCCATCATATTTGATAGCGTTTGCGATCAGGAAACTTCGTGGGAGACAAAAACAGAAATATAATAGCCCTTTGGAAATGTGTCCCAAAAACCTGTAATTTAACAATTGTAAGCCAGTGCCTGTATGTTGTAAAGAATGATACAATGAAACATGTCATTATTCTAAAAGGAGACTATTTGTAAGGTAAAGAACAAAATTGTGAAAGAAGAAAAATTGAGTAAATCTTTTCCGAATACTGAGGCTTTGAGTTTTAAAATAAGTTGAACTCCGACAATATTAAAAAAATGATGCCACCTGCATGCTAAAGCTGATCTTGAATGAGATTACCTAATTTATTAGAAAACTGTGACATTTGTCAGCAACAATTAATGTACATCAGTGTCTGTTTTGAAAAACCGACATCGCAAATGTCCGGATTTTTTTTAAACAACAGCATTTGAAATTTTCATTTTCATTTTTAAATGGATCCAGTTGAATGCTTGTAGAAACTCATAGTAAATTTGCTCCGACCGATATATCATGCGAGAGTGGGTTAAAAGTGACGATTTCAGTGTCGAAGACAAAGAGCATCTTGAACAGAACTCAATATGTCCTTATTAAACCTAAAATCAAAGTTTTTGTAGAGAGTTGTATAAAATGTTTCTTCTTGAGGCTGTCAGAAAATGGTTTACTTTATAGCAGTGAGTGATATTACCTTCTGACTAACACTCCTTCTTTAAATAGGGGTTTCTTTGACCCCGATATGTCCCATTCGCTGGAGTCCAAAAAACAGTGCACTTATTTAAAAATTTCTACAAATTTTCCAAATCTGTTAACTGCATTCAATTTTTTGGCAGAAATAAATCTCACACTTTCGAATGTCTCTTCCATTTCCAAAACACATACAATACGAACTCGGTTAACGCAACCCTCGATTTGCGCAATTCCTCCATTTTCGCAACACTTCGGTCGTTGCACGTGTTGACTCTATAACTTCTGCAGATGGGTGCCGCTTCTATTAGTTCCTACTTGAATTTCGTCCAGAATGGGTGTTACACGAAATTTTACAAAAAAGAAACAAAAAGTGAAATTTTATTCGAAGTGAATAAGGGTGTCTGTGTCAAGGTAGATTGTGAAAAATATAATGCTCACAAATGAACTTAATACTGGATAAAAATAAAGGCAGGCAGAATTAAACAGTTTGTGGCGAGAGATGAATGTGGAGCTGAGAAACACGTTACACTTAAGACTTCTTAATATCCACAGATGGAAAACGCGTTATATGAATGGATTCAAAAGCAAAGAGCTTAACATTTTCCGCTTTCTCATGAAGTTATTAAGTCAGGGGCAATTAATTTGCACAACAAAATTAAGCAGATTGCTAAACGACATAATATTCGAATGTTACAGATCTGTGGTGAAAAGTTATCTAGTGAACGTGAACGTGTCGACCCGTTCGTTATGAAATTTGAAGAAAAAAATACAAGAATTTAATTTAAACTACAATGCCGACGAAACTGGGTTGTTCTATAGGACGTTGCCAAATAATACAATTGTTACATTTAACGAATCGTCAGCGCCTAACAGCAACGATTACATTCAAAATTACTTCTATTTCTATTCTGCTCTGAATTAAATATATAAATCAGTGATCCATTTAAACCATGATATTTCATTTAAGAATATATAACCCAATAAGTGCAACAACCTCGGTTACTGCAACCGCCGTAATTTCTATTGGTTGTGTAAGCAGAGTTTTAACTATAAATATGGAGCCATATAGCCGCTTGAGAAGAGTGCGACGCTCAAATGCTGAAGGTCTAGGTTCGATTCCAATCTAAAGACCTAGAATTTTTCACGGCACTACCATTTTCGAGCTCCGAACAAAACTCAAACAGTAATAATTGTCTAAGAAGGCTTCTCAAACATCACCGTTTCTAATCGGCCAAAAACTGTAGGTCCCTCCTACTGGTGAGAGAATAGAAGCACGCACAACACGAGTAGTTGAGGAGGAAGCTAAGCCCTATACATATATATAAGATTGTTAAATATCTCCCTTCCGTCCTTCGGTGTTTTGAATTTTATTTGTACAAAGCTCGTATCTGGCAATACTTTACATCATTTGGAAGGTCTTGACATAACCTACAACGACGCTATAATTGATTAGTTTGCATATTGCGTTCAAGAGTTATAGACGTGTAAACATGGAGTTCACTAACGCCGAAATTCGCGCTACTCAAAAAGTTTCCTTCGTTAAAGGCAAATCCGCTAGAGAAACGTTATATTACCCGTATATGAGCGTTTTTTTTTTTTTTTTTTTTTTGAAAATGAAATACTAATTATTGATGGGAGAGTAAACACATTTTATTCAAAGCACTATTGGCCATTGTTTTCTACACATTTTGACCACCTTTCTGGCCTTTCTTTGTGAATACCACGCCAATAAAATTGTTCGTCTTTTAAAGCAAACCAATCAGACACCCAATTTTCGACCTCCTCGTAGGAATCAAAGTGCTGCTCAGCCAATGTGTGTCCCATCGATGAAAATAACTGGTAGTCCGAAGGAGCCAAGTCTGGTGGATATGGCGGGTGGGGTAGCTGCTCCCAGCCAAGTGTTTTGATTGTATCCTGATCTGGTTTGCTTTGTGTGCAGGTGCATTGTCATGGAGCAAAATTACCTTGCCGTGTCTTCTGGCCCATTCTGGTCGTTTCGCGAGCAATGCATGGTTCAAATTGATCATTTGTTGTCGGTAGCGATTAGTATTAACGGTTTCACCAGGTTTTAGGAGCTCGTGGTACAGCACACCTTTCTGGTCTCACCAAACACACAGCATTGTCTTCTTGCCGAATCGATCTGGTTTTGCAGCCGATGTTGATGGTTGTCCCAGATTAACCCATGATTTTTTCCATTTAGGATTCTTAAAATAAATCCGTTTTTCATGGCTAGTAACAATCCGATGCAAAACCGATTTTCTTTCGTGTCTTTAAAGCAAAATTTCACAAGTGGTGTTAAGGTTTTCCATCTGTCTTTCATTCAATTCATGTAGCATTCATTTTCCACACTTTTAGATCTTTCCCATAGCTTTTAAACGGTCAGAAATTGTTTGTTGTGCAACATTTAACATTGCTGCCATTTGCTTTTGACTCAAAGTGTCAGCTCCATCCAATATCGTTTACAATTCGGCGTCTTCAAACTTTTTTGGTGGTCTTCCACGTTCTTCATTTCTCACATCAAAATCATTATTTCTGAACCGTTGAAACCATCCTTTGCATGTTGCTTCTGATAGAGCATGATCACCATACGCGTCGGCAAGCATTCGATGCCACTCTGCAGCACTTTTCTTCAAACGAAAACAAAAAATTTATGCTTTCCGCAAATCATCACTTTCTGGTGAAAAATTCGACATTTTTAACACGATGAAAAAATGTGTCTGTTCAATGACCTGATGTATAGTAAATAATTTTACAGATGTCATAGCAAACAAACAAACAAAAAAAAGTAAGGTCTCGTCCTCAACAAATGTCTCCTATCGAGACATTTGTATCTTGACGCTCACTTATTACCGGTATACCCGATATTTATATATAATATCAGACGTACAAAAAGAAAAAAATCAAAACCGAACAGCCGGATAGACGAGCGACGCAACGAAGTTCCTTCGGCTGTCTTCGTTACATCGAATATTTCTTACCTAGATAGATAGATAGATACTTTTATTGTACATAGATTGATACAGAGTTTACAATAATAAAGCACAGCTTGCACAGAGATAATATATATAATAAGAATTTACTATCTTACTACTGAAAATAGAATCACTTTATTTCAACGCGCAATTTTTATTTATACAGGTGTAGAAATGTCAGAGGAAAACCTATGAGTAAAAACCTCTATGTGACAATTAAAAAAAAAAAAAAGAAAAAAAATTTAACATATGTGATATATATATATATAAGCAGCGCGTATTTCACAAAAAGGTGTGTGTAAAGTAAAAGCAAATAATATGAGACAGAGAGTAATGATATATATGTTACAATGATATCATTGATTACATACAACGGAAGAACAGATATAAAAAACAAATAAATAAATAAAGAGTTTAATAAATAAATAAATAAGTAAATCAGAAAATAAATAAAAAAAATAATAAATAAATAAACATATAAATAACTAAATAAATAAATAATAAATAAATAAACATATAAATAACTAAATAAGTAAATAAATAAAAATTGTGCAGATAAATAAATAAATAAATATATAAATAAATAAGCAGAGCATTAAAATATATATCGAAAAAAATTAAGTATAAACATTTTACGGTACATTAACAAAAATTCCAATAACAAAATTAAAGCGGTGTGAGCTCAGTAACTAGTGAGTTTTCAACTGATCGACATTTCGAAAAAAAAGTTCTCATTAAGAATTTCAATTCTTCTGGCTACTTTAAGTATACCAGTTTGTTCATGTAGCTTAAGAGTAGAAGAGTCCCAAGGAAGATTTAACATCATTTTGAGAATTTTGTTCTGAGCAATCTGAAGCTTCTTGATATGTGTTTTTGCGCAATTTCCCCACACTGGAGAGCCGTAGGTAATTATTGCTTGAAAAACGACCTTAAACAATATCAATTTGTTTTGACGATTAAGCACAGAGTTCCGATTTATTAAGGGGTATAGCTGTTTTATGGCAATATTCACTTTACTTAATGTGTTTTGTATGTGTGTACCGAAGGTTAATTTCGGGTCCGAGTACACCCCAAGGTACTTAACGGAATTAGTCCATGGTATATCACAGGTGTTAATTTTTAGATTGGCTGAAGGAAAATGACAAGACGATCTTTTTCTGGTAAAAAAGATTGATTGACATTTCTCAGCATTAATTTTGATTTTCCAATGCTTAAAGTATTCATAAAAGGTATGAACTCCATTTTGTAAGTTGGTTGTAATAACAAAGGCATTGGTATGAACCGTATACAAGGCCAAGTTGTCAGCATATAGAGCTACATTACAGTTTGGGATCACAGGAATATCACAGGTAAAAATGTTAAATAAAGTTGGTGCTAACACAGACCCTTGCGGAACTCCGGCAGGCACAACTTTAAGGGATGAAGTGACGCCATTAAGTGAAACAAGGAATTTTCTGTCTGTTAGATAGTTTTGGATTATCTTAGCTAAGTATGCAGGACAACCATACTTTATAAGCTTGTAAATAAGAGCATTGTGCCAGACAGAATCGAAGGCTTTTTCAACGTCTAATACTACTAGACCTGTTGACTTCTTCTCATTTAAGCTCTTTTTAATTTCTGAACAAATTCTTAAGACTTGGTGAGAGGTGCTGTGCCCTTCGCGAAAACCGAATTGTTCTTGTGGGATAAGTTGACGCGAAAAAGGGGTGAGACCCCACATTTACGGATACATAAGGTTGTCAAATCTCTCCCTTCTTAATTTTTTTACTCTTTATTCAATGCTTCATAAAATGTGTTACAGTGATCGGATTTAGTTCAAATATGCGCCGTTTTGTTCGATAATCTGTTTCCATCTATTCGACAACTTCATAATATCCCCTCGTAGAAGCCCGCCACCATATTTGCGAAGAACTCAGACAGCCACTTTTCACAAGCCTCTTTTGAGTTCAACTTCACACCACCAAGGGCGTTCGACAGGGACAGGAACAGGTGTTAATCACTTGGCACTATGTTCAGGCTATATGGTAGATGTGATAAACCCTAACATCCGAGCTCCCGTAACTTCTGACGAGTCATCAAAGAAGTGTGTGGTCTGGCGTTGTCCTGGTGGAACACTACACCCTTCCTATTGGACAACTCTGGAAGCTTCTGGTCGATCGCCTGCTTCAAGCGGTTCAGTTCTTCGCAGTAGATTGTAGAATTAGCGTCTGGCCATATGGGAGCAGCTCATAGTGGAGGATTCCCTTCCAATCCCACCAAACACACAGCAAAACCTTCATCGTCGTCAATCCCGGCTTGGCCACTATTCGGAACGATTCACCGGCCTTCAACCACGACCGTTTTCGCTTGATATTGTCGTATGTGATCCATTTTTAGTCGCTAGTCACCATCCGCTTCAAAACGGGGTCGATTTCGTTCCGTTTCAGCAGCATATCGCAGGCGTTGATTCGGTGCAGAAGGTTTTTTTGCGTAAAATCATACGGCACCCAGACATTAACCTTTTTTTTGTATCCGGCCTTCTGCAGATGGTTTAAAATGGTTTGGTGACTATTTCCCATCTCCTGTGCGATAACACAAGATGACACATGCCGGTCTAATTCGATTATTTCCATGATTCGATCGGTATCCATCGTCACAGGTCTTCCGCCAGCTGGCTTGCACTTGGTGTCCGAATAGTCGCAACCATTCCTCCGTGGTTCGAAGTGATAGAGTACTATCCCCCGAAACGCCATTAATCTCACGGAACGTTTTTCTAGTGGATTTGCCTTTAGCGAAGGAAAACTTTAAAATGGCGCGAATTTCGGCGTTAGTGAACTCCATGTTTTCACGTTATAACTGTTGACCGCAATATCCAAACTAATCATGCATAGCGTCACAGATGGCTGTAAGTTATGGCAATACCTTTCAATTGATGTATAGTTTTGCCAGTTACGAGGTCTGTAGCGCTTTGTACATGGCCGGAAAATTGAAAAGACAAAAAAGCCTTGCTTCACAAGGCCATCATCACAACTGTGCTGCGCGCAGAACACCGTAGGACCGCAGAATACGTGAGTCCGTGGGTTTCAGTTAATTGAAAAGTTAATTGGAAACCCCTTCGTGTAGTAATTCGTCAATTTCACCAAAAGAGATAGCAAAGGTCATGCCAACTTTCACATATGGGGTGGGATGGCGGCTTGTGAGAATGACATCAAGCACTCGCGGGTTCTTAACGAACCTTTATGGAAGAACATATTTTCGCAGTAGTGTAAAGCCAAATAGTTTTCAATAAGTACCATATAGGTGTGTTGTATGCTTATTTTTCAGCAGAATAGATTAGCTTGAGGTGGTCGCCATGGCGTAGTGGTTAAAGTGTTACGCTCACACGCCGAAGGGTCTATGTTCGATTCCCAGCTCAACACCAATTTTTCAAATATTTCACGGAACCACCTCTTTCAAGCTGCTGACAACACTCAAAGAATACTAACTGTCTAAGAAAGCTTCTAAAATTTCGCGGTTTGGAGTCGGCAAAAAACTGTAGGTCCCTTCTACCCGTGAGAGAACAGTAGCGCGCACAACACGAGTAGTTGATGAGCAAGCTAGGCCCTGGTCCCCTGTGGACTGTAGCGCCAACAATTATTAATAGATTAGTTTAAGTTTAAGATAGGTTAGTTAGCTTAGCTCCGCCGTGTTTAGTGGTAAGGGCACATGGCCTTGAACATTCTTTTTTCTATTCCGCCCACCCTTTTCTTTTGCTATCCTTGTTGTCCGTCCGCTGTAAGCTTTTTGTTTTTTATAACCTTTTCTTCCTCTTTTCTTTCTTCTTTCTTTCTATCTTCATTTAGCTAGATTAGGCATGATTCTATTTTTTTGTTTGTTGGCGAGGTGGACAAGAACTTCCCCGTCCGACGAGCTAAGCCGAGCAACTGTAAGCGTGCCGCCGTCCTCCTCCTCCTCCTCCTCCTCCTCATCAAAGCTGGCCAAACCTTTCTAAGTGCAACAATTCATCAAAAAGTTCGTGTGGTACATGTTTACTATCGTAATCGATGGCTTGCGCATAAGGAGAGCAATTGATGTTAATAGTTGGCACCTAACTGAAACTAATATTCTTAGATCTAATTTAATTTAGTGATGTCTCAAACCTTTGCTTTAAGAAACACACTTCAGAGACAACTACCTTAATTCCCCCAACTGCCATTCCAGCCAACACCAAGTCTACAAAGTACGCATTCGAACCTTCCTAACTCAATGCTTAAACTTCAAAGTCGACATGGCAAAAGTTTCGATAATCTCTGCGCTGCATTCGAAAACACTTCACTCACTTTAAGGGGAACAAAATTGTAATTTTGAAGCAAGTAACGGCACATGCCTTTTATTTTCCCCACAAAGTGGCTGTACAAATATTGGCCATTGGGCGAGACTAAGTGCAGAAACGTGGTTAAGTCCCCAAACAATAAATTTTTCTTTGAAATTAACTTTTCATCGAACCGAACCCAAAGTTGAACGCGAGAAGCAACTTCAAAGCCAATCGTCACAACAAGTGTCCACGGGCAGACTTCGCCACCTCCGCAAGCAAACACTGCCAATGTCAGGGACGAAGACGGGTGTCTATTCTTGTAAATGAATTATATTTACTGCCAGACGGATACAAAATGCTCTCCAAATGGGGCCACGCGTTTGACTCTACTTTCCCGGGCATTCATTGCTCTTGTCATGGAAACATCCCACATCCAGATGCCGTCCATTCGAGCACATTAATCCCTTCGAATTCAATAATGGCACCAATGACCTATTGATATAAGGGAGCCGGCATTAAATAACGTCTGCATTCACGGTATCCAGGATACGTCCTTGAATTGTGCTCACCCCTGCACCCGAAGTTCTAATTTATTGTTAAGTGGTCGCATCCGCAAATATTGACGAACACAGCTCCGCATTTCCGTAAGAGCGGATTTATTCAAAATCCATTCAAATAATCTGCTCCCCCGACAGGCCATTAGGGCATTTCATTACAACCCCAAATGAATCATATCTCACCCGAAGGCGAAAAATATTCGTTTCAAAAATGTTTACTTTCGCTGAACCAACTGCTGTTTGATTGCCAGTTCCCATGGAAGAGTGGGTGACGAATGGGGCTCTGCCGATGCGGGTTATGAGCGATATTTCCAGCTTTTACGGTGTGGCAGACCGTCAAAATTATGACACAACCCCGAAACAACAGTGAATATTTGACAAACACTTCGCTTTATGATCTGCAAAGCTAGATAACAGATGACAAATTGGGCCTTCTTCGGGTTGTTCGGAGGTCAAAAGCGGGTGGGCAGGTCGACGAACTTGTTTTTGGCTATGATTTCCCGGTTAAACGTTCATTTCTTTTTTATATTTCTGTGATTTTAATGGTCTCGACGTGACGCGATGTTGCGGTTGTGGGTCAAAAAAATAAAGCCATTTAATATGTTTTATGATAATCTGCATCTAGAAACGGAGATATTTTATATATCTGCTGCTGAAATCGTTTCCCTAATTTATTTGGGCACAAAATCCCAAACGTTGGGAAGTAAAATAAAAAATGTTTCAGATTTATCCTGTCACTTAAGGGAAAAATGTTTCTTCCCACGTTCAATAAAAGGTCTGTTCCAATTCATTTGTGTACAGAAATTCGTATTTGCGTAGTTTGGATAAAAATATTTCTGCGCGGGAGTAACTCTGCCGAAACTGATGGAACAACTTTTTGCTCAAATTCGAAGAATTGAATTTAAACAGCTATCAACTATATAAAATGTCAGAGGTTTTTGTTGTTTTCACAGATTTTTCTTCGACAGAAATTCGTAGGTTGGAGAAATATTCTGCTCCCTCATGAAGTCACTCTTCTACGAAAAAATCAACAAATACAACGCCTTTTGAGAGTTCTTCGAGTTCGTAGACATTCGTAGCAGTTCAGAGCAATTGGAACAGACCTAATATGGACACTCGCGATGGCTTCAAACACCTATCAGAACGTCGCTTGTATGTACACGCTGGGAATTTCCCCTCTCTTACAGTGCTGCCAAAGCACTATAGGCAAAATCGTTAGAATAGGATATTGGTTGCTGATGTCTTTTATGACTGTAGTACAGAATTAATTATCAGGTAATCTGATTGTTTAATAATTTTTTTCTGGTGACAATAGTTAAATTTAAGACTTGTTCTCAATAAATACGAGGGTCTTATAATTCGGGATTGGGCAACCCTAGCGCTGCAATCTGGCAACTGCCAACTCTAGCGTAAAGTTTGACATTTTTGAGGTTATACGTACTCAGAACGTTTTGACATACGGGCGCTATTTGTGTTGTTTACAGCAACTTAAAAGATTCGCCTCGTCCAAAAAATGGAATGGAATGGAAAATCGTGAAAACTTTCGTGCGATTATTTTTTACAACTTTCGACGTTCATTAACTCAACAGCGAATCGATGAACTTAATTCAATTTTTAGCGATGAAGCTCCATCGAGGGCCATTGTTCATCGATGGTATGGTGACTTCAACCGAGGTCGAAGTTCACTCCAAGACGAATTTCAGTCTTCAGACAGTTGTTGTTCCGGAAACCATTGATGCTGTGCGCCAACTGATATTGCAAGATCGTCATGTGATCTATCGTAAGATTGAGACAACCTTTGGTATTAGTGGGACCAGCATACATTTAAAATTGCATGAACATTTGACCGTCAAAAAAATTTTATTTCGCTGGATCCCAAACAATTTGTCAATCGCTCAAAAAAAAGGCTCGAGTCGATTGGTCGAAAGAAATGCGTCAAAAGTACGATCGCGGTGCTTCGAAACACGTGTATGACATTGTGGGAGGTGATTAATCGTGGATGTATCGTATGAGCCCGATAGTGAACAGCAGTCCACTGTATGGGTGTTTCAAATTGAGCCAATCCAACAAAAGTTGATCGTGCACGAAGCACTTTCAAGCAAATGGTTGCCTGTTTTTTCGGGAAAACTTGACATGTCGCAACCGTACCACTAGAACAACGCAGAACAGTCAATTCTGAGTGGTACACAACCATTTGTTTGCCAGTTGTCTTCCAAGAAATCAGGAAAACCAACCGCCGAAGACTTCACAAGACACTCTTCACCACGACAATGCGAGCTCTCAAACATCGGCTCAAACAACTGCATTTTTAAGCACTCAAAACATCGATTTGATGAATCATCTGCCGTCTAGTTCTGACTTGGCACTGATTGACTACTTTTTATTCCCGTACGTAAAGAATAAAATGAGAGGTCAACGTTTTCGGCACCTGAAGAAGTGGTTGATGCGTTCAGAATGCATGTTTTGGGGATACCTCAATCAGAGTGGCAAAAGTGCTTCGACAAATGGTTCAAACGCATGCAAAAGTGTATAGATAATGGGGAATATTTTGAAAAGCAATGAAGCTATTTTCGATGATTAATATTTGGTTTTGTTCTCTAATCCCGAAATATAAAAGGCAACCTTCGTAAAATTTCTCCTATTAATATAACTATACTGTGGTTCATTCAAATTCGGTTTTAACTATGTATTCTTATCGTTTCTCACTAGTTGTTCGTAGGTGTATATTTAGACAAGACATTAACCTTTAGGGATCATATTGCTAACATTCTAAATAAAGTAAGCATTGCTACTAAAATGTTATACCCCCTTATATGTAGGAAATCACTCCTGAGCAAAACAAATAAGATTATAATATTTAAAATAATTTTTCAAGCTATGATCACTTTTGCTTGTCCAGCGTGGGGGACTTGTGCAAAATCACACATCAAAAAGTTACAAGTTTCTCAAAACAAGACCTTAAAAATGATGACCAATTTGCCTTGGCTCTTTTCTACCCAAATTTTACATGAGCAAACTAGAGTACTTGAAGTTGCAAGGAAAATTGAAATCCTCAACGAAAGATTTACTTTAAAATGTTTAAATTCCAAAAACATATTAATAAAAGATTTTCCGAGTATATAAAAATGTTGATTTCGCATTTATTTATTATTTCTTTATTTATGTTTTTACATAAATTGTTTGTTTATATTTATTTATTCCACTATTATTTATTATATTCCGTGTTTTTTATTTATGTCTTTACATTTATTTATTTATTTATTTATTTATTTATTTATTTATTTATTTATTTATTTATTAATTTATTTATTTATTATTTATTTATTTATTAATTTTGTACTTAAGTTGTTTATTTGTGGATTTCTTTATATATTATAATTCTTACATATTATATATATATATATATATATATATATATATATATATATATATATATATATTTATACATATATTTATTATATTAATTATTTATTTATTTATTGGTTTATTTATTACGAAATTTTACACAATTTTGAATATAAAACATATTAAATGAAGGTTTTTTATCATAGTTTTTCCTTCAAAATAGTTAAAAAATGTTTTTGCAAAATGTTGTTTCAAGATCGTAAAATATAATTTTTCAGTTGTAAGATATAAATTATGTATCAAATCTCTGTACAAGCTGCGTCTGTCCTGAAATATTTTATAAAATTGTAACTATGAATTTCAATAAAGTATCTAAAAAAACATCGATTAGATTAGTCATCCGCCGGATAGTCCTGACTTGGCACAGAATGACTTATTTTTGTTCCCGTACGTTAAAAATAAAATGAGAGGTCAATGTTTTTCGAAACCTGAAGAAGCGGTTGATGCGTTCAGAATGCATATTTTGGAGATACCTCAATCAGAGTGGCAAAATTGCTTCGACAATTGGTTCAAACGCATGCAAAAGTGTATAGATCTTAATGGTGAATATTTTGAAAAACAATAAATAAATTTTCGATGATAAATATTTGTTATTATTCTCTTATCCCGAGATATAAATGGTATCACTCGTAAAATCTGAAAAAGTAGGGTTTTTTCCAGTTACTGTATGTGGTAATTCTCTGGTGCCGACAGCACAAGCAGAATTTCTGGGTTTCATTCTAGACTGCGAAAAAATTTAAAATAATAACACCCTACACTCAACAACTTTTAGAACGCAATTGAATACGATGGCATACAGCAGTGTACAGCCCAATATTATTCACAGGCTGTAAACTTGTGGCCGAACTGAACAACAAATGTTGAACCTCTACTTCTACTATTACAAGGGGGCATCTAGATCTATACCTACAAATCGGTGTTCATGTGTCTGCGGAGACCAACACGACGAGGCTCCCAAACAGTCGGAAAATGCCGATGTATGAAGGTAGTGCTACCCAACGAGACAGCACTAACAACACCGGACAAGGCGAAATATCTTGGAGTGAACTTCACTGAGAGGTTGAAGTTAATCCTCACTCCAAAGTTACCCTTCCAAAGGCCAGTTTCGCTTTCCATCGCATCTACCAATTGATGCGACGTAAGAACGGATTTGTCGAGAAGAAGAAGCTATTACGATAAATTAGAAATATGCGCGCTGCGAAATAAAAAAAAAATATTTTCTTCTAGGACAATTGGCCACTTTATTGTGCCACTCAGAACTGAACTTAAATCTACTTTACTGCTTTACAAATATTCATAGAGTCACAATTAGAGCAACAAGTTGTTGATTCAGGAGTTGCGGATCGGATGGTTGCTGTTGAATGATACTGCAAATAATGCTGATCTAAACGTCTGCTGGTTCTGAGAGCATGACGTGTGCGCATGAAGCTTATATTGTGCAGGTGCTTCGAGCTGCAATTCCTGGAATTGAGGGAGCGTGTGAACCTTCGGATGCATGTGGCGGAAGTAAGGGGATTGCACCCGATATTGGAATGCGACTTTTGAGTCTTGTGGTTTTAACTTATGCAAGCAACTCATACGACCCATAATAGCCTATGGCTATTAATCTTCGCAAAAGGAACAAGAGTGTCTATGAAAATTCGCGCATCATCTCCCTGCAACAGTTCTTGGTGTAACATTTCAAGAAGCAGCTAGGCGAATCTGGAACCCATCTAAGCAAAATTGTCAGGAACTTAAGGAGCTCAGTTCTTGGACAAAGATTTCTCGATGCACACAACATGCTAATCGAAGAGGTTTTTCCCCTATTATCTACTGAATGCGAGTCCTACCACTTTCTCTCATGTAGTGATTCAAACTAACCTCGAAGCTAAGCTGGAGTATAAGCCCTCCCCATACAAAGAAACACAATCGACGCATGGATCTTAACACCCTGATTTTCACACGGGACATCGTTAAATTGTAAATAATTCACGTGCACACATTCTATGTAAGGCAATAGTTCATCCGTTGGGCCCCCGTTGTTGAGCTGACGCCTATATATGTATATGCTTTAAAATTTTGAAATTGTAAATATTTTTGATTAATGAAATAAAATTAAATTGAGTTCAATTGTTGTTTGGTGACCCTAGTGAAAGGCACCAACAGCAAATTGGCCAACCGAGCACAAAGACAAGCCAGTATCTAGAACACGTATATGAACTCCTAGTTAGCATGTCTTCACCAAACTCAACACATCTCTCGTACTTCCTCTCCTGGATCTTCTCGGAATGAATATCCCAGCCCATTTTTCAATCAGAATCAAATCCATTGAACTATCATTTAACCTTTAATGTACCGTACTTTAATTTCCTTTTACAAACCACAGAAATAACCATCCTCTAAATCATTTTAGAGAAGGAATCCTCAACCGGAAAAGTCGAACTGGGGCTTTGTTTCCCCATCACTGGAAGGGCCTTATTCTTCTTGTTGAGGCCCTATAGTCCGGAGTGGACTTGGGCTTCAACCAACATGCCTCTCCATCCAGAACGATCTTTCGCCAGCTGTCTCCAGATGCGCACTCCAAGTTGGTTGAGGTCCTTCTCCACTTGTGTGCGCCACTTTAGTCTAGGCCGTAATCTGTTGCGTTGTCCCCATTGCTCAGATTCGAAGACTTTTCGGGCCAGAGCAGTGTCTACATGGCCTAGCCATCTTAAGCGTTGTATCCGTAGACGCTTGACCGGGCGCATGTCGCTGTGCAGCCCATAGAGTTTGTCATTAAATCTTCTCCTCCAGATGCCATCAATGCAAACAGGACCAAAAATCGCACGCAAAACTTTTCTCTCCTCATTCGCCTTTGCTAACGTCTAGGTTTCCGCGCCATAAAGAACCGTGATGATTTTAGGAGCCCCTCTTCAATGCCAGCAAATGCCTTATTGACGGTTAACTATTTTCGTCTAATCACGTCAATATCAGCTAGCAATTGAACTGACTTCGGGAAGATCGTGCCTCTGGTGTTGACTTGTGAGTTACGCACGATCTTCTCGAGGATAATGCTGCAGTCACATGACAGTGCGTCGCCTTGTCTAAAACCTTTTTTGACATTGAAGGTCTCGGTGAAATCGTTACCGACCTTGATGGAGCGGCGAGAGTTCTCCATCGTCATCCTACACAATCTGACGAGTTTGGTAAAAATGCCAGAACTAGATATGGGACTGTATAGCTCGTCTCTATGCACACTGTTATGTGCGGCCTTAAAATCGACGAACAGGTGGTGTGTGTCGATTAGCAATTCTTTAGCCTTTTCCAGGATCTGCCGTAGTGGATATTGTATGCCAGGTTGAAGAGACTAATCCCTCTGAAGTTGGCGCAGTCAAAGGGGTCTCCTTTCTTGTGAACCGGGCAAACGACGCTGAGATTCCACTCATCGGGCATGCTTTCCTCCGACCAAATCTTGCAGATGAGCTGGTGCATGCGCCCAAGCAGATCATCTCCAGCTACTTTAAATAGTTCTGCGGACAGTCCATCCGCTCAAGCAGCTTTGTTCGACTTTAGCTTGGATATTGCTATCTTTACCTCGTCTAAGTCGGGGGGACGCAATTCTTATCTATCATCGTCCAAATTGAGTGGAACATTCTGCCTAACAGCAGGACTTCGGCCGTCATCGCCGTTAATGACACTGGAAGAGCCAATCCATATATCTACATTGAAGACAAAGGATGAGAGTAGGAGTTAGACACAATCCTTCGTCTCTCCCTCAACCAACGCACACACTGCAGCGCTTTTCAAGCAAAGTTGATGGCTACAAATGAAGCACTAGTCTTGCTAGGGAAGATTCTGACATCTAGTCTGTGGTGAAATACATTTGTGTTCACAATTTTCAATCAAAATTTTCGGCCATGGGTAATTTTTTTAATGTGCCCTTACTGGGACACAGAAATGTGTACAATTTGATATCCGCACTTCAGAAGACTTGCCCTCTATTCGTCACTCTACTGACAAAACTTAGGGTCTGATTACACCGATTGATCCTGAACCCTCGCAATGCCTGATTTTAATAAGATTAACGTTTGTCCCATAATTGGCCACTTGTCATTGAAATACAAGTTCACCATCACCTCAAAGACTTCTGTAAAAGCTGCATAGACGGGTAAGAAATTAAACCCATCACACGTGGCCTGTCCAACTGCCAAGCACTTACATGGATATGAAGAAAAATCCTATCCATAATCTGGATGACAAAAGCAACGTGTGTAGTGTAGGACGCCTCAACAGCTAAATCAATAGCTTGTTATGGAAATTTGGGAAGTTCACAATAGCCGAAATGGTAGCCGTAGTCTTGTTGCCTCACTAACAACCGGCCGCCCAAACCTAACCTAGACAAAAGACATTTAAAAAAAACACATTTTTCTGTCAATGTTTTCCGTTTATATATGAGTCCGATCATATTTTTCTTTCTTGAAATGTATACAGGAGGAAAATTCTTCAATATCTTAGATGTCGTATACTCTTCAAAATTTAAGAAAGGAAAACCGAAAGAGGTGGTGCCGTGAAGAAGTGCATGGTGTTCAGTCTTGGAATTCGATTTATCTAGGGAATGTGGTGGTGGCCTGGGAAGTCCCCTTTAGACCAGATCTTTACTTTACGGTAGATTTTGGAAAATACTTAAGAAATACAAATCGCCACACACCACCTATTACTCGATTTTAAGGCCGCACATGACAGTGTGCATAGAGATGAGCTCTACAGTGCCATGTCTAGTTTTGGCATTCCTACCAAACTCGTCAGGTTATGTAGGATGACAATGGAGAACTTTCGCTGCTCCGTCAAGGTCGGTAAAGAACTCACCGAGACCTTCAATGCCAAAAAAGGTTTTCGTCAAGGTGATGCATTGTCGTGTGACTTCTTTAAAGTTGTTCTTAAGAAGATCGTACGTAACTTACAAGTCAACACCACAGACATGATCTTCTAAAAGTCAGTTCAACTACTAGCTTAGGCGGACGACATTGACGTGATTGGCGAGCACAACGAGCAATCAATGGGGTTTTGCGGCCATTAAAGCAGAAGCAGCTAAGGTGAGTCTGGCGGTTAATGAGTGAAAAACAAAGTACATGCTGTCATCAAGGAGGGAAACATCGACGTCTCGGACAGAGCACACACTAGGCACCAGACAAAGCTTCGAGGTAGTCAAGGGCTTCGTCTACTTGGGCTCCACGGTGATGACAACAACACCAGTACCGAAATCAAACGCAGAATCACTCTTGCCAACCGCTGTTTCCATGGCTTTAAAGTAATAAAGCCCTCTCCCGAAGGACTGACAGCTTGATCATCCCAGGCCTATTTTGTGGCGAGGAAACCTGGACGTTACTAAAAGCGTACGAGGAAGCCCTCAGTCTTTTGGTCGTGTATGCGTCTGGAGGAGAAGATTTAACGACGAATAAGATAATTTTTCATTCCAATAATAATCAGTGGGAATCAGTTAGCAATGTAATTTTTTGGGCCTCTCTTGGCCTCTTATCTGTAATAAGGAATTGCACTTTATTCCTCATTTAGGATGTCGTAATTTAAGAAGACTTTTTAATGCAAGGAATAATCATATCGTGGAGCGTTTCCCAGCAACTCGGAGGGAGTGGTTCGCGTTCGAGAATTTAACCTGCAGATTGACGCACTGTTTGCCAAATCTGTCGCAAAAGTTTAAGCATTAAATTCTCAAGAAATAAAATAATTCGAAATTGTTTTTGACAACGAAACCATAAATCAGTGAATCCAAAAATAGTGGGTTGGTTGTGATTTAAGTTACAACGATTTACACGCATATAGTCTAGATCTAAAGCAGTCTGTCAAACAAGACGGATATAAACTTTTTGCAAGGGCATCTTGTAAGTACTTCGAAGGAAAACTTTGGTCCAATTAAATGACCCATAAGCCTGGGTAGAGAAGATTCGATAGGAAATAGAAGATTTCTCCAAACACAGACACATTTGAATGAAGTTCTGACCAATCATAGGAGAAAATCCTTCTTTCTGTCAAATTCAGTGAGGTATGGTTTACCTCAACTACATAACTATGTACCAGCTTAGAACGTAAGAATATTTCAAAAAGCGTTTTATTAAGTTGGAAAGGGATAAATAGGATAGATTGCGATGACTTTTAAGAGTCAAACTTTCAATTTTCAGCAACCAAAAAAAAAAAAAGCAGCAACAAAACAAATGACATCAAGAAAAAACGAAAAATGTAATCGAGGTGTAGGCGCACTTTTCTGTTCCATAAAAAAGGCTTATTAACACATCATAACGAACAATTCAATCATCGTATGTCGTCTGCATAAGGAACTCCTGAATCACTTAACAATTCACCTACAATTGGGTTCTTCCTGAAAAATTGTGCACATATTGGAAAACAATTAAACTCAGTCACCCACAGGCAAGCAAGCTGCCACTTATCCTACTTGGGGCGTATCAATGTCACATGGCGTCATCCTTGTGACCAAAACGCAATCAAGTTGCCAGTACAAAAACCACTCCTGGCATAATTACTCGTACCATTGAACCAGAAACGCACCGACCTGGAAACCGATGACGGTGCCCAAAGCCAAACAGACGGCAGAGTCGCCTATAAAAACCGCACCGCAGAGGAATAATCCCGACGCCATCGTTTATCAGGATGCACTTGTCTGAAACAGGCACACGCTGTGAATAAAGGATTCAAGGCCGATCGGTAGGCACAGGAACCGATGAAAGTCATCAGGAGGCGAGTATCAAATGCAATTAACTGGGCCAAACAGTAGGCGCCCCTCCGCCAGCTCACACACAGCAAGGATAATCGCACATTCCCGAGTCACCCTGCATCAGCAGCAGAGAGAACGATGGCTGTGGCCGTGGATGCGGAAAGCATGTGTGTATAGATCGGGACGATAATGCATGAGTGGCCTCTTGCGTCAGAGTCGCCTGCACATTCAAGGATAATCAACTCAATGGATGGCCCTTTCGAGAGAATTTTTGTGCACTGACGGTTTATTGCATTTTGATTGGAGGTCGGGTACTTATTGACTTTGTCAATACTTTGCGATGCACTCATCAGCGGTCCTCCATCTTGCGGGTAATTGAAGATGGCAGAGGGTTGACTGAGTATCTGCTGCCGCGATGGACAATTTTTGTTATCTTCAATAACTCAAGAGACCTAATTGGAAACGTATTTTAATTGCTGGACTAGTTCTACAACTCGATGAACGTAGGGAGAGAGGGCGGCGAGAGATGTATGGGCGACAAGGCACTGGGATGTGATGTTTCATCTGGCGGTGGACCATGGTTGACAATAAATTGAAAAGGGCTTAGAAAGTCGTGAACAATTGTGACCTCAATAACCATGAATGTATATTTCTATAGTCTTCTGTTAGGTTTACTACGTTATCCAGCTCGCTGGCCTCTGTAGTTTGCTTAACTTTTCTACGCAGACGTCATTCATTTCGCCTTTTTTTTTAAAGTTGGGATACTACACTGCACTAGAGTGCTTAGACTCAAAGGACCAGCCATTGCACTAGTAGGCAGTAACTTTCAATTAATGTGTTTTCTTGGTTTTCCAATGAAAAACCAGAAGGCGCTTCTGTGATAGAGAGCTTAGGTTTTCAGCTTCTACCATGTCAGCGCCCAACAGCTGCCACCTGATACTGACAACGGTGAGACATTGACAGGAAAAGTGCTCCACAGGCGTCGCAAAGAGTGCCATCACTATGCCCAAGCCGATTTAGGCGCTTCGCGAAGGTGAAGTGTCCCTTTGGTACGCCGTCAGGTCGCCTGCATTCCTTTCTCTCTAAAGACAACAGAAATGAATCAGATTTGTTGCTGAAGTTCGGAAGTATGCACTTGGTCATCCTTCATCCTGATAAGTCATTCCATTTCTGGTTGTGCTGCTGAGAGAACCATCCGGCGGCGGAAGCTACTGGTAGTACCCCGGATTCGAGTAGTCCCAATGTGGGTTCGAGCCTTACGAATGCCTCTTCTTAACATTGCCTAACTAGTTTATCGGCAATTTCGTTTCCCATATCTCGGGACCCAGAAAAATCCTAGCGAATTCAGTCTGCCGACCAAATTAAGGGAAGACTTTGGACAATCTTGGAGGTGGTTGAAGGGTTTAGTGAAGCCTTCAGCACATCCTGGCTGTCACTACAGAGACAGATAATTCACCCCTTCCACTAGTTGTTCACAATATAGTTAGTGGCCATTGGGATCGTACAAGCTTCTGCCTGGAAGACCGACTTTTTCTTCTTATTCTCCTTCGGATGGCGCTACAGTCCGGGGTGGACCTGGGCCTCAACTAACATGCCTCTCCAGCTAGCACGATCTCTTGCCAGCTGCCTCCAATTGCGCACTCCATGTTGGTTGAGGTCCTTTTCCACTTGTGTGCGCCATCTCAGACTGGGACGTCCTCTGTTGCGTTGTCTCTGTGGTTCGGATTCGAAAACTCTTCGGGCCGGAGCAGTGCTGTCCATACACTCTACATGGCCTAGCATTCTTAAGTGTTGTATCCGTAGACGCTTAACTAGGCTCATGCCGCTGTACAGCCCATACAGTTCGTGGTTGAATCTTCTTCTCCAGATGCCATTAACGCAAACAGGACCAAAAATCGCACGCAGAACTTTTCTCTCGAAGAGACCAATGGCTTTCTCATCCGCTTTTAGTAGCGTCCAGGTTTCTGCGCCGTAAAGCAGGACTGGGATGATCAAGGTGTTGTACAAAGTCACTTTGGTCGTTCGGGAGAGGGCTTTATTACTCAATTGCCTCTTGAGCCCAAAGAAACAGCGATTGGCAAGAGTGATTCTGCGCTTGATTTCGGTACTAATGTTGTTGTCCCTATTCACCGCGGAGCTGAGATGGACGAAGTCCTTGACAACCTCGAAGTGTCTGCTGCCCATAGTGACGCTCTGTCCGAGACGTCGATGTTCTGCGTCCTTCTTCAATGACAACATATACTTCGTTTTGCCCTCGGTTACCACCAGTCTCACTTTAGCCGCTTCTGCTTTTTACTAGCAAAGGCCACATTGACGGCTCGCTGAGTTCGGCCGATCACGTGAATGTCATTCGTATAAACTAGCAGTTGAACGGGCTTGTGGAAGATCGTGCCTCTGAGCATGTGAGTTTCGCACCATCCCCTCAAGAATGATGTTTAAGAAGTCGCATGACAGCGCGTCGACTTGCCTAAATCCTTTTTGACGTCAAAGGTCTCGGTGAGTTCGCTACCGACCTTGACAGATCAGCGAGAGTTCCCCATCGTAGTCCTGCACAATCTGACGAGTTTGGTAGGGATTCCAAAACTAGACATGGCACTGTATAGCTCGTCTCTATGCACACTGTCATGTGCGGCCTTAAAATCGACGAATAGACGGTGGGTGTCGATTTGTACTTCTTGGGACTTCTCCAGGATCTGCCGCAGTGTGAAGATCTGGTCGATTGTGGACTTCCCTGGCCTGAAACCACACTGATAAGGACCTATCAGGTTGTTGACGAACGGTTTCAGGCGCTCACACAGTACGGCAGAGAAAATCTTATATGCGATGTTAAGAAGACTGATCCCTCGGTAGTTGGCGCAGTCGAAGGGGTCTCCTTTCTTGTGGACCGGACAAACGATGCTGAGATTGCACTCGTCGGGCATGCTTTCCTCCGACCATATCTCACAGATGAGCTGGTGCATGCACCCAACCAGGTCATCCTCAGCCGTCCGTCCGCGCCAGCAGCTTTGTTCGACTTCAGTCTCGATATTGCTATCTTGACCTCGTCGAAATCGGGGGATGGAATTCCTGGAAGACCGACGAAATTATTATATCTAAGGAGTCGTCGTCGTCTTCCACGAAGACCTCTGCTACATATTCCTACGTCGTCTTGGAGCCGTCAGTGAAAGTCTAACTGCATTCCCTACCTGCTTCAGTTTCTGGCCAGATCCAGTCCATGACAAGGGGAAAGTCAACTTGGTATGGGTGACGCAGCTGGATTATTGGTGACATCGAATCAGGCGGCATCGATAAAGTTATTTTTTTTTATAATTTACGCGCACCAAAGGGATTGTTTTTACCCTTAAATGACTGGAATTAAGCCACAGCACGGCCCGAAGGTACAGAGGAAGAGAGGGAAAGAATGTACCGATGCACATTGGTTTCAAATGTCTGTGGATTGTAATGGTCTACTTTATGGCGCTGAATCTTGGACGTTAGCAAAGGAGGATGAGGAAGCCCTTAGTCTCTTCGAGAGAACAGTTTTGCGTCCACCCCGGAATGTAGCGCCACAAGAACAAGAACAAGAAGTATTGTAATAGATGGGAAAAGTTGGGCTGGAAAGAGCATTCCATATTCTTGTCGTGCGGCTGAAGAACGAGTCTCTAAACGAAACTGTACGTCCGAAGGTGGGCTTAAAGGTGAACGGGTGAGCATTCCTAGCGAGGTGGGTACTGCGGGTTTATTTTTGAAGGGGAGGAATGCAGCTGGCTAACTCGTCAGAACATTTTTTGTTGAAATAGCGATAAAATACATAGTGATAGAGACGTAACATTTTGTCGATGTTCAAGCGAGTCGATTGACTCCGCATTGGATATCACCTATAAGCCTTATCGCTCACTGTTGGGTTCTATCTAGTAGGTGCAGAGAGGCCTTAGGAGCACTGAAATAGAGTGTTGAGTGTTGTACTCAAGATTTGGGCAGATGTACGCCTTAAATATTGTTGCCAGGTCAAAAAGGGTGAAGTATTTCTTGCATCGCTTTAAGAAACCTAGACATCTCGGTGCATTTTTGGCGATCTCGAATATGTGATCGTTCCAACAAAGTGTTGAGTTGATACACATGACAATAATAATGGTTGGTGCCACAGTCCACAGGGGGAACAGGGCCTAGCTTGCTCATTAACTACTCGGGTTGTGCGCGCTAGTGTTCTCTCACGAGTAGAGGGGACCTACAATTTTTTTGTCGACTCCGAACGGCGAATGCTGAAACTGAAAGTCGTTCAGTTTCAACAATGCAGGAGCCATTCATAGATAATGACAGGTTTTTTTTAAGAATGCTTGAGAAACAGTAGACAGCACTGAGTTTTGGAAGCATTAAATACCACTCTATTCTTTTTACACCAATCAATTATGCTGTCAAGATCGGAATTTCATGAGCTTAACCTACGCTGCCGTTCCAAGTCAATGGCCGAAGAGGAGCTGAGGGCACTGAGTGGCTGAATGGCTAGTGTAGTAGGGGATGCGGTTTCCGAGGTCATCAAAGCTCCAGTGCGAATTGAACTAAATACCATTCCGTTTTAGTCGAGAGTCTTGATTGTGTCGAGTCGAGGCTTTGATTGTGCATCCCATGAAATAGATGTTAAGAGGTGGGAGATTGATCAGTGCATCAAGAGCAGTGCCAAGGAAAGCCCCTTTGCAGCCAAGACAGACCGTTGTTTGAAGCCTGATGAAAACCGCAGTCACGTATTTGCGCAAAAGCTTGTTCCACCAAACGACTTATGCACATGAGGGAAGATGTCTTATCATTGGCGTGTACATCCATACGGTTTTTTTTGGTGATAGGTCCCAGGTTTTGCCAAAAACTCCCTTACACTGCCAGAAGACAGACAGCACCTTGAAAGTTTTCGTCACAATGTGTTTTTTTCCCAAAGAAAGTTTTTATCCTGTATTATACCTAGTTATTTGGCGTCATTGGAATTTGGAATGATGAGACCTTTACAAGACGTTACAAAAAGATTCCGGTCTTTCTTTCTGAACTTTTTGTTTTGATTTTATAGTTGTAAATACCAGCACGCTACCATCTAATACATCTGGATACAAGCATTTTTCTCTTCAGACTTGATTTTTTTGTGGTCGTCCTGTTCAAAGTTGTGAATAATAAAGGGATGACACCGATTTTTCATCTTTACTTGCGTCGTAGAAAGTGGGTAGTTATCCTCAAGAACTTCAACACGCGAGTGATATGTGTATTGGGTAAGTGGTAACCAAATCAGTCAACCAAGTTTTCGCTGCTGAATCCTCCTCATTATGGGCACCTGATCTGTCATTGAGTGAACCCTCTTAACCTATGGTTAAGAAAGGAGGGGGACGAATCCCTTCTTTTTAGGTTTGTAGACAAAGGGGTAGGAAAACGCTGCTCCTCCTCCTCCTCCAGAGCCTTCTGAACGTGAATCTAATGAATTGACTTCCCTTTATTTCCGGAAGTAAATACTTTTAGTGGTGGCAGGCTGGATCTGTAAGAATTAATCAAAGAAAGTATCTTTGTATTGTTATCTTGACCTCTTAAAGTGGGGAGGAAGGACCTAGAAGCGGATTTTGGACAAACTGTAAGAAAATAAAATATTGATCAGTGGTTGCAATTGGAAAGAGGAAAATTAGGAAGAAATCAAGCAGGAAAATTAAGTAACACCTTACTATGCACAAAGCACATGTTTGCTTTCTTCAATACGAGGGTTGCCTTTTATATTTCGTGATTAGAGAACAAAAACAAATATTAATTATCGAAAATAGCTTTGTTGTGTATATATATAATATTCCCCATTAAGATCTTTACACTTTAGCATGCGGTTGAACCATCTGTCGAAGCACTTTTGCCACTCTGATTGAGGTATCCCCAAAACATGCATTCTGAACGTTTCAACCGCATCTAAAGGCATCGAAAAACGAGGATCTCTCATTTTATTTTTTATGTACGGGTATAAAAAGAAGTCATTCGGTGCCAAGTCAGGACTATGCGGCGGATGACTCATCAAATCGACGTTTTGAGTGCTCAAAAATGCAGTGGTTTGAGCCGATGTGTGAGAGCTCTCATTGTCGGGGTGAAGAGTGATACGTCTACGGTGGTTGGTTTTCCTGACTTCTTGGAAGAAAACTGGTAAACAAATGGTTGTGTACCACTCAGAATTGACTGTTCTGCGTTGTTCTAGTGGTACGGTTGCGACATGTCAAGTTTTCCCAAAAAAACAGGCAACCATTTGCGAGCAACTTTTGTTGGATTTGGGTCAATTTGAAGCACCCATACAGCTGACGGCGTAAATCCACGATTCATCTCCTGACACGATGTCATAGACGTGTTTTACAGCACCGCGATTGTATTTTTATTGTATTTTTTTGACCGATTGACAAATTATGTGGGATCCAACGCGAACAAATTTTTTTGACGGTCAAATGTTCATGCAATATTGAATGCATGCTGGTCCCACTAATGCCTAAGGTTGCCTTAATCTCACGATAGGTCACATGCCGATCGTGCAATATCAGTTGGCGCACAGCATCAATGGTTTCCGGAACGAGAACTGATTTTGGACGACCTTCACGAAATTCGTCTTGAACTATGACCTCGGTTGAATTCACCAAACACTGGTCCTTGATGGAGCTTCATCGCCAAAAATGAATTAAGTTCATCGATGCTGAGTTAATCCACGTCGAAAGTTGTAAAAAATAGTCGCACGAAAATCTTCACGATTTAAAACCGTTCTTTGGCAAGATGATAAATTACTGTAAGCAACACAAATAGCACTCGTATGTCAAAACGTTCTGAGTAGGTATAACCTCAAAAATGTCAAACTTTACGATGGAGTTGGCAGTTGCCAGATTGGAACACAAGGGGTGCCAAATCCCAACATACAAAAGCAACCTTCGTAAGTACCGTCGAAAATTTACTTAATCATTAACAATTTGATCATCTCTTTCTTCTTCTTTGTGTGGCTCTTCAGCCCGGGATCTTGGACCTGGATATTAACCAACATGCCTCTCCAGCCAGGACGATATCTCGCCAACTGCCTCTGGCAGTCCAAATACTCCAAATTAGTTGAGATCCTTCTCCACTTTTATGCACTATCTCCGTCTAGGATGTACTCTGTTCCGTTTTCTAATGGCTCGGATTGGAAGACTTTCGGATCAGAGCTTTGGTACTCACGCCTTCTATATGGTCTTTGTTTACCAGGCGCATACCCTACTTGTGAATTCGCCGGCTAATGTTTCCAAATCCAATTGCCATCAACGTTAACAAGATGGTGGGCTTTCTTTATCACTCTTATTAACGTACAAGTGTCAGTGCCATAGAGTAGGACTGGAACAATCAAACTGTTATACACAGCCAACTTTCGATAATGTGCTCTTTTAAATAACTCAACCTCAATGTTTGTGCCCTTCCTTGCCGACAGCATGTGCATGTTAGCCGCTTGGTCTTCAATCGCAGCAAACGCCTCATTGATGGTTTGCTGTTTTTGTGCGATCACTTCAGTGTCGTCTACTTAAGCCAGAAGATTAGCTTACTTTTGGACAATCGTGCTTTTGGTGTTGATTCCTCGGTTACGCACGATCTTCCCAAGGATGATGTTAAAGGCGCCTTGCCTTAAACTTTTTAATATTGGAGATCTCGGTGAATTTGTTACCGACCTTGACGGAGCAGCGAGAGTTCTCCATCGTCATCCTACACAATCTGACGAGTTTGGTCGGAATGCCAAAAGTAGACATGACACTGTATAGCTCGTCTCTATGCACACTGTCATATGCGGCCTTAAAATTGACAAATAGTTGGAGTGCCGATTTGAACTTCTTGAGTCTTTTCCAGGGTCTGCAGCGGAGATCTGGTCTATCGTAAATTTCCCTGGTCTGAATCCACACTGATTGGAAGCTATCAGTTTGTGGACAAACGGTTTCAGGCGCTCACACATTATGGCAGGAATGCAATGTTAAGGAGGCTGATTACTCGATAACGATATCGAAAAAACGACACTATTACACGTAAGATGTCGCTTCTCAATGAATTCTAGAACAGCAAACACGAGGAACAACGTAATCGAAAGTGATGGTCTTGTATTCAAATACTGTTTTAAGAAACACAATACTGAAAACCAGGAAACAAAATAACAGATCACTCAATAAGTCCCGGTACATTTAGGGGGCGCCACTAAGAAAAATTATTAATTTAATAAAAGTTTGCCGAATATTTCCCTTCCGCGTTTTTGCCTTTTAAAATTTCCGTCTATGTACAAAGAGCTACAGAACTCTTATCTGGCAACACTATACATCATTTGAAAAGTCCTACCATAACCAACAAAACGACGCTATGCATGATTAATTTTGATATTGCTTTCAACAGTTATAGGCGTGTAAACATGGAGTACACTAACGCCGAAATTTGCGCTACGAGGGTTGCCTGTTATATTTTGCCTTATATAATTTTTTTTGTTAATGGCGTCCCCTATATGTTCCCGGACTTATTGAGTGATGTGTTACACAGAGCTGTCTGTACAAACGATGCCGCTTCAACTTACTTCAAATTCTGGCACAACCGTTAAGTCAACTAAGGGCAACCTGAAGTGCATTAACAATGAATTTCCCAACCGTCAACGATTCATGAAACTGCTAAGGAGCACAACAAAGATTGTGCTGTTTGTTGAAGTCTTACACTACGGGTCCTAAATGCTCAAGCAAACAAAAGACTCTAGTTGCCTGTACATAAATACCACCCGAATTGAAGCACTAACGAAAGACTGAAATCGTAAAATCATTTCATCAAACAACTTTTTCGTTTTCTGCCAAAGGATCTCGTGCTTCTAGCTTGTTCCTAAGATGACGAAAAATAAGCACCAAAGGGATAGTACCTAGGGAACAAGCTGGAGCGGCTTTCTTGCGGGAGGTTTATATCATCGCAGTCGATTTCTAGGCGAGTTTCCTTGCTTCTTTGAAACATTTGGCCACTATTCTCTTTCCACCTTTGAATTTCGCCCAATTAATTCACGCAAATAAAAAAGTTTTGTCTTTAAGCCTTTTTGGTGGGTAACGCCGTGATGGATCAGCGAAAGTTCTTCAAAGTCATCCTACACAATTCCACGAATTCGGCAGGATTACCAATTCCGAGTACGACACAGTTTAGATTGTCAACCCAAGCCTACGCATCGCCCGTGCTCACCCCTTAATAAAGGATAAACAATAGCCAGTAATAAACTATTGTATAAATTGAATTTCTATCTCTTCACGTAGAGACTTCCATTCAGTTTCTCTGCCATCTTTCGTTTTTCAACCTTGATCCCTTTGGTTGATGCCAAAGACTACCTTGTGTCATCGCGTGGCAAATTGAATCGTGTCCACGGTGCATAAGCACGAAACTGCTTTCAACACGTCCCTCTTCACAGCCGACGCGTGGGAAGGTGATTCTACTCCAATGACAACTGACTGGACACGCTTTCCCGCACAAAGTAAATCACCGCGCCAGTTGTCAACGTGATCAAAGCCATCAGCAAGCGTGTTTTACACGCCATTCCTTGCATGCATGTAAACAAACGGCATCTCCACGTGGGCGACATGGCTCGCGTCTCACTCTTTGCGGATATCAGCGACACGGAGACGGGAGGAGGACCGCTTGTGCTCATTAAACGCGAATTAAAGCTGTGCGCCCGAGTGCATCCGCATCCGCATGTCACCTTCGATTAAGATTCTGTGCACCTTGCAACCTTACGCCTTAATGTACATTGTTCCGTCCACATCGGGGATGTCATCGTCTCCCGGAGCGAGGGGAACCGGGACGGAATTGATTTATGGCGAGACGTGTGCATGTTGGGCCGGAGTTGCGTGCTTTTAAGCGAAAAATTTAAGAAGGACCGGTTTTAGTGGAAGCGCTAGGGGAGCGGCAGTTTAATCAAGTGATGCGCTCCGACGGATGTTTACTGGATGACCTGCGTCAATTTGGATGGCTGTACAAATTGACTTCCCCGCTCCGAGAAGCAGGCATTTCGGTGGGGACGGTGCACGCTCCCAATGATTTATTGACGCTGGGCAAAAACTGTGCGGATGAAGGCGGGTCATGTGTTGGAACGAGTGCGTCGAACGGGATTTCTGTGCAAGAAATGCCTGCGGGGACAACGAAGGATAGAATTATTGGCATGCGACATGCTGGCACTAAGGGGAACAGCGAAATCCACGTCGCAAGCCGAATTTTAATGGTTTCCTTGTTCCCTCAGACGAAAAGGCGACTTTTGGGTCACGGCAGAGAACAGAAGCCCTGATTTTGGCGGAACCTGTTCTTCGACTTGATGCAGTACTTCGGCCAGGTGGTGTCAGCAAAAAATGTTCTCCTTAAACGGCAATTTGTCCGTTTTCTTGGATTGTGAGCTTGGATTGTGATTTGGACCTCAAGTGGAACATTTTGGACTTGGACTTGGACTTGGACTTGGACTTGGACTTGGACTTGGACTTGGACTTGGACTTGGACTTGGACTTGGACTTGGACTTGGACTTGGACTTGGACTTGGACTTGGACTTGGACTTGGACTTGGACTTGGACTTGGACTTGGACTTGGACTTGGACTTGGACTTGGACTTGGACTTGGACTTGGACTTGGACTTGGACTTGGACTTGGACTTGGACTTGGACTTGGACTTGGACTTGGACTTGGACTTGGACTTGGACTTGGACTTGGACTTGGACTTGGACTTGGACTTGGACTTGGACTTGGACTTGGACTTGGACTTGGACTTGGACTTGGACTTGGACTTGGACTTGGACTTGGACTTGGACTTGGACTTGGACTTGGACTTGGACTTGGACTTGGACTTGGACTTGGACTTGGACTTGGACTTGGACTTGGACTTGGACTTGGACTTGGACTTGGACTTGGACTTGGACTTGGACTTGGACTTGGACTTGGACTTGGACTTGGACTTGGACTTGGACTTGGACTTGGACTTGGACTTGGACTTGGACTTGGACTTGGACTTGGACTTGGACTTGGACTTGGACTTGGACTTGGACTTGGACTTGGACTTGGACTTGGACTTGGACTTGGACTTGGACTTGGACTTGGACTTGGACTTGGACTTGGACTTGGACTTGGACTTGGACTTGGACTTGGACTTGGACTTGGACTTGGACTTGGACTTGGACTTGGACTTGGACTTGGACTTGGACTTGGACTTGGACTTGGACTTGGACTTGGACTTGGACTTGGACTTGGACTTGGACTTGGACTTGGACTTGGACTTGGACTTGGACTTGGACTTGCACTTGGACTTGCACTTGGACTTGGACTTGGACTTGGACTTGGACTTGGACTTGGACTTGGACTTGGACTTGGACTTGGACTTGGACTTGGACTTGGACTTGGACTTGGACTTGGACTTGGACTTGGACTTGGACTTGGACTTGGACTTGGACTTGGACTTGGACTTGGACTTGGACTTGGACTTGGACTTGGACTTGGACTTGGACTTGGACTTGGACTTGGACTTGGACTTGGACTTGGACTTGGACTTGGACTTGGACTTGGACTTGGACTTGGACTTGGACTTGGACTTGGACTTGGACTTGGACTTGGACTTGGACTTGGACTTGGACTTGGACTTGGACTTGGACTTGGACTTGGACTTGGACTTGGACTTGGACTTGGACTTGGACTTGGACTTGGACTTGGACTTGGACTTGGACTTGGACTTGGACTTGGACTTGGACTTGGACTTGGACTTGGACTTGGACTTGGACTTGGACTTGGACTTGGACTTGGACTTGGACTTGGACTGTAAGGCTTAGACTTCAACAAAGTATGAGGCTGTTATTGCTTTAATATAATTTTCGAAACCATCATCCAGCAGTTTTCAAACAAAAGCAACCAATTGCCAACATTGACCTACATTGCTTTATAAAGAAAGGGACCACCCACCGTCATTACATTTTCCAGTCGGCGACACACAAAATGTTCTTCATGCATCATGTCGGCACAGACTAATTTCAGTTCCATTAGTACAGACGACGCATACTCGGTTGACATGCTTTTAGTGCAGCAACTCCCACTCGTTTGGCGAAATCCCAAAACCCATATTAACAATCCACTCTCTCACAGTGCCTTCAAGGATAGACGGTCACATCCCTTTGAATTCATCGTTCACTGCTAGCTCTTTGAAGCCCGCACCTCAACCTAGGAGTCCATGCCCTCTGTGGTGTCATCTGATAGTTTATGGCCCAACCACAGCACTTAGAGCTTTCAACTGGAAGCACTCATTAAAAAGCCTTTTGATGCAGTAATTGCCAACTTGATGGCTGACAGCGTTCCCATCATCATTGATGAATTGACGAAGAGAACTGGTGCGAGCAGACGAGGTCGCCGCGCTTTTTATCGTGACGGCGTGTTGCGCCAAGTTAATTACCACTGAGCCGGGGATGTAAGTCCTTATAGCCATGCACAATTTGATTTAATTGGCAATTTTCACTGAAAAATGATGCACGCTGCTTGTGCTTCGTTGTGGGGTTGGAGATCGTGGTGGATTCGAATGGCTGTGTAGTTGCTCGAATCAATATTGGCATTAAGCAGCTCGTGTGATGAGCGAAGCTGTTAAGACGATTCTGGAAAATGAGAGCATTCAGACTCAGCGGTTGTGGAGCATCCCAGTTACCTGACAAGAGCTGAGTGGGAGAAGAAGATAGACATGAGATACGCTCGTGTGTGTTTTTTTCTCTTCCCAAAGAAAGTAGATTACTTTTTGAATTTAAATGCATTTTCGATGGAACATATTGAAGGTCGTTTCGTTAGTAATTAATTACAATTGTTGGCGCTACAGTTCAGAGGAGGACCAGGGCCTAGCTTGCTCATCAACTACTCGTGTTGTGCGTTCTACTGTTCTCTCACGAGTAGAAGGGAATTACAGTTTTTTTGCCAACTCCGAACGGCGAAATTTAAGAAGCTTTCTTAGACAGTTATTACTCTTTGAGTGTTGTCAGCATTTTCGTTAGTAATTAAGATAATGAATAATTTGGGTTGCAGGAATCAGAGTTAGAAAGTGACCACGAAAATGTACATTAAAAAAAAATTTCGTTTCTTTCAATAAGAGGCTTACTTCAACAGGATGCTGTTTTACGTTTTGTGTACTGGCTTTCGATTTATTTTAGCAAACATTTTTTTTCGATATTTTAACTGCTGGAACTGCACTATAGACATTTGTCACAATTTTTAAAGTCCTGCAATGTAGTGGTAACTACCAAAGAAGAACGCATCATCAGTAGAAGTGGCTATAGGCCGGGGGTGTACAGGCAAGGCGCTCTATTAAGCCTGACCAGGCTACCTGCATGTAGAGACGCTTGACTATCTACCCGTTTTGCTATCAATCCCGAAAAAATTCCCCTCCTTCATGCCGAAGCTTCCTAGTTGACTATTGACGACGTCCATCTATTTTGCGCATAGAGTCTGCGATGGTCTAGGTATTGGGAAAAGTTTTAAATCTCTTGCTCAATGATGGGCAAAGCATTCCCATCAAGGTAAGGCTAGGCATTCCCTAACGCCTTCAAAAGTTTTACTTTTCACTGTGACTATCAACCAAAGTAATCTGTTCCTCTTCGAATACGACATAAACTTTTTTTCATTCTTCTTTACCTTTGAACAAACTTTGCCTCCTTCCATTTCAATGCCAGCAAACGTTTCAATGATAGCTGGTCGTGTTCTGTGTCTAACTATATAATTGTCACCCACGCATGATGACAACAGAATTGATTTTTGGTGCTTCTGAGTGAGTTTTCCTCGGTGACGTTGAAACAATTAGACAACTGCACATAAAATTCGCTAACAATATTGACGGATCAGTAAAAGCTTTTGATTTTGATCCTACTCATTCTAGCGACGAGATAGTCAGACCAAAAATAGGCATGGCACGACAGGTCGTTGAACAACTCATTGAATTCCGAATTGCGAATGTCGTGAAATCTGTCGGTTTTCGTTAAAAAAACGACATTTGTCGGTTTACCTCATGTGGAACGTATTTGTTGTTCAGGTATTCTGATAGTCGTTTTTCTATAAAAAACGACAAGTAAAACGACAAAATAAATTTTTTGGGTATTCGTGAAAGCATTAATGGAAAATCAAGCAATAAAGTGAGTTTTCGTTTTCCTTTTAAATGATTTGATGTGAAAATGTATTTCATATCTACCTTATTTCGCAAGATTTAAGATTTCCAGTTCCAAACATATAAAGCGGCTGGTTGAACTTATGGAGGATAATATAAATTTAGAAACAAATTTTAATAGAGATGTGCCTTAACCCGTTGCAAGCAAATGTGGTTGGAAGGAGGTTTCAACAGTCTTTAATAGCTTGAGGCCACTTTGAATATCAGTAAAATGTAATTTTCATTTGTAGCCTTGGCGTGATCTCAGGTTCAAGCTTCACATTTTTTTTTTTTGTTGGAGGTTGGGATATACTACACTGGAGCGCTCAAACTCAAGTACTGGTCCATTGTACTACCAGGCAGGAACCTTCATTCAATGTAATTTCTTGGTTTTCCAAAGAAAAACCAAGATACGCTTCTGTGATATAGAACTTAGGTTTTCCGTTCCCAACATATCAGCGCCAAATAGGCGCCACCTGATACGAGCGAAAGTAGGACACTGACAGAGAAAATGCTCTGAAGTGTCTTCACCTTCTCCACAGGTGTCGCAGAGTGTGACATCACTGAGCCCAAGCCGACTCAGGTGCACAGCGAAGGTAAAGTGTAAAGTGTTTCTGTCTAGAAACACTTTACATTAGTCAGAGCATCAAGAGCAGAGCCAGGCGTGCTGGGGAAAGCCCCTGTGCAGCCGAGACAAACTGTTCTTTGAAACTTGGTGAAAGCGGTAGTCACGTATTTGCGCAAAAGCTTGTTCCACCAAACGACTGATGCATAAAAGAGAATTGGTCTTATCATTGCCGTATAGATCCAAACGGATCTTTTGGGTGATAGACCCCAGGTTTTGCCAAAAACTCCCTTGCATTGCCAGAAGACTGACAGCACCTTGGCAGTTTTTGTCTCAATGTGACTTTTCCAGAGAAGTTTGCTGTCCAGGATAACACCTAGATATTTGGCTTCATTGGAAAGTGGATATTGACACCTTTAAGTACCAGTTGAGTCAAACCAGTCATATTCCTCCTTCTCGTAAAGAGAACAACCTCAGTTTTGAGAGGGTTGACTGAAAGCCCATTCCTAGTACACCAGCTATCGATCGTGTCAAGAGCCGCCTGCCCGCGTGCGTTGACGTCCGCAAGGCATTGTCCGGTAATCAATACGGCTTCATCGTCTGCATAAGCTTGGGCATAGAACTATTCAAAACGGAAAGCAGAGAATCGACCAGCATGCACCATAGGAGGGGAGCCAGGACCCCGCCTTGGGGGCAGCCCCTGTTAACCTCCGACATTACAAACTTGTTACACTCCGCCTCCGCGATTATAGTCCTGTTCATTAGCATTGCTCTTATCCACAACACCAATGATTCCTCTACGCCGTGATTCCTGGCCGCGTTACACATGCCATCAAAAGTCGCATTGTCAAAGGCGCACTCTATGTCGATGAAAATGCCCAGTGCGTAGTCTCTCCTGTCAAGTGCACTTTCAATTCTACCGACGAGATTTTGTAGTGCTGTCTCGCAAGATCTTCCGCGCTGGTAGGCATGTTGCATCTGAGATAAAGGGTGTGATCGCAGAGCGTTTTTGCGCAGATGCAGTTCGACCAGCCTCTCCAAGCTTTTTAGCATGAAGGATAGGCCTGAAGTTTTTGGCGAATGAGTAGTCTCCTTTAAACCTCACTGTACGCCAGGTACTTGGAATGTATGCCAGCGTGAGGCTGGCAACTTCACATAGTCGAGAAGAAAATACAATTTTGCGATTCTTCCAATGGAAATTCAATTAATAATTACGTTGAAGTTGTTACTTCAGCAATTTCCTAAAAAATGTATTAGCATGTTACAAAATCCAACAAACTCCAAAGGAAATCCCGTCGTCTATTTTTTGATTCCGGTTGTTTGTAAGCAAAAGAAAATACTCAAATATCCATTTATTTTGGACGCGTACGTACTTATGTGTATTCCCACTACACTATAGAACCTTAAAAGAAACAGAAAAATAAGTAAATAGGAAAAATCAAAGTACTCAGTAAAACAATGAACGCGAGTGACATATACGAGGGGCGTTCAATATGTTTTCGTTATGGATATGAAGGAAAATGCGAATTCAATTTAAATTGTTTTTATTTTTAAATATAATCTCCCATCAATACATTTGTTACATCTTGAGATAAGTTTCTTGAACCCTCAAAAAATGAATTTCCTCTCTCTCTGCAAAATTCCCATTTATTGTCGATTTGAGTTCTTCATCATCCGAAAATCTGTCTCCACGAAGACATTTTTTAAATACAGAAACAGGAAATGATTACTAGGGGAATATTCTGGACTATAGGGTGGGTGTTGGATTTCTTCGAAATCATAATCTCGCACAGCAGCCTTTAAAATTCGTGCCGCATTCTCACTACACATCTCCAAAAGCTCTCTATAGCATGCGATTCTCACTCTTTTCTGAGGCGCTGTGTGCATTCGTGGCACCCACCTTGCACTGACCTTTGAAGGGTTAAGATGGTCACGAAGAATGGTGTGAATGGTACCAGTTGAAAGCTTGGTGATCTCTGCCATCATTTTCACCTTTATCCGGGCATCCTCAAGAACAAGTTTTTCGACTTGTTTGATGTTTTCTCCCGTACAAGCAGAAGCCTGGGCGCCGGAGCGGGGTTCGTCTTCATTGCTCTCTCTGCCTCTCTTGAACTCACTTGACCACTTTTGCACAGTTGATAATGATGGTGCCGAACCCTTCATAAATAGTTTTTTGACTTTTTCCTTGCTTAGCGAGAAATGTAATTACAGCGCGATGCCCAACTTTCAACATCATCGTCTCAGTTGCCATTCTGATTCTGTTTAACTAGAGATAAAATGCGAATTAATAATCACATTTATATGAAATTTTACATGAATGCACTTAAGTAATTGGATTACTTGATAAATCTATATATATAACCACAGCTTCACCCCGATACCGAGAATATATTGAACGCTACTCGGAAATATAAATAAATTTGTATTAAGTTGTAGGAAATATATATACACAGCTGAACCTTTCGGTCATTTCTGGCAGTTGACAATGCAAAGTCCCACTCAGACGCATTAGTTGAGCAGTTGGGCTTAGCAGCTCATAACATATTTCACCACGCCCTTCTGGTCCCACTACATGCAGAGCATGAGCTTTGAACCGTGAATGTTTTTTTTTTTTTTTGGCATCGATGAAGGCTATAATCGGGAGGGCTCAGCAAGCTGCGTAGTATATCAACTTTTCATTTTTAGTGACAATTTGTTGCAAAAATCATTTCCTTGGACATGTTTCAAGAAGCAGTTCCGTGGTGGAAAATCGCCTTTTTATATTTTTATTTTTCTACCCGTATGGAACCCTGTTTTTGTGTTTAAATAAATTGTTTGCCGAGTCACTTTCAATGAATCTGCGAGTTTGGTTTGCACTTGAAACGGATCATGGTTCATAAGTGCCTCCAATTCCTTATCCAAAAACGTTTTGGGCGTTTTGTCTTCGACGACTTTTGAATCGTTGAATCAACTGTCTGCACTATATATCGATCTCAGCGGATTCATTATAAATTTCTCCAATCATTCGCAGGGCTTCAGCTGCACTTTTCCAACTTGAAAATGAAAGCAAAACTCCTCCCCAATGCTGTATGTATAAAACAAATCCAAACATTATGTATTCCTTGTATAAGAGCAGTATGTAAGTAAGAGTTGAAACGATAGGATGAAATTAAGACAGAAAAAAATAACGAGTGCCATTTTTAAATTTGATTTTTCATGTCTAAAGAGGCAAAAAACAATGTCTACCAGTAAAATAGCCGCTGACGCATGCTACTTATTGCCGACAAATGTGACGCTCTTTCAATAAAGTCGGTAACCGTGCATCAGCCCCAACTAAGTAAGTGACGCCAGATTTTGAAAATGGAATTAATGTGCAGAAATATTTATAGAGAACAAAGTTGTTGCACATGCAAACACTGGACTGGGATGATCAAGCTATTATATAAAGCGAGCTTAGTCCTTCGAGTGAGGACTTTATTACTCAATTGCTTCTTCAGCCCAAAGCAACAACGCTTGGCAAGAGTGATTCTGGGATTGATTTCGGTGCTGATGTTGTTGTCTCCATTTACCAGGGAGCCGAGGTAGACGAAGTCCTTGACTACCTCGAAGTTTCTGCTGCCTAGTGTGACGCTCTGTCCGAGACGTCGGTGTTGTGTTTCCTTCCTTGATGACAGCATGTACCCCTTCCTCTTCAATGCCAGCAACCGCCTCATTGAAGATTGTAACTTCAGCATGTGACTTCTTTAAAGTTGTTCTTAAGAAGATCATACGTAACTCACAAGTCAACACCACAGATATGATCTTCCAAGAGTCAGTTCACTTCACTTTGAACTTCTTCGAGGGTCTGTTCCTTTTTTATGCCACTGCATGGACTTTTGTTTACTTTCAGGGTCATAGTGGTGAGCCCATGTTTTGTCCCCAGTAACAATTCGATACATAACACCGTCCACGCTCTCTCTACACATCTCCAAATCCTCTCTACAGCTGCGATTCTTTTCTGGGGCGCTGTGAGCATTCGTGGCCCCCACCTTGCACTGACCTTTGAAAGGTTAAGATGGTCATGAAGAATAGTGTGAATGATACCAGTCGAAAGCTTGGTGATCTCTGCCATCATTTTTACCTTTGTTCCGGCATCCTCAAGAACAAGTTTTTCGAGTTCTTTGATGCTTTCTCCCATACAAGAAGTAGTCGGGCCACCGGAGCGGGGGTCGTCTTCAATGCCCTCTCTCTTGAACTCACATGCACACTTTTGCACTGTTAATAATGAAGGTGCGGAACCCTGGAAAACAGCCACCATCTATTCACGATTAGTTTTTTGACTTTTTTTTTGTTTAGAGAGAAATTTAATTACAGCGCGATGTTCAATTTTCACCGTCATCGTCTCAGTTGCCATTATGATTCTGTTTAACTAGAGATAAAACGCAAATTAAAAACTTCATTTATATGGAATCTTACATGAATGCACTTAAATAATAGTATTACTTGATAAATAAATCAATTTATATATATAACCACAGCTTCACCCCGATACCGAGAATATATTATACGCCCCTCGTATGTCACTTGACACCAACAAGAGACCAGAGAATACAGACTAAAAGAGACGCCACTTCCAGACTGGAATGTAAAAGATGAACTGGTCAGTAAAAGAAGCTCGAGATCGAGAAGGCAGAACAAAAGAAAAGAAAAGGCAGTCGAAAAAAGGTCGGAGAGTGGAAGTATGCACACGAAGGGTAAAAAAAAATACAATTTAAATTTTGTGTTCAAAGTTTGGATAGCAAAAGAAAAATTAATATATAAGGTTAAAGTTTAAAGTGCCGCATAGAAAAAAGAAAAAGTGCAGCCCCATTAAAAAAAAGTTTAAGAGAGTTGGAAATCCCAAATGACTGGATTTCTGAATTCACAGTAGAAACATAAACTCGTATATATATTAACAGTGATTGGGATAGTGCTGTGCATTGGTGTTTTTTTTTGTCTTTTTGCCGCACATGCCAAGGGCAAAGTGTGTGCATTCATTTGTAAAAAGGATATAATATAAGGTTGCCAAATATGTCCCTTCTTCTTTTTTGCTTTTCATTCAATGCCTCATAAAAAGTGTTACAGTGATTGGATTTCAATCAAATATGGGCTGTTTTGTTCGATAATCTGTTTGCATCTAAAAGGCAACTTCATAATAGAAGTTTCGTAGTAGCCCCCCTTCCTTATTTGCGAAGACACTCACCTTTTAAAAGCCTGTTTTGAGTTCAACTTCACACCACCAAGAGCGCTCGCCATGAACAGGTACAGATGATAATCACTTGGCGCTATGTCCGGGCTATATGATTGTCGCGCAACCGCTGACAATGGTAGTCCCAAAAGAACCCCATTCCCGACTGCTCAGCTGGGATATGTCTCAACTTCCTCAAAATTTTCCCTTCGACCGAAAAAAAGGGCGCCACGTCATCGATGCGATAAAACCTCCCATCCGAGCTCCTGTAGCTTCTGACGAGTCATCAAAGAAGTGTGTGGTCTGGCGTTGTCCTGGTGGATCACTACACCCTTCCTGTTGGCCAATTCTGGACGCCTCTGGTCGCTCGCCTGCTTCAAGCGGTCCAGTTGTTCGCAGCAGATGGTAGAATTAAGTGTCTGGCCATATGGGAGCAGCTCATAGTGGATGATTCCCTTCCAATCCCACCAAACACACAGCAAAATCTTCCTGGTCGTCAATCCCGGCTTGGCCACTGTTCAAGACGATTCACCGGCCTTCAACCACGACCGTTGATATTGTTGTATGTGTTCCATTTTTTGTCGCCAGTCACCATCCGCTTCAAAAATGGGTCGAGTTCGTTCCGTTTCAGCAGCATATCGCAGGCTTTGATTCGTTTACTCGTCTATTCCTGTTGATCGCAATATTTAAACTAATCGTGCATAGCGTCGTTTTGTAAGTTATGTCAAACCCTTAACAAGATACGAGCTCTGTAGCGCTTTGTACATAGCCGAAAAATTCAAAAGACAAAAAGGCGGAAGGGAGATATTTGACAACCTTATACTACAAGAACAAAAAAAACACATATCACGGACTAAGTCGTTCCCTCGTTGCCTCGCTACCGCAAAAGAACGTACAATAGAACAAAACAGAATGAACAAACAAACAACAAAAACAAAATCCAATCGGGAGCCTGTCCCGAGAAGGAAGAAGGCGACAATGTGCCGGATGATCTAGGGACGCCGGAGTTTTATAATTTTTTTACTCTGCTCAGTCGATTTTATTTTTGTTATAAATTTTTTATTGAGTTTTCTTAGTAAATATCATTGTGTCCCTTTTTTTTTGATATAGTCCTGGCTGTCGCGAATAAGTGTTGGGCTGACACCCCACGTTTACCTTAAAAAAAACTTCCCTTCACAGGGCCGTCACCAACATCGTGCTGAGCGCAGGACTCCGTGGTACCGCAGAATAGATTTCAGATTATTGGAAACCTCTTTGTGTAGTGTGTCGTCCAGTCCTTTTGATATGTGTGCGTGTGTGGCAGTTAGGGAAGGCCGTCCTTCTTAGTGCAGCAGATGGGGTAAAGCGTTGAGCCATGGCTAACGTCTCCGCCAGGGGGCTACCTCTCACAAATGCGCCAGGGAGATAGCAAGGATCATGTCAACTATGATATGAGTGGTGGGGTGGCGACTGGTTCCAAACATCACCTGGCACGCGTCAGTTTTTGACGAACCCTCATCACAGAACGACGGCGGAAAGGCATAGTTTCGTAGAAGGGTGAAGCTAGGTAGTCGTAAGTTAGTATAGGCTTAGCGTAGGCTTAGTTTTAAAAATAAAACATTAGTTTAGGCTTAAGATAGGTTAGTAAGTTTAGCTCCGAGCAACCTTCCGCCATTATTTGGTGGTAAGGACAAGGCCTTTTCTATTCCGCCGCCACCCTCCTTTTTCGTTCCTACTTTAAATGTCTGTCCGCTGTCCGGTTAGGGTAATAGGCTTTCTCTTTTTATTGCAACCTTTCCCTCTTCTTCCTTGTATCTTCCTTCAGGTAGCTTGGGCAAGATTTTTTTGTGTTGTGCGAGTGAGGTGGACTAGATCCTCCCCGCCCGACGACCTTTTTTTTTTTATAATTGACGCATGCAAAAGGGGTTGCGAGTACCCTTAAGTGACCGGATCAAGTCACAGCACGGGCCGAAGGTATAGATTAAGGGAGGGAGAGGAGGTACCGATGCACATTAGTTTTAAATGCCTGTGGATGGTAATGAGGAGGAAAAATCGAGCTGGGAAGAGCATTCCAGATTCGTGTAGTGCGGCTAAAGAACGAGTCTCTGAATTTGACTGTACGTCCGAAAGAGGGCTTGACGGTGAATTGGTGGGCATTCCTAGCGGGACGTGTATTGCGGGTGAATTCTTGAAGAGGAGGAATGCAACTGCCTAATTCATCTGAGCATTTCTTGTTAAAATAGCGATAAAAGAGTGACAACGACGCGACACTACGTCGGTGTTCTAACGAGTCAATCGACTTCGCAATATTACTGTCACCTATAAGTTTTATCGCTCGCTTTTGAATTCTATCCAGCAGGTGCAGGGAGGTCTTAGGAGCACCTGACACAAATAGGAGCGTTATACTCAAGTTTTGGGCGTATGTAGGCCTTGTATATTGTAGCCAGATCAGAAGGGGTGAAGTACTTCTTGCATCGTTTTAGGAAGCCTAGACATTTCGCAGCATTTTTGGCGACCTCAAATATGTGATCGTTCCAACCAATTGTTGGGTTGATACACATACCGAAAGGAAAGTATTTCGGTTTCAACAACGTAAGTGCCGTTCATGGATAACGGCTGATTATTTTGTGATCGCTTTAACGACAGTAGACAGCACTGGGTTTTGGAAGCATTAAATTCCACTCTATTCTTATTCCCCCAATCGATTATGCTGTCGAGGTCGGAATTTAATCTGCTTAACATACGCTGCCGTTCCGAGTCTATGACCGAAGGGACGTGAGCCAAGGAACGAATATGAAAAGCTGAGGGTACTGTCATCAGCGAAGGAATGAATAGGATTAGAAGTAGCAGACAAGAGATTATTTATAAAAATGAGAAAGAGTGTCGGAGACAAAACAGATCCCTGGGGAACACCAGCATTAATATGGTGAATATCAGACTTGAATCCATCCAAAACGACTTGTATTGAACGATTCGAAAGGTAATTTCTAATCCATTGAAAAAGAGACTCATCGGTCCCAAAAGCACGCATTTTCGACAAGAGAGCCTGGTGCCAGATCCTGTGAAATGCCTTTGAAATATCAAGCGCAACAACCTTGCTTTCTCCTACATTGTGCAAAGATTGGTTCCACTTTTCAGTGAGATATGCCATCAGATCACCAGTGGAACGGTTGCGGTACCTTAGCCAACCAACCGCAAGCGTACCGCCGTCCTCCTCCTCCTCATCGAAGCTGCCTCTGTGACTAACACCTCCAACTGCAGCAAAATTCACACTACTTCATTTATTCTTCACATTACAACATGTTCATATGAATATACAAACATTGGTAATAAATACATATTCATATGATCATAAAACATAGTTTGATAGTGTTGAAGCATTATTGGTAAGTAGTTCTTCACCTTACTAGGTCCTTCAGTTTTGTCGGCTTGCTTGTCTGTATCCTCGTAAAGACCTTCGTAACCGGGATGATTATTTACTCATATGGACCAACAACGAGGTACACTTTACTTCTGGTGAGTCTACCTTGATCACTTGCTTCGGCGTTTGATAGTGTATATAGTGAAACTGCTGAAACTCACTTGACCAAGTTCTAAACCAATGTCAACATGATGCTGAAAAAAAAAATGCCAGAAGGACTCAAAATGTACGCCATTGTAATAGATATTGAATTTGTTTTGGAAATATTCCAAACTTCTGCAAGGACTGACTCGGTATTTAAGGCGAAAATGTGTTACATTCAAAAATGTTTAGCCATTTATTTAGGTTGATACAAAATAAAAGTCGAGTGTCACAAAACAAAGAATTAATCACAATCGATTTAGCAGTCGCCTAATGCGCCTAATTTCTCCTCGATACTTGGCGAAGACGAATCGTCTGAACTCATCTCCTCGTCCTCATCGCCGCTGTCATCCGGCAGGTCGGAATTTTTTCCGTGCTGTTTCTTCTGAGGCTGCTGATCTTCGTAAAACTTCTGAAGCTGCTCTAGCAGCTCCTTAACCTCCTTCATACCCATCTCCGAAGACTTGGTACTTATGCTGCGGTCACCGTTGCCCGAATTCCCACATCCATTGGCATGACAGCAGCAGTGTGTTGGTGCCGGCATGTCAACAGGCGGAATCTTTTGCAGTGGCCTGGCCTGGCCCTTTGACTGACATGACAAATGAGACGCATTGCCCTGCGTAGCATTTGGGAAGTTCGGTGGATACGGATTGGCCAAATTCGGTCTAGCGTCGACAGGGACCGAGGTCATGATGTTCTGATGCTGGTAGAACATCTTATCGTACTCCGACTTCATGCAAAGATAGCGGAAGTGTCTCGAGTTCTCTTCACCATAGTGGACAATCTCTGGAAAGACATTCAACATTTTGAAAGCTAAATTTTGTTGCCAAAGGGGTTTTCAAAACGCCACCGCGTGCACTTACTATTGTTCATGTCGCTCTGGACTTTCTCCAGTTTGGCTTCGTTTGCATTCAGCTGCTCCCGCAATTCATCGATTTTGGAGCTCATCTCTCTGAAGTTTCGATTCACAATATCTGAAAGCGTTTTCTAAACAGAACCCACATTTGTAGACTTTCGGAAAAGCGAGAAAATGAAAATAAGTCTCACTCCAACAGCCTTCTCGACAGTCTCCTTGATCAATTCAAAAAACTCCTCCGTGTCCTCGTCTTTTTCAGTCTCTTCGATGTAGCTCATGAGGTTCTTGTTATCCCGAACGGGCGATGTGAGACAATGGAATTTTTTTGGTTTCGCTGTTTTTTCCAACAGGCGCTCTTCGTTGATGAATGTTTTCTCGTCCTTCTGCTCGACGCCCTTGCCTTTTTTGCGGCAATTTGAAGCATTGTTGGCGTGCCCCTCAGCTCTGTCCGCAGCTTTGTTGCATTTTGTGTTGGTTTTTGAATTTTGAAAGAAATTTTCATCAAATTTATGGGTGGCTAAGGTTGGGGGCGGTGGGACTGGAGCGTATAGCTCCTCGAATGTTTTGCGAGACTTCTGGCGAACCATGCTTGGGGAGGAGAACAAATTAAAGTTTCGTTTCTTTATTTTACAAAATCGAAATAAATTCATTGTTCTGCTAAGGATTGAAAATTTTCACTTCGTGAGCAAGTGTTTTCTTTGTTAATTTGCTTTGTCGCCGGTTCTATACTCGACATCATCGGAGTTATGCACAATGTTGTGTACTGCGAAGTAGTGAAACTTAATCGGTCGACGAAGACAACCATTTCAGAGAAGAACTGCAGTAAGTGTTGTTTGGTGGCAGGTTGCGGGAGGTTGCGGGAGGTTGCGGGAGGTTGCTTGAACCGGGGTGGGGAACATGCATTGAGGTGAAACAAAGACGATTACGAATAAGACAAATGGTGTGGTTGCTGGCTTTGTTCGTGTAAACAGTTATAAAACACCAATTTAAGCAAGAAGGATAAACGTTTTGCTGCTTATTGGATGGGAAATAGTTTGCTATCATAAGAAGTTGGCTGCGAATTAAATACTTTTTGTGTATGAGTCTCATCTTACAGTAGCTAGCGACTAAAATTGAATGCAAGAAGCAGTTCTTAGCTTTAAGAAGCAGTTCTTAGCTTAAGAAATAAGTTAGGAGGATTCCGTTCTGAAAAGCGACTACTTTTGTGCCGCAGAACTATGTACACAAATCGTGGACAGACATGGGATTTGGTTTTACGCAATCATCGCAAGAGCAGAAGATAACGGATGACTAAACTCCTTAGTTAGCGAAGTATGAAACTGAGATCATGCTTGAGGGGCAATCACTCCACCTTGGTGTGATGCGAGCATTTCCTAAAACCTCTTCCGGTCTCTGGATAGCAGCGCCTACTTGAGAATGCAACTCCACAGTTACCCGGAATAGTCCCCTAACCGCCTTGCCTAGTGTTTGAGTAAACAAGCAACTAGACAAGTCAGCATAGTATACTATCTTCGCCTCTACCCGCGATGTTAGGTGGTAAGCAACAGCCACCACGATACTCCCACAAGTGGGCCTACCGCACGGTCAGGCTGGATCTGAAGTTCCAGGGGCCCCTGACCTCCCGTGGCACCAGAATATAGCCTCTGGTCAAGCTGTCACTACCAGTCGGGTTCCCTCAAAGCCTGGGTTTGTTAGCCGCCATCCGTAGATGGTCTTTTCTCCGTCAGTGATTCCGTGGACACTATAAATAGTGATACGGATGTGATTTTGAATCATGTGATTCATAAGTCCAGTAACATCATCTGGAAGTAGAAGGGACCAACAATTTTTTGCCGACTCCGAACTCTTTTACTCTTTGAGTTGAAGTAGCTTGAAAGTGGTGGTGTCGTGAACAAGTGGGGCTACCGCACGGTCAGGCTGGAACCGAAGTTCCAGGGGCTCCTGAACTCCCGTGGCCAGTGGCATATCCCAGGATATGAATAGTCTCTGGTCAGGCTGTCATCAACAGTCATTCTCCCACAAAACCTGGGTCTATTAGCCGCCATCCTGCCACACATGATCTTTTCCCCATCCATTTCTGTTGTCACTATTACCAGGTATACCTGCATGAAGTAAGCGTCAAGATACAAATGTCTCGATAGGGAACATTTGTTGTGAACGAGCCCTTATTATTTTTTTTTTTTTTTTTTGTTTGCTATGACATCTGTGGTCGCCGTGGCGTGGTGTATAGAGTGTGACGCTCAAAGCCGAAGGGTCTAGGTTCGACTCACAGCTCAACACCAATTTTTCGAGTTTTTCACGGCACCACCTCTTTCGAGCTGCTGACAACACTCAAAGAGTAATAACTGTCTAAGAAAGCTCATCAAATCTCGCCGTTTGGAGTCGGCAAAAAAACTGTAGGTCCCTTCTACTCGTGAAAGAATAGTAGCGCGCACAACACGAGTAGTTGATGAGCAAGCTAGGCCCTGGTCCCCGTTTGGACTGTAGCGCCAACAATTATTATTATTATGACATCTGTGCAAAATATTTAGTCATTGAACAGACAACATCATATTTTTTCATCGCGTTAAAAATGTCGAATTTTGTACCAGAAAGTGATGATTTGCGGAAAGCATTAATTTTTTGTCTTCATATGAAGAAAACTGCTGCAGAGTTGCATCGAATGCTTGTCGAGGCATATGGCGATCATGTTCTATCAGAAGCAACATGCAAAAGATGCTTTCAACGGTACAGAAATAATGATTTTGATGTGAGAAATGAAGAAAGTGGAAGACCACCAAAAAAGTTTGAAGACGCCGAATTGCAAACGATATTGGATGGAGATGACACTTTGAGTCAAAAGCAAATGGCAGCAATGTTAAATGTTGCACAACAAACAATTTCTGACCGTTTAAAAGCTATGAGAAAGATAAAAAGTGTGGAAAATGGGTGCCACATGAATTGAATGAAAGACAGATGGAAAACCTAAAAAAAAACTCTTGTGAAATTTTGCTTCAAAGACACGAAAGAAAATCGCTTTTGCATCGGATTATTACTGGCGATGAAAAATTGATTTATTTTGAGAATCCTAAACGGAAGAAATCATGGGTTAATCTGGGACAACCATCAACATCGACTGCAAAACCAGATCGATTCGGCAAGAAGACAATGCTGTGTGTTTGGTGGGACCAGAAAGGTGTGCTGTACCACGAGCTTATAAAACCTGGTGAAACCGTTAATACTGATCGCTACCGACAACAAATGATCAGTTTGAGACAAGCATTGATCGAGAAACGACCAGAATGGGCCAGAAGACACGGCAAGGTAATATTGTTGTATGACAATACACCTAGACACAAAGCAAAACCGGTTCAGGATACAATCAAAACACTTGGCTGGGAGCAGACTTGGCTCCTTCCGACTACCATTTTTTGCATCGATGGGACACGCAATGGCCGAGCAGCCCTTTGATTCCTACGAGGAGGTCGAAAATTGGGTGTCTGATTGGTTTGCTTTAAAAGACGAACAATTTTATTGGCGTGGTATTAACAAATTGCCAGAAAGGTGGTCAAAATGTGTACAAAACAATGGAAAATACTTTGAATAAAATGTTTTTACTTTCCCATTAATAATTAGTGCTTAATTTTCAAAAGAAAAAACGCTCATTTCACACCGCTATACCTGTATTGGCCTGCAGTTGGTTTGTTCACCACCCTGACTCAAATCCGACGGATTGGTAACTTTCATGCATCCCACTGAAATGTTATTTACAATCGGGTGCTGTGTTCAAAAGTGGGGCAGAAGTGTCCCTCAAGCATGAATACAGTTTAGTATATTGGGTAACTTGCGCCGATACTTGTGAAATTGACACAGTGGCGGGCACTTTTACCAAATCGCTTATCTGTTTAGGCTGGTTCAAAAAGTCTTAAGAAATTCTCAGCAAAACATCAGTAAAAGTACGACAGCGTGCACCCGCCTCATAAATTGCAGACTTTCAACAACTGACAGTCATTTAACAACTCCCAATGCCCCTCAGAATCAATCACATATTTAATCTTTCAACTCGTTCAGTCTTGTTGTTACACTGTCCCTGACGTGGTCCATGCCTTCAGTATCATGATAAACAGCTTCACATATTTTTTAATAAAACCCTAAGCGACAAATTAATCATTTTCTCAGACAAGTCGCACTGTTATGCTCCGAAGCGTTTATTATTCTCATGTCAACGGGTCAATTTTTTGTGTCATCAGAAGCACAGCAATCAAGAGACGTTCTATAAACAACCCCAAGAGAAAAACAAATACAACACCACTTCCCTAACTACTGTTGTGGGAGCATCGACACAGTTCACAGCAGAATTGATTTTGCGTCCTTGTCGATGGCTCGCGTGGACGTTTATTGTTATCGATGGACAACAGCTTGAGCTCTGCGGAGTGATGTATGCAGTTGCTATTTGAATATCATCACTCACAAGGACACAATGTGAGGGATCAACATGCATAACAGATGCCGATGAACGACTGCAAATCACTGCCGACATCCTGCGGAGGCATCTGATCTGATTCGATTGAAGGATTATTGAAACGTCGTACGTGCGGAAGTAGATAAAGGTTTTTTTTTTTTTTTCATTTTCAATTAAAAATATTTGTAGGGAAGGGTAGAATAAAATACTTAAATATGGTATATACTCGTAGATGATAATTTTTTTTTAAAGCGAAGTTGAAAAAACTTAAACCCTCTGTAATGTGGTGTGGTTAGATTAAGGCACTGTCCAAAAATTAGCAAACTTCTAGCAGCTGGACGAGTTGTGTGTGATATTGTTCTGGAACACAGACGAATAGCCTCGGAATCAATAAGAATGTCTGGCCTGTAAGTCAAAGTGTTTTCCCATTACGTTGCAGAAAGAATAACTCTTAAAACGGTATTTGATAAACTCTAAATTTCTACGTATATAAGGTTTCGTTTTTACTTTTAAAATTTTCGGCAGTGCAAGAAAAAATTTAATTGAAATGGAATTATTATTGTAACTGAATTCCCGAACAATATACACAGGCCGACATAATTCATCATACGACTGGTAAAATCCAAATATTTTTTTGTGGGACTTCCTAAAGAAACAGCTGCACAGGCACACAATTACTTCAAGGGCAACACTCAAGGAAGCTCTGCAAATAGAATGGAATAGAGTACCCGGAGATTTCGCCCAGAGGCTGGTTTCTTCAATGCCCCGTAGACTGAAAGCTGTTCTCAAATCCCGTGGAGGTCCGACAAGCTACTAGGAAACTACTGCGGTGTAATAACGCATTCTTTTTAGCAGGCGTACGATGAGTTTTGTCGTTTAAATGAATTATAAATTTGTTTTTTTTTTCATATAAAGTCCAAAAACTGAAAACTGGATTTTCTTTTATACATAAATAATCTTTGTTTTTCATTACAATTCTGAAATGTAATCCATTATTTTACCAAACACAGTTGGTGCTGAAAATGAGCGTTTTTGAACGTCGTACGATGAATTATATCGGCCTGTGTAGCTCCTGTGTATTAAGTATCATCCTACAGTGAGCGTCAAATGTGAGAAAATACCCACCTGCTATCTGTAATTTCATGCAATCTAAACAAAAAATCAAAACTCCTTCCATTTTAATAACACAGGATCAAAGTTATATTCATTAGCAATTTATATACAATGGATCAACAAATTATTGGCAATTATGGCTTTTTCGCAATATTACACAATTCAAAAATTTATTTTTCTGAAAACCAATTTTATTTGAAATACGCGATAAGAAAGAGAGAAAATAGTTATATTATAATTCAATGTAATTGCAATATTTACGAAACAAATTAAAAATATTACAAAATTCACATCAAAAATGTGGTGGCAAATAACAAAAAAGTAGTAATAAGTCAATAAGTGCTTGTGCGCTCTGGGTCATTCTTGTTGGCTCCGTTACTACTAGTTTTAGTGCATTATCTTTTAAAGTTTTCTTTACTCTTTTTTCATATGTGTCATCCTTTAAAAAATTTATATTAATATCGCCCATCACTATAATTGTATTCTGGTTTCCTATAATTTTCTCCAAATAGTCTCTGAAATTCAGACAAAAGTTTGTCTCCGATGTACTCGGCGAGCGATACACGCCTCCTAATGTTATGTTTAGATCAAGGTACACAAGCTTTATGGACAGCCACCAACGTTTCTTGCCTACGTTTATATTTTCTAAGACTTCAATTTGCCAATGGTCACGAACATTAAATATGACACCCCCTGTATGTGCTGAGGGCGAGTCACATCTTATGAATTGGTATCCTTGTAAATATATTTCACTGTCGTTATTTCTATCTGTTAGATGTGTTTCTGTTAAACACATAACTTCATACATTTCTTCGCCAATAATACTCTCAAATTATTCAAAGTTATTTATCAGACCTTCAATATTTAGCGTCAAGCATTAACATATATTTAGTTGCTAGTATTGAATTTTCTGTTTCTCTGCTTCAAGTTTTCGTTTGAGTACTGGACAGTCTTTACTTCTGGTATCATCAATATCTGGTAGTTGTAGAAACTCTTTACTTTTGATACAATTTACACATTTTACATCTTCACTCGTGCACTCAGTTTTTTTATGCTCTCCTCCACATTTTAGACAAGCTACTTTATTTTTACAGACATTAGCTGAGTGATTAAGTCCCCAACACTTAAAGCACATGTGGCCGCCGTGGCGTAGTGGGTAGAGTGCGACGCTCACACGCCGAAGGGTGTAGGTTCGACTCCCAGCTCAACACCAATTTTTCGAATTTTTCACGGCACCACCTCTTTCGAGCTGCTGACAAAACTCAAAGAGTAATAACTGTCTATGAAAACGCTTCTCAAATTTCGCCGTTCGGAGTCGGCAAAAAACTGTAGGTCCCTTCTACTCGTGAGAGAACAGTAGCGCGCACAACACGAGTAGTTGATGAGCAAGCTAGGCCCTGGTCCCCTTTTGAACTGTAGCGCCAACAATTATTATTATTATTATTATTACTTAAAGCACTTCTTCACACTTAGTTTTTCGTATACTATACACTTATCTCACCCTATGTTTATTCTTTTGATGTCTAACATCATTTTGAATGCATTTCCGTCGGTTTCAATAATTGCGTTAGATACTCCTTTCGTTTTTCCTGATTCATATACACTTACACATTTTACTGATTCAAATTTAACTACACTGTTTTGTGTTTTAAATGCTTTTTTAATTTCTTCCTTGCTAAGTCTTTCCTTCATTCCAAAGACTAGTAGTTTCGGGTTTCTCATCTTCTGCACTTTAATCTCGTATTTTTCATACAGTTTGTTTTCTTTAAGAACCGATTGTATTTTCTCACTTGCCTCTTCATTACCACATTTTTATTCTGTAAACCATTGACGTTGATTGACATAGCTGATGGTTTTATCTGCTTCTTTATATCCTCTTTCGTCTTCTTGCACTCCTGACTAAATTTTGGTTTAAGTATAACTTGTGGCCCTTGCTTCACTTGAGCCGCATATGATACTTTATCATCACTCTCCGCCTGATATACTTCAACTACACCACACACACTCATTTTATTATATTTCTTTAATTCTTCTTTTGTGGTCGCCGTGGCGTAGTGGGTAGAGTGCGACGCTCACACGCCGAAGGATCTAGGTTCGACTCCCAGCTCAACACCAATTTTTCGAATTTTTCACGGCACCACCTCTTTCGAGCTGCTGACAACACTCAAAGAGTAATAACTGTCTAAGAAAGCTTCTCAAATCTCGCCGTTCGGAGTCGGCAAAAAACTGTAGGTCCCTTCTACTCGTGAGAGAACAGTAGCTCGCACAACACGAGTAGTTGATGAGCAAGCTAGGCCCTGGTCCCCCTTTGGACTGTAGCGCCAACAATTACATAGATTTAGATATATAATCAACCCTTTTTTTTCATTTCCACTTGATTCCTTTACTATTGGTAACTCTTTTATTTCCTCTACTGTTTCTGACAGCCGCTGTAATTTTTTACTGATGTCTTCACTATCTTTCTCTCTTTCTTTGTTTTAATTAATGATAATTAAAAATCACTACTCCTAATCACAAAACTGAACAAGTTTAATACTTGGTATGGAGCTCTTTAGCATCAATAAGGGCTTGTAACCTTCGGGGCATCGAATAAACCAACGATTTTGTTCGTTCCCAAGACACTTTACTCCATTCTTCAGTAAGTATTCTCCTGAACTCTGTTTTAGACGAAATTTTATGTTTTTGTACTGCTGATTCCAATTGACTCCATAAGTTCTCTATCGGATTAATACCAGGAGATTGGGGAGGAGTTTTCAGTTCCCTAGGAGCCATTCTCGAGTTTTTAAAGCGGCATGCTTTTGATCGTTATCTTGTTGAAAGATGAACGTATTACCAAGACCAAGTTTCTCAGCACTAACTTTCAAATTATGGCGCAAAATATCAATGTACATTGCCGCCGTCATATGACCTTCAACGAAAGTCAGGCTACCAACTGCACTTGCTGCCATGCAACACCAAACTAAAACAGTCCTCCCACCATGTTTCACAGTTGGCACAACATTCTCCCTTTTCGACTCCGTGTTAGGCTTCCTCCAAACATATTGCCTTCCATCACTTCCATAAATATTAAATTTTGATCCATCCGAAAATATAACGGATTCACAAAATTCATTTGGTTTAGTTAAGTAATTTTTGGCAAACTGCAAGCGTTTTTTTTTCTATTAACCTCCGAAATAAAATGTTTTTTCCGAGCTGCTTTTTCGTAATACTTTGATTCATACAAAACATTAGGAAGAGTTTGCACATTAAAAACCTTTTCTGTTGTTTTTGCGACTTTTTCTGCCACTTTTGGAACACTTCTTCTGGGGTTTTTTATTACTTCGCTTAAAATATCACGTTTTTCTCTATAAGAAAAACTACGCGGTCTTCCAGTTCTTTTATTTTCTGTTGATCCGATGCTTTCATATTTTTTTATAACACTTCCTACAGTGAATAAACTTATTTTTAATTCTTTTCCGATTGCACTATACGTAAAACCTTCTTGAGGCATTGTCCCAATTCTGATTTATACCAATGTCTAACTCTTTTGACTTTTTACCCATTATTTATTTAAGTTCGATTCCGTAATGTAAACGCGTGTTAACCAATTCACAAATTACAGTCAAATTACTTCTAATATTTCGGTATTTCGAATAACGGCACCAATTGCGTGATCATTACGTGTTGCCAATACTTTTTTGATGTGAATTTTGTACATAACATTCATAATCAATGATTGGCTGAACTTTATTTGTAGGATAAAATGAAACAAAAATTATTCAAATTTCGTTCGTCAAAAATCATCTTGTAGGATTTTGTTGGATTCTAGTTTAGAATTGGTCAATTAAGGTGATATTGAGCAAGTCGAGAAGTGAAATGATCTGAAAGTGTTTTTTTTATTGAGAAGTTAAATGTTTTTCATTTAAAACTCGAAAAATTGTGGTCAATTTCGGTTTAAAATCCATTAGTGAAAAAATCCTTAATCTTTCCAACAATTGTCGTAAGAAAAGTCACCCTTATCGGCAATTGCCAGGTTAACAACGAACATAGATTAACTTAGAGTACTTGTTTCGAGTCAGTAAGTTAGATATGAGATTAATATTTCAGAATAGATAATTAAGCTAGTTTTAAGCATTTTTGTCTAGCAACTAAGTTAACGAATTGGAAAGTCTTAATAAAAATACGTTAAAAACTCCAAAAAAAAGCAATTACCAGGTAAAAAATTCCCCAGGAATTATATTTTTTCCGAGATTGGCTTCCTTTTATCGGCAAACTTTAGTGAAAAAAATTTCGCCTTAAAAATAATTTCGAACCAGAATTGTATAAATGTTTTTTGTTTTGTGAAATTACTTATATGACAAAGTTTATCCGTTATTGATTTATTGCTTCAGCATAATTGTGGAATATTTAATATTTAAATTGAAATTGCACAATGTATAAAATTGCTTTAAGATCAATCGTTGAAGAGAGGAAAATATTTAGGAAGCAAAAATCAATTCGCAGATATTGTAAGAGATTGTTCTGATCCACTAAAACTGCCGAAACATTTGTGAATTATATTTTTAAAACGAATTTGATAAAATAATAATAATTGTTGACGCGACAGTCCACATCGGGACCAAGGCCGATCTTGCTCATCAACTACTCGTGTTGTGCGCTCTAGTGTTCTCTCACGAGAACCTACACCTACAATTTTTTGCCGACTCCGAACGGCGAAATTTGAGCAGCTTTCTTAGACAGTTATTACTCTTGGAGTGTTGTCAGCAGCTCGAAAGACGTGGTGCCGTGAAAAATTCGAGGTGTTGAGCCGGGAATCGAACCTAGACCCTTCGGCGTGTGAGCGTAGCACTCTACCTATTACGCCACGGCGGCAACTAATTTGATAAAATAAATGTACTTATAGACTCAGACATTGTCTTTTGAAATTTGCGGCTTTGTACGATGCAGAGCTCGTATCTGGCAGTACTATACATCATTTGAAAGGTCTTGACATAGCTTTCAAAACAGCACTATGCATGATTAGTTTGGATACTGCATTCAACAGTTATAGACGCGTAAACATGGAGTCCACTGACGCCGCAATTCGCGCTTTTTCAAAGTTTTCCTTCGCTAAAGGCAAATCCGCTAGGGAAATGTTCCGTGAGATTAATGGTGTTTATGGGGATGGTACTCTATCACTTCGAACCGCGGAGGAATGGTTTCGTCGATTTAGGGCCGGTGAAAACGACACCATGGATAAGCCAGCCGGCGGAAGACCTGTAACGACGAATACCGATCGAATCATGGAAATCATCGAGTTAGACCGCCATGTGGCATCTCGTGACATCGCCTAGGAGATGGGAGTTAGTCACCAAACCATTTTAAACCATCTGCAAAAGGCTGGATACTAAAAAAGCTTGATGTTTGGGTGAAGCATGATATGACGCAAAAGAACCTTCTGCACCGAATCAACGCCTGCGATATGCTGCTGAAAGGGCACGAACTCGACCCATTTTTTTAGCGGATGGACACTGGCGACGAAAAAGGGATCACATACGACAATATCAAGCGAAAACGGTTGTGGTTGAAGGTCGGTGACCCGTCCCGAACCGTGGCCAAGCCGGGATTGACGACGAGGAAGGTTTTGCTGTGTGTTTGGCGGGATTGGAAGGGAATCATCCTTTATGAACTGCTCCCATATGGCCAGACGCTTAATTCTACCATCTACTGCGAACAACTGGACCGCTTGAAGCAGGCGATCGACCAGAAGTGTCCAGAATTGTCCAACAGGAAGGGTGTAGTGTTCCACCAGGACAACGCCAGACCACACACTTCTTTGATGACTCGTCAGAAGCCAAGGGAGATTTTATCGCATCCACCATATAACCCGGACATAGCGCCAAGTGATTACCACCTATTCCTGTCCATGGCGAACGCCCTTGGTAGTGTGAAGTTGAACTCAAAAGAGGCTTGTGAAAGGTGACTGACCGAGTTCTTCGCAAATAAGGAGGGGGCTTCTACGAGGGGGGTATTATGAAGTTGCCGTCTAGAGGGAAACGGATTATCGAACAAAACGGCGCATGTTTGAACTAAATCCAATCAATGTAACACTTTTTACGAAGCATTAAATGAAGAGCAAATAAGCGGAAGGGGGATATTTGACAACCTTTTATTTGTTGGACACTCTGAATTCCTCAATACCTTATACACTCAATTATTCCCGGGACTAACCAATAAAAACACATGTTCTAAGCTTTATTTATGATATAGTGAGTCCAACGTCTAACATTTTGTTGCCCTTTTTTATTTAACGATTTGGCTTTGGCTTAGAAGAAGGCTTCAATTTCAGGAATAACCTACTTATTCGAGCCATATTTTTTATCCTGCGAGCATCTTTTTGAGGTCTGAAAGGAGGTGGAAGTCTTCTGGGGCCAGTCGTCTGGGCCAGTCGTCTGGGCAAGTCGTGTGGGGCCAGTCGTCTGGGCAAGTCGTGTGGGGCCAGTCGTCTGGGCCAGTCGTCTGGGGCCAGTCGTCTGTGCCAGTGATCTGGGCCAGTCGTCTGGGGCCAGTCGTCTGGGCCAGTCGTCTGGGGCCAGTCGTCTGTGCCAGTCGTCTGGGCCAGTCGTCTGGGGCCAGTCGTCTGGGGCCAGTCGTCTGGGGCCAGTCGTCTGGGGCCAGTCGTCTGGGGCCAGTCGTCTGGGGCCAGTCGTCTGGGGCCAGTCGTCTGGGGCCAGTCGTCTGGGGCCAGTCGTCTGGGGCCAGTCGTCTGGGGCCAGTCGTCTGGGGCCAGTCGTCTGGGGCCAGTCGTCTGGGGCCAGTCGTCTGGGGCCAGTCGTCTGGGGCCAGTCGTCTGGGGCCAGTCGTCTGGGGCCAGTCGTCTGGGGCCAGTCGTCTGGGGCCAGTCGTCTGGGGCCAGTCGTCTGGGGCCAGTCGTCTGGGGCCAGTCGTCTGGGCCAGTCGTCTGGGGCCAGTCGTCTGGGCCAGTCGTCTGGGGCCAGTCGTCTGGGGCCAGTCGTCTGGGCCAGTCGTCTGGGGCCAGTCGTCTGGGCCAGTCGTCTGGGGCCAGTCGTCTGGGCCAGTCGTCTGGGCAAGTCGTGTGGGGCCAGTCGTCTGGGCAAGTCGTGTGGGGCCAGTCGTGTGGGGCCAGTCGTCTGGGCCAGTCGTCTGGGCCAGTCGTCTGGGGCCAGTCGTCTGGGCCAGTCGTCTGGGCAAGTCGTGTGGGGCCAGTCGTCTGGGCAAGTCGTGTGGGGCCAGTCGTCTGGGCCAGTCGTCTGGGGCCAGTCGTCTGTGCCAGTGATCTGGGCCAGTCGTCTGGGGCCAGTCGTCTGGGCCAGTCGTCTGGGGCCAGTCGTCTGGGCCAGTCGTCTGGGGCCAGTCGTCTGGGCCAGTCGTCTGGGGCCAGTCGTCTGGGCCAGTCGTCTGGGGCCAGTCGTCTGGGCCAGTCGTCTGGGGCCAGTCGTCTGGGGCCAGTCGTCTGGGCCAGTCGTCTGGGGCCAGTCGTCTGGGGCCAGTCGTCTGGGCCAGTCGTCTGGGCCAGTCGTCTGGGGCCAGTCGCCTGGGCCAGTCGTCTGGGGCCAGTCGTCTGGGCCAGTCGTCTGGGGCCAGTCGTCTGGGGCCAGTCGCCTGGGCCAGTCGTCTGGGGCCAGTCGTCTGGGGCCAGTCGTCTGGGGCCATTTGGACAATCCGGTGGTGCAAAAGCAATTTAAAGTGTTATTCGTGCAATTTTGCCATGGTAGATAACGACTAATGACACGGTGGACTGTCTTGGCAGAAGACAATATGGTAGCGTGTTTTCTGCAATTTCTTCTTTCAAATACACCAATAATACAATGTAATATCGCTGTTTATCCTTTTGCTTTTCTCAAGATAGTCAATGAATAATATTCATTGCGCATCCTAATATACGAATTGCTAGCCGACCTTTCTGTTTTTGGGCGCTTTAAGTGTGGTTCACCGGTTCCTGCCCACTCCACTGACTGTCGATTTCACTCTGGAGTGTAGAGATGGATCCGTGTTTCATCCATTGTGACATACCGACGCAAAAAGTCCTGTTTATTCTTTTGAAACAGTTCCCAGAATCATTGATACGTTGTTGCCATTGGTCGATTGAGAGCAAACGCGGCACTCATTTCGAAAGGAAATTCCTCATGGACAAATGTTCATGCAAAATAGTTTACACATTGGCTTCTGATATCTGTAAGGTGTCAGCTCGCAAGTTCACTTTGCGACTTTCCAAAACGATTTTGTGTACGTTTTTGACGTTTTCAGGTGTAACCACCTCAATTGGCTTTCCGGAGCGTCCAGTATCAGTGGTGTCTGTACGGCCACGTTTATATACATTTGTCACCACCGACAAAGAGTTGTTCTTGATGGAGCAGAGTCCCTTCCAGCCATTGCTGAACTTGCACGGTATTTTTTCCCATCAGAATACAGTGCTTCATCAGAACACGATATTTTATTTTTTCCATTGTTTTAAAAATTGCAAAAGTAGCGTCACTTGAAGCACTGTAACATGTAATTTAATAACAAGATTGTCTTCAAAATTTTAGAAATACCATGTATATGTGTATACTTCCTAAAAATAATGTGAAATTTTTCGCTAGTAGCGGTTCCTATATGTCAGTCCCGGGACTTATTGAGTGATATGTTATCCGAACGTACAAAGCGTCAATTGTTCACGTCATCATTAAGCCTTCTTTCGAACCTTCATTTCAGTTAAGGGACTCGTTCTGCAGCCACACCACATGCATATAGAACTATATTTTCAAACTCAATGCTTCCTCCTCGCTCACATCCAAGGTCAATATGCACTGGAACCTGCACTCCCTCCCTTCCTCTTATCATTTGATACGCGAGCTGTGTCTCAAAAAAGTACATGAAACAAGTCCTTTTTGTAAATAGAATCGAATTTTATTACCAACAACCCCAGACAAGGTGTCATTCACGTTAAATGACCGCCGTGGGGGCCAGTTAAAAAGTGTTTCCTTATGACCTCTGCTTTGTTTCTTGACTAGAATAGATTTGTTAAACGCTACCCACCCGGTGCAGGTGTCTTTAAACTTAGAAACTAGTTCAGTACACATGTACACATATACCGTAAGCGACTATGATTAGAATGTTTGAAAGAGATTCGCCCTTGGCGCCCTTGGGCCCTACTTCTACTTTGGTCTCGGAGAAGGGAAGATCGATCGTTGATGTGAGGTGAACTGCTGTTCCGCCTAGAACCGTGTGATCTTGCTGTTCTCTGGTGACGCGGGCAGGGATGACATCTGCGAACTGCCCGGACTGCTTGGGCGTCGAGGGGCGGCACGCTGGTTGACCTGGTTATTCTGCCGGATGTTGTTGAAGAACTGCTGGCGGCGGGCCACACCGCCGCGGAGGGGAAGTGTTGGGATGTCGTTTTGGGACTGTCGCATGTGGCCTACCTCGCACATGCCCTCCTCCCGCGAGGAGCAGTTGCGCATGGCTGGATTCACGCATTCGTAAACGCTCTGAAATGACAAAGGCAGCTACAGAACTGCAGACAAATTGGTGAATGTGGGACTTACCTGCTCGGAGGAGTACTGATTGTTCTGGGCAAAGGCCAGTGATGTGAGGGATGGCAGCGCTTGTGCGATGTCCGAGCGCTCAATACCCCGAACTATGAGGAATGTCCGTGGGATCAGAATGCCGGTCAGGATCGCCCAGCCAGTTGCCTGCAGGCCCAACGGCAGGGCAGCGTCCCTCCACTCGTCGCCGAAGAAGCTCATAGTGATCCACGCGCACCAGATGATGAAGATGAGCACGGCTCCGATGACAAGCAGGATTCCTTCGCGGTAGTTCCTCTGCGACCGGTAGATGAAGGGCGTCATGCAGACAAGGAAAATAAGAAGTATGCAGTCGTAGGCCAGCAAGGCCCACAGCCAGTGGCCGTAGTACATGTTTTCGCAGGAGACGCTCTCCCTGGCTATGTGCATCACCACTATCAGCTGGGTTGACATCCCCACCTGCACCAAGGTGCTGAAGATGCAGATGACAGCCTGGATGTATCCGTTAACGTGTGAGAGGAACCCGCCCTCGGAGCCAATGGACGCCAGCATGAGGGCTCGGCACAGCAGCAACGAGAACGTAAGGCAGTAGCTGAGGGTGGCTATGAACACGCGCACCGCGCATAGAGTGTTTAAAGTTGACGCGTCCTCGAAAGTCACGTGCGAGTTCCGGTGATCGGAGACATACTCCATCGAAAAGGGGATGAATGAAGCAAAGAGGAGCACCAACGATAGTAGGAGCAAGATGGAGGTAACTGGGTTCCCCTCGAACACATCACCCAGGGAGATGCGGATTATGATGAACACCAGAATGGCGAGGCTAATGATGACCCCCAGCACTGCCGCAGTCATTCCGGCTGCGATCCACGCGTCCGGCTTTATGCGCCAGTACATCACCGACTCCCCCTCGAAGAGGAACGGGTAACGTCTGTTGTTGCTGTCCACGTACTGGCAGTTGAAGACCTGCCCAAACTTGGACTTCATTTCGTGACTGGTGCCGTTGGCTTGGTTGTAGTGGAAGTAGGTGGTCACGTTCGTGATGAAGTTCTGTGACGCGATCTCCCGCAAGTCGAATACCTTCTCCTTTGTGTGATTCGACACAACAGTCTTCTGCAGCATCTGAAAAAGCATCATGTGACCCAGGCGATTCAGCTTTAAGGCGTCCAGGATCTTCTCTGAGTTGTATGTGTGCTGCTCGGAGTCCCAGTCCTCGAGGTATGTCAGAAAGTTTTCGCAGGTGTCTAGCGAGAGGACGCCGTGCTCGTCCTTGCAATTTTTCTCAAGCGAATTGTTGATCCAGCGTGTGAGGTCTAGCACTGGGCCAGCTAGCGCCAGCAGCTGCGACGGAAGGATACTCTGCCCGATAAGACTCTCGTGCAGCGTCCGCTGTGTGGAGTTGCCATCGATGACGTTCAGACTTATCTCTGCCTCCATCATAAGGTACGACTTGTTGGGAAGTTCTGAAAGGATACAAAATCTTGATCCAATAACTGGTCTTAGGTCGGCCCATTTGCTTACCTGTAATGAAGGCCTTGGAGGCCCGCCCTGTTGGTATCGCAAAGATCGTTCCGTTCTCGTGAAAATTCGTGACCATCTTGTCGCCGAAGATGATGTAAATGTTGTCGGGACTACGGAAGTGCATCAGGCAGAGTCGTTCCTTCCGTGCCGACTCCATAAAGTCGTTGTACACGTCCAAGTTCTCGGCTAAGATTTCCACAGAAGCGATTTTGTCGCCCCAGGGCATCTGGTAGAGAAGATGGGCGATCTTCGGGAAGACAAGGGCCCGGCGAGACGGAATCGGCCAGATGTAGTACTCCAAGTCGTCGATGACATGCTTGAGGACATTGTAGAGGTCAAGGTCTATGAAAAGACCTATCGAGTGATTCACGCACTGCTGCAGGTACTCCACCTCCTGCAGTAGAATGTTCTCCGCAAGCTCAGGATCTTCAACCTCTATCGCTCGAATTCCTGCAGAAAATCACAACGTCTACAGAGGAATTTGGAAAAAAACGAGAGCTTACGTACCAATGTCCACCTCACCACTGACCAGATTCACTTGGTTGATGCGGTCCAAGAGGAACATCGCTGTTACGGGGTCCTGAGTCATCACAGAAAGCGTGGTTTGGCCGGCAATCTCCTTGACGAAACTGCTCTCCGCCGACTCTGTGCTAACGTCATCGTCGATCATTGATCGGATGCCTTCGATGCAGATCAGTGGCGTCGCTGGAGAACTACTTATCGATTGGGTTGTGGTGGAGGGCTCTGTTGTGGTGGTGGTGGTCGTCGTGGTTGTGGATCGTACCTTCGGCGAGGATTTCTTTGCGGGACCAGCTGTAGTTCGGCAGAGTAAACTGAAACCGATCAAGATCCATATTGTAGCTGTGAAAGACAAACAAATGGCGTGGAATTGTAAATGGAACTGAAGTAGAAACTGCAAGAAAATTTCAATCTAACCAACAGAAGCAGAAACTGTACAGGTTATGTTAAGACATTCCCTAAGTAAATGCGGGCTGTCCTCGTGGAAGCTTCTTACTAGAAATTTATTCAAATAGAGAAGAGGCAGGGGCTAGAAACCATAGACTTCGTTTGGGAAAGGGGGCCACAACACACGGATACTGACATGCGACACTAGCTCTACCCACGTTCCTCTCCCGGAAGCTGAACGAAATTTTTCACCTCAAGTTGGTTGAAGTCGCCACTAGCTGCAATTCAACTAGCTAACTCAATAGAGCATCAACATCGTCTTTCTTCTTTAAACATGTTCCACTAAAGTGGTCGCATGGCTAATGCAGGCACGAGACAGGTTAAGGCCACTCGATTCTCAGCCATCGACTCTAACACATCGGGGGGTATTTCCAAACGCAACCAGGTGAGCTTATGGATTTTATCCAACCACCTCGTTCTGGCTCTGCTGAGAGGTGGCCTAGCTGATGGAACTGCATATAAGGCACACCTCGGAAGTCGTGATGAAGAGATCATTCGCACCACTTGGCCAAACTAAAGAAATAAAGCCCTTTCGGTTTGAAGAAGTAGCCGCCCTTTTCTCACTCTTTAACAAGGATTAATCTCATCTCAGCAGGTTGTATTCGTGATCTTATTCTTTCGGCCATTATCCAAATTTCATGACCAAAGTTAAAACAAATACTGACATCCTGCACTGGAGCGCTCAGACCCAAAGACTAGTCCATTGTACTACCAGGCAGTATCCTTAATTTACTGCGTTTTCTTGGTTTTCCAATGAAAACCCACAAAGTACTTCGGTAATAAAAGCTTAAGTTTACAGTTCCCACCACGTCAACACTAAACAGCCGCCACCTGATACTAAAAAAGGCGGAACGTTGACATGGAAAGTGCTCTAAAGTGCCTTCACCATCTCCACAGACATCACAAAGGGTGCCATCACTAAGCCCAAGCCGACATAGGTGCTTTGCGGAGATGAAGTGTCTCGTAAGTACGCCAGGATGTCGTCTGCACTTTTTTCTGTCTAACGTAAACATAAAAGACGTGGATTTCTTCCTAGCGTTCGGAACAATGCACTTAGTCATTCTGCATCCTGGTGAGTCATGCCATCTCTGGTTGTGCGGTTGTAAGACCCAACCGTCGCCTGAAGCCAGATCCAAGGATACGGGTAGTCCCAAGGTGGGTTCGGACCCCACGAATGCCTGTTTTGAAACTTGACTAACTAGTTCATCGACAATCTCGTTTCCCATGATCCCATGATGTCCCGGGACCCTGATAATTTTAAGCGAGCTCAGTCTGCCGACCAAATTAAGGGAAGACTTACATTCCTGGACTATCTTGGAAGTGGTTAAAGGGTTGAGTAAGGCCTAAAGCAAAGCTCGGCTGTGGTTATAGACTCAAATATTTTACCCCTGCCAAACGTTGCTCACAATATAGTTAGTGGCTATTAGGGCCGCAAACACTAAAGCCTGGAAGAGCGACGCGAAATTATCTAAGAAGGCATGAAGTCTGATGTTGTCGTCTTCCACGAATGCCCCAGCTCTAGATCCCAGCGTCGTTTTGGAGCCGTCCGTGAAAATTTGACAACATTTCCTTCCCGGTTCAGTTTCTGGCCAGAGGCAGCCCAGGAAATGGGAAAAGTCGACTTTGTATAAGCGACTCATACGCTGTATCATTGAGACGGCATGCCCATGTGGCCAGTGTTATAGGAGATGCGGTGCGCGAGGTCATCAATGTGAGTTGAACCAAAAATCATTCCTTTTGAGACGAGAAACGGCCTTGATTGTGCATTCCATGATGTGGATGCCAAGGAGTGGGAGATTGAGCACTGCATCAAGACCAGAGACAGGCGTTCTAGGGAAATCCTGTGCATCCGAGACAGGGAGGCATGGGCCTGTGCACGCGAGGTAACGTCGTTGATTGCGCTCAACATAGCGATCTGCCAAGGCTATCCTCGTTAGTGCACAGGTCAAGTTGACATACAGCCTCCACGTGGCGCCCCCTGGATAGCCATTACAACACCCGTTGTATGGTGAACCAATGTATACAGCGAGCCCCTCTGCCCTAGGGGTTTAGATAATGGGCCTGCCGTACCAGTCTGTGGGTTGTACGTGAGGGTAACTTCCTCACCACGTAGAAATCATTTAGTTCAGAAAACCCTCGGGTAAGGACGGATCAACTGTTAACGACCCCAGCACACGTTTTAAAGACAACGATTTTCGGTTTTGCACATGGAATGTGAAGTCCCTTGACAGACCACGTGCAGCCGAACAACTTGCGGAAGCCCCTGATTGCTACAAGGCAGACATTATCGCCATCCAGCAAGTGCGATGGGATGGGCTTGGCATAAAAACGATGAAGAACTGCGATATCTACTACAGCAATTGCTATAGAGAGAGAAGGCAGCGCTTATTCGGATGCGGATTTGTTGTTCGAGGCAGACTTTGGCAAAAAGTCTTGAGCTACGACCCCGTCAGCGAATGCCTCATGACAATCCGCATCAAGGCTAAGTTCGGGAACATCAGCCTAATTTGCGCTCACGCCCCGACAGAGGAGAAGGATGACAACTTCAAGGATGACTTCTATGATCTCCTAGAAAGAACATACCATCGATGCCCCAGCTATGACACCAAGATCGTTCTAGGAGATTTCAACGCTCAGCTGGGAAAGGAGGACATCTTTGCTGGAGTCATCGGTAAACACAGCCTGCACGACAACACATCCGGAAACGGACTCAGGCTGTTGGACTTCGCCTCGGGGCGAAACCTCTCTGTGGCTAGCACGCGGTTCCCACACCTGGACATTCACAAAGAAACCTGGCGATCTCCTGATCAATCAACCGTCAATCAGATTTATCACGTTGCGATCGACGTCAGACACTCCTCCAGTATTCTCGATGTCCGAACCTTCCGAGGTGCAAGCAATGACTCGGATCATCACCTTGTTGTAACCAAGATAAGAACCCGGATATCAAGAGAACAACGGAGTCGAGAAAGGTCAAAAGAGTTTGATGTCGAAAAGCTACAATCGTAACCGATTGCTGGGAACTTTGCCGACCGAGTCTCCTTGAAACTCACTCAGAGTTCGACGCTTTCTGCACTAAGCATAGAAGAAGAATGGAAACGTTGTCAAGAAGCCATCAAAAAAGCTGCCACTGATGTGCTGGGTTTCACGTCACCATCCAGAAGGAACTCATGGTTTGACGACGAGTGCAGGCAAGCGCACGCAGCTAAGCAAGACGCCTATAAGGCAACGCTGCATCGAACAACGAGGGCTGTTCGTGAGCTCTACGAACAGCAACTAAGTTAAGAGCACCGGCTTCTAAGAAGGAAATAAAAGGAGCATGAAAAGCGCGCGGTTGAGGAAATGGAAAGGTGCTATGACAGGAATGAAGTCCGAAAGTTTTACGAAAGGTAAAACAGCTATCCGGAGGATACAAGGTTCGGACCAAGGCCTGCCGGGACCAAAATGGACAACTAGTAGTAGAGTCGCAGTCTGTGCTGAGAATCTGGAAAGATCATTTCTGCAGACTCCTAAACGGCGATGACGGCCCAAATGCCGCTGTTAGGCAAAATGTTCCACTCAATTTGGACGATGATAGACAAGCATTCCGTCCCCCCGACTTAGACGAGGTGAAGATAGCAATATCCAAGCTGAAGTCGAACAAAGCTGCTGGAGCGGACGAACTGTCCGCAGAACTATTTAAAGCAGCTGGAGATGACCTGTTTGGGCGCATGCACCGGCTCATCTGTAAGATATGGTTGGAGGAAAGCATGCCCGATGAGTGGAATCTCAGCATCGTTTGCCCGGTTCACAAGAAAGGAGAACCCTTTGACTGCGCCAACTACCGAGTGATTAGTCTCCTGAACATCGCATACAAGATCCTCTCTGCCGTATTGTGTGAGCGTATGAAACCATTTGTCCATGACCTGATAGGTCCCTATCAGTGTGGTTTCAGGCCAGGGAAGTCCACAATAGACTAGATCTTCACATTACGGCAGATCCTTTAAAAGACCCAAGAAATGCAAATTGACACTCACCACCTATTCGTCGATTTCAAGGCTGCATATGACAGTGTGCATAGAGACGAGCTATACAGTGCCATGTCTAGTTTTGGCATTCCTACCAAACTCGTTAGAATGTGTAGGATAACGATGGAGAACTCTCGCTGCTCCGTCAAGGTCGGTAACGAACTCACCGAGACATGCAATGTCAAAAAAGGCCTCAGACAAGGTGACGCACTGTCATGTGACTTCTTTAACATCATCTTCGAGAGGATCGTGCGTGGCTCACAAGTCAACACCAGAGGCACGATCTTCCAGAAGTCAGTTCAATTGCTAGCTTACGCTGATGACATTGACGTGATTGGACGAACACAGCGAGCCGTCAATGAGCGGTTGTTGGCATTGAAGCGGAAGCAGCTAAAATGGGTCTGGCGGTAAATGAGGGTAAAACTAAGTATATGTTGTCATCAAGGAAGGGCACACAACATCGACGTCTCGAACGGAGCGTCACACTAGGCAGCAGAAACTTCGAGGTAGTCAAGGACTTTGTCTACCTCGACTTCGCGGTAAACAGGGACAACAACATCAGTACCGAAATCAAACGCAGAATCACTTTTGCCAACCGCTGTTTCTTTGGGCTCAAGAGGCAATTGAGTAATAAAGCCCTCTCTCCAAAGACTAAGCTCGCTTGATATAATAGCTTGGTCATCCCAGTGCCACTCTATGGGGCGGAAAAACGCACGTAAAAAGTAAATGAGAAAGCCCTTGCTCTTTTCGAGAGAAAAGTTTTGCGCGCGATTTTATGTCCGGTTTGTGTTGATGGCATCTGGAGGACAACATTTATCAACGAACTCTATGGGCTGTACAGTGACATTCGGCTGGTCAAGCCTCTACGGATGCAACGCTTAAGGTGGCTAGGCCATGTAGAGCGTCTGGACACCACTGCTCCGGCCCGAAAAGTCTTTGAATCCGTGCAAGTGGGACAACGCAACAGAGGACGACCTAGACTAAAGTGGCGCACACAAGTGGAGAAGGACCTCAACCAACTTGGAGTGCGCAACTGGAGACAGCTGGCGAAAGATCGTGCTGGCTGGAGAGGAATGTTGGTTGAGACCCAGGTCCACCCCGGACTGTAGCGCCACAAGGAGAAGAAGAAGTGGGTTGACTGCCTGACGACCAAGATGTAAAGCAATTTACCACCCATACAAAACTGAGTTCTTGCTTGAGGGATAGTGACCTCGGTGGAGAAAAAAGCATTTCTAACACCTGCGCGCTCTATCAAATACTGCATCTGGTTGAGAATAGAATGTCATAGGAATGCTGAAGAGTTCCCAAATTGTCTGATTTGAGTCAGAATGGGTAATAAATCAACTTCAGGCCACTCATGGAACAGCTATATACTCGGCTTTGTCTTCCGTACGTATTAGGTGCTCAAATTAAACGATTTCAGTACTGTCAAAAATTAAAGCCTAAGACTTGGGGAGCCTGAATTCCCATGGCACCAGAATATATGTCGCTGTCAAGCAAGTTCCCTATATTTCAGGGTCTTGTTACCGTCATGATACCAAATGTTAATATTACACATATTGTAATTCTTGATTCACAATTCAAGTAGCACCTTCTGAAGCTCAGGCTGTAAGAGCAGTAAGTGTAAGCGTGGAAAGTTGGATTACTGTCAACTTGGCAACTCAAAAAAAGTCGCCTTAGTACACAAAAGCGAAAGTCTTTGCAAGATGGCTTTCTTACAACGAAGAAACATTTCCATTGCTGCTGGCCTTACAGCGAAATATTCTTTAACCCTCTTGACCGCCGTGGCGTAGAGGGAAGAGTGCGACACTCACACACCGAAGGTCCAGGTTCGATTTCCCGCTGAACACCTCGAATTTGTCACGGCACCACCTCTTTCGAACTGCAGACAAACTCAAAGGGTAATAGCTGCCGGTAGGTGTCTTGGTTACTCGACAACACTGTCCGAAATTTCCAAATCTGGTGCTTCCACATTTCGGACAGTGTTGTCGGGTAATCAAGACAAGCCAACATAGTCAACTAGTAAAAAAAAACGATTTTCCAAAGATCTTGTCCAACTGATCCTATTCTAAAGAGACCGAACTGCGAAGCTAGAACAGCCACGGGCCTTCAATCGGTGGGGTAACCTTGTAGGCAAATACTAGAAGATCTTAGTCCAGAATCCTCCTCTCAGAGTGATGCATGAAATGTTAATCTGAAATAAATCGGTTTTAATTAAAGTTTGACTATGCCGGCAACAGCAGCCACATTCTGTTGAGTGTGCTCCACTAGAACCTTTTGCACAAATTTCTGTACAGCAGTAGGGCTTCACATACCTCACGCCGTTTATATACCACCAACGATGTTTTTCAGAGTTAAAGAACGTTAATAATAACAATTGCATCATCCGACAGTCCACTGGGGGACCATGGCCTACCCTGCTCATGAACTACTCGTGTTGTGCGCGCTACTGTTCTCGAAGAAGAGGAGTAAAGGGAACTTACAGTCTTTTGCCGATTACAAGCGGCGAAGATTGAGAACCTATTTTCCAAAAACAAATGTTGGGAATTATTGAAAACTTCGAAAGTCACACTATGGAATGACTTTCTGGCAAAAGAAAGTGGAAAATATCTTCCTAGTCAAAATTGCCTGAGATTAAGAAAATAAATCCTACAGCCCCCCGATTTATTTTCAAGAATTAACATCCGAAACACGTTTCCGTTCAAAATGCATTTGTCGCGCTAACCAAGCAAGTGAACACACGTGGAAAAGATTTTGTTGCCAAAAACAAATAAAAGCAACTAAGTCAACGTTAGCATCGGAAATCAAATTAATTGGCAGCCCGTGTTGAATGCAAAAGAAGTCACAGACTTTGCTCGCTACCGCATTGATTCATGAATCGTGTTTGGTTTTTGGTAGTCCGCTTGGATTGTAAATTGATCAAATGGATCGAGCGTTAGATTTGCAGTACTTATCATGACATTTTATTATTACGTTTGAAGGTGAATCGTAAAATCTGTTCCTTTTTTCCAGATTTGTGTAATGAGAGCGCAGCTGCTATACAAGCTCTCATTATGCATGCAAGCGATAATTACGTCTCATATTCGTACACCATTCGAGTTTAAACAAATTTAGTTCTTTGTGCGCGTTAAGGGTTTCGTTTGAGATTTGTTTTTGAGTAGCAACATGGTTAGTCCAAATTTAGTAGGGAGATGTAAGATTCTAATTGATGGAAGGTTCTCAAAAATCAATGCTTTTCAGAATCTAGAACTGAAGCGATGGGCGATGCTCAGGGTGAACCCGCAGCCAGTACGATACTCTGCAATTTTTACGGATGCAATCCTTACAAAAGAAGTGTATAAAATTTAAATGTGTTCAAGTCGTTTTTGACTCGTTTGAGATTTCTACCAAATTTCCATTTCCTCTCCAATCAATCCGCTATTCAAGCCCTATAAGAACATTGAAAAAAGAGAAGAACTAACATAAGCCCCCTTGAAACTTAAAACACATACTTCTCCGCGCAAACTTCTTACACCCTTCTGTAGGTCTACAAAAGAGGTACCCATGGTGAAGATAACTCCATCATCTAACTCAAAATTCCACCTGGCGAGTGACAAGGAGAAGCCGCTCGCTGCCACATCGAGAGAATATAGTGGATGAGGCGGTAGTTCTTTGTTTCATTTTGCAAATGTGGCCGCAACGACAAGGAATACTCGCTGTCAGTCTACAAGAGCGCTCATAAAACCTGTTGTAGCTTGGGACGTTGTTTGCAATTTAAATCGACGATCGGTATATAGGCATCTTGAAATATTACCCTTCTCCTGGTATTCGAGTTTGGTTGTACCTTGTAAATCGCCAAAAATAGAGGCTTTCACACTCCTTCACGGAAGGCAGTCTTAATTTCCTTGGAAACACATTCTTTGATGGAGGTCCCCTAAGTCGACTGTTCTTTTATCTCAAGTGATCCATATTTAGTCGCAACAGACTGTTGCGATCTCTTAACGCACACGCACTCGGTCGCCTATCAAAACGAAAAAAATTAAATGAATCTTCGTACTGCCGCCAAGAATGCTTCAGATGTGAGATCGCTAACTAATTCGAGATGAATTTGAACATATTTGCACTCACGTAGGGTGTCTCCTCCCGACATCAGGTCATCAACATAGAAGTCTTCCCTTAATATGCGTGCAGCGATCGGGTAGTATTGTTCTTCATCAGATGCCAGTTGATGGTTGTGATGGTGTTTTCACAGCAAGGTATGGTGCAGATGCCGTTCCATATGTGACGTACTCTTTAATTTTTTCGCTTGAAGAGTTCCGCTACACTATCCGTTGATAGTCTTGATGAAGTTCGTTGATTTTGATTTGGCGATACATCTTCTCGCTGTCTGCTGTGAATACATGTCTGTGTCGCCGCCAACGCTTAATGATTGTGGTTAGATCATCCTGTAGTCTAGGACCAACCAACTTGAGGTCATTAAGGCTGATTCCAGTTGATGTATTCGCTGATGCATAGAACAACGACAAAGCAGGATCTCGCCTTGTTCCCGCCAATTTAAAGGGGTTTTGGAACACCTGAACGCCAATGTTCAAAATATGACGTGTGACCGATTTGAAGCTTGAACCATCGAAGAAGAACTCACTGTGCACAGCATTCAATTGCTCTTATAATTCTTTACTAGCCATTTCCTTGGTAAAAAAAGAATCGAGATGTAAGGCGATATTACTATTATTTCAATTTTTCCAAAAATCATTGGACTGGTCCGCCTCCAGATTTGCCAGCATCTGGAAGGTAATATAATAATCATTGATGGCGCTACAGTCGACAGGGGGACCAAGGCCTAGCTTGCTCATCAGCTACAATGGTGTTGTGCGCACCACTGTTCTCTCACGAGCCGAAAGGTCCTACAAGTTTTTTGCCAACTCCGAGCGCCGAAATTTTAGAAGCTTTTTCTTAGACAGTTATTACTTTTTGAGTGCTGTAAGCAGCTCGAAAGAGGTGGTGCCATGAAAAACTGAAAAATTCGTGCTGAGCTGGGAACCGAACTTAGACCTGCTGTGTGTGAGTTAGCACACTACCCAGTACAACGTGGCGTAGTGGGTAGAGTTATGTGTTATTGAATTATGTGTTATAAGGTTTGCCTAGAAACCTTATAAGACAAAACTCAATAAGTCCTGGGAATGATATATAGGGGACGCCACAGACAAAAAATCCATATTAGTCTTAATAATTGTTGGCGCCACAGTCCAAAGGGGGACCAGGGCCTAACTTGCTCAGCAACTACTCGTGTTGTGCCCGCTACTGTTCTCTCACGAGTAGAAGGGACCTACAGTTTTTTGCTGACTCCGAACGGCGAGATTTGAGAAGCTTTCTTTGACAGTTATTACTCTTTGAGTGTTGTCAGTAGCTCGAAAGAGGTGGTGCCGTGAAAAATTCGAAAAATTGGTGTTGTCGTGGTGTGTTGGTTGCCACGGCGACCACCCACCCATATTAGTCTTAGGAAGTACAAATCTGTCAAATTCTCATGACAATATAACATTTCAATACCTCTTTTACAGAACAATTTGGAGTGTAGTGGTAGACCCATTTTTCATCTGTTCTGCTATACCGACACAAAAAGTCCTGTTTATTCCTTGGAAACAGCTCCAAACAGCTGCCGGATTCATCGAAACGTTCTTGTGTTTGGTCCATTGTGAGCAAACACGGTACCCATTTCGAAAATAGCTTTCTCATGGACAAATGTTCATGCAAAATAGTGTACACACTGGCTTCTGATACCTTTATGGCGTCAGCTCGCAATTTCACTTTGCGACTTTTCAAAACGATTTTGTGTACTTTTTTGACGTTTTCAGGTGTAACCACCTCAACTGGCCTTCTAGAGCCGTCAGCATCGTTGGTGTCTGTACAGCCCCGTTTATAGTCAGCATACCACCGACAAAGAGTTTTTCTTGATGGAGCAGAGTCCCTGTGAAGCCATTGCTGACCTTACACGGTATTTTTTTCCATCAGAAATCAGTGCTTGATCAGCACATGAATTTATGTTTTTCCATTGTTTTCAAAATCAAAAAGTAGCGTCACTTGAAGCACTGGAACTTGTAACTTAATAATCGGATTGTCATAAAAATTGGAGAGGTGTCATTCGATTGTTTGTCCTTTCTAAAAGAAATGTGAATTTTTCGTTATATATAGTTAGCTCCCTATATGTTAGACCCGGGACATATTGAATGATGTGTTATGTAGAGGCGCAATTCAGACTCTTAATATGTAAACAGTTCACCAGAAACTGGACCCTTTTTCTTTAAGTACCGTCTTCATCGGACTAAAATGAATACGAGTTTTCTTTAGTCATATTTTTAATTTATGGAGAAAATAGAAATGAAGACAAAGAGAAAGCACGGGCATTGAGCAGTTTGGAACAATTCCAGAGGAAACCGTCGAAGTGGCATTGTCCTTGTCACACAAAGGGAATGCATGTTCTCACAACTACTACTTCTTCAACTGTCGAGGCCTCTGAAAGTGTACTTCTGAAGGTGAGTTTCATGTAAATACAAAATAAAATCCAGGCAGATATTCAATCCCAGGACCAAGGCTAAGTTTAGAAACACATTGAAAACGGGTGGTCCATTCGGAAGATCCAATGTTGGGCGACTCGTCCGACAAATGCTCGAAATGTGCTTCAAATGTTAGATAACACACGACCTAGGTAACCAATTGAGCGTAGTAAGAACGTGAAATTATGTGCTCAGCAATAGAGCACAAGGGGACCAGGACCTAGCTCCCTCTGCACCTGTTTGTTTAGTGCTTGCTTTTATTCTCTCTGAGCGGTTAAATTTAATTTGACTTTTTCTTAGCTAGTCAGCACTCTGTGAATGTTGTCAGCAGCTCCAAAATTGTGTTGCTGGGTATTCAGTCTAGGAATTGGGCAGGGAATTGAATCTGAGTGTCGCATTTTACCCGCCACCCAAAGAAAGAACAAAAAAAAGAAAAGAAAGAACGCAAAAGAGACCGAATTTATAGCCATAATGGGCGGCAGGTGCCACTTTTGTCATGGCTCCCACAAACGCCTGAAATCTAGGAAATACTTTAAAAACAGGAACGTGAAGGGAACTTCTGGAAGCCTTGGTGTGCTTCAACTGTCGAAAAGTGTAAAAAACTCATGGACCCAATGTTAAGAGTAATAAAAATAATAATTGGATTGCGCAACGGCCCATAGGGGGACCAGGGCATAGCTTTTTCAAAAACTACTCCTATTGTTCACACACATACCCAGTTTTTTTGCGAATCCGAACAGCGAAGTTTGAGAAGCTTTTCCTAAGACAGATATTACTCGAGGTGTTCAAGCGGAAATCGAAACAGGATCTTCGGCGAGTGAGTGTCGCACTCTGCCCACTATGCCACGGCGGCCAGAGTAAAACGATTCTAAAAGCAAACTTTACCCGTCCTAATATTGAAGCTGTCAGCCAAACCAAGCTTACAGTTTTGGAAAGGTTGGCCTATATAGACTGATATCCCTTTTATTTGTCTAGCTTGGATAGCTGTGTCAACATTTTGTAAACCACAGTTCGTAAACAGCCTCAATCTTGTGCACACGAAAGGAGTGCAGAGGTACTAAGGTTACCTTTTATATTTCGGGATTAGGCAATCCTAGTGTTGCAATCAGCCAACTGCCAGCTCTATCGTAAAGTTTGACATTTTTCAGGTTACACGTACTCAGAACGTTTTGACATGCGAGCGCTATTTGTGTTGTTTACAGTAAGTTAAAGGATTCATCTCGCCCAAAAAATGGAATTAAATCATGAACATTTTCGTGCGATTATTTTTTATAACTATCAATGTGGATTAACTCAACAATAATTTATCGATGAGCTTAATTTAATTTTGGGTGATGAAGCATCATCAATAACCTGTGTTTGTCGATGGTATGGTGAATTCAATCGAGGTCGTAGTTCACTCCAAAACGAGTTTCGTGAAGATCATCCAAAATCAGATTTTGTTTCGGAAACCGTTGATGCTGTGCGCCAACTGATATTGCAAGATCGTCATGAGACCTACTGCGAGATTGAGACAACCTTAGGCATTAGTAGGACCAGCATACATTCAATATTGCGTGAACACTTGACCGTCAACAAAATTTGTTCGCTTTGGATCCCACACAATTTGTCAATCGCCCAAAAAAAGGCTCGAGTCGATTGGTCGAAAGAAATGCTCCAAAAATACGATCGCGGTGCTTCGAAACACGTCTATGACATCGTGACAGGTGATGAATCGTGGATTTACGCGTATTAGCCCGAAAGTAAACAGCAGTCGACTGAATGGGTGTTTCGAATTGAGTCAAATCCAACAAAATTTGCTTGCGTACGAAGCACTTGCAAGCAAAATGTGGCCTGTTTTCGGAAAAACTGGACACGTCGCAACCGTACCACTAGAACAACGCAGAACAGTCAATTCTGAGTGGTACGCAACCATTTGTTTGCCAGTTGTCTTCCAAGAAATCAGGAAAACCAACCGCCGAAGACGGATCACTCTTCACCATGACAATGCGAGCTCCCACACATCGGCTCAAACAACTGCATTTTTAAGCACTCAAAACATCGATTCGATTAGTCATCCGCCGTATAGTCCTGACTTGACACCGAATGGCTTCTTTTTCTTCTCGTAGGTAAAAAATAAAATGAGAGGTGAACGTTTTTCAGTACCTGAAGAGGTGGTTAATGCGTTCAGAATGCATGTTTTGGAGATACCTCAATCAGAGTGGCAAAAGTGCTTCGGGAATCGATTCAAACGCAAGCAGAAGTGTATAGGTCTTAATGGGGAATATTTTGAAAAACAATAAAGCTATTTTCACTGATTAATGTTTGTTTTTGTTTTCTAATCGCGAAATATAAAAGGCAACTCTCGTGTCACCATTCTACATGCACTCTCCTAGTTCCGATTGTTCAGCGCTAACGACTTTAAAAATACGACTTTAAAAATGTCAGTTTTCGAAATAAATTAGAGACAGAAAAATGATTCCTTATTTTTAAGAAAACTTCTTTTTCTTTTAGCCAGTAAAGCCTGTCTTCGGATGATGCCCGCGTTCGATAATAAGACAAAGTCTAGATGAAAGACCAAAACTGCTCAAACGACCAAATAAAGAATTCTTCCCGAAAAGTCGATCCGCCAGTATTGTTATCATATGATCTTAAATAAAAGCCGTTTTTATACACTTTTGGCATTCGTGGGACCGACCAATGCAGCAACAAACTCTCAGACTATCCTCAAGTACTTTTCTTCAGAAATCAAACCGCGAAAGTCCTTCAGACAAGCTGGTCACCCTTTCCATAGAATTACAATCAAAGTACATTTTTTCGAACATAAAGCCAGAGTTCACCAGGCATCTGATTCCAATCGCTTTCCAAATTCATTCCACAATGACCTCAAAAAACAATCCTGGCTCCCCAAACAAACAAACGGGCTGCGGTGCCCGGCCTTGCGGGCAAGGTCATCACCATTCAATCCGTTCCGCATTGTATCGATGAATCACAATCGATTACGCTGACCACTTACACGGAATGCCAATGAAACAATGTACAAAATGCAATACTTCAACAGCACACGCACTCGCTCCACGTTGCTGGGTGTGGCTGAGCTAAGCACAAACAACCTCCCAAACCTACCAAAATGAAAAAACGAGCAAAAAAATCATTCTATTCTGCTGGCTGCCCAATTCTAGAGTTCCCTGCTATTGTAACACTCTTGCGCGTCAATTTTCAATCTCTACGCTCGACTCACTCACCTTTTTGTGTATTCCAACTGTGTATCTGCATGTTTTTCCGCTTCGCTATTTGTTTTGTGTTTCTGTTCGTTCAATTCGTGCTCCCAAAAAAGTTGAACCGCCCGTTCTTCGTCTCGAATGATGGCCACTGTGAAAGAGTGTGTAGCAGTTGGATTCTATTGATTTTGTATCCACATTTGGTGTCGTTTCGCAACAAATTCAATTATGCTGCTGCCTCCGCTGCGCGCACACACACTGCAACATTTGCACGATTATAATCACATTAGCGATCGCAAATTCACTTCAGTCTTCACCCACACTCGGGCACTTTGCGGGGAAAGCATAAAATTTGGGGCACTGCACCGCACACTGCACTCCGACGGGTTTCGCGCAAAGTAAAATGATGTATCAGTAATTTCAATCCCTGAACGGCTCGTGATGAAATTCTGCGAGAGAAAACCGAAAAACGATAGATTAGGCACTTGGATGAAGATTTTCATACACGGGGCCGCTCGTCATTGTCTCCCCGTTCACGGTTCACCAATTTCAGGCCGACACTATGCGCGTGCTGTGGCTGACAATTAACCGATTTCCGCTTGGCGTAACTCTGTGGTGTGGAGTGTCTAAAATTTAGTTAATTACTACGAACGTGTCCGTTCGATTGGCAGCCGAAAACCCTTCAACGTGGAACAGGGTTGCTACACTACCAGCCACCTAACTAACCAAGTGTCAGCTGAAAACTACGCTGACAGTGGCGGTTCTGTTTTGTTGTGTCGGTGTGATGAGAGCTCGCGTTGTTATGGTTCCAGCCAGGTGCACGGGGGGTGTTTGGGTAATATTTATGCAGTGGCCCTAGGTGCGCACTCTGCACAAATGCAAGACTCAGAATGTGGCGTTAAGGGTTGCTAAACGCAACCCTTATGATTGACCCCTATTCTTTTTGACGATGGTGGGAGAGCGAGTATCGCGTATTATGTTCGTAATAATAATTCTCATGTCGTTATGCACTTGAATTGATTCCTCGCGTTCGGCAACATCAGGTTGGCCTCATAATTTGTCATGAACTTACGGACATTTGAGACTGCAGCAAGTGGCTGACGTATTACAGAGCAATTGAAGGAGATTCTGTTTCTTTGGGTCAGTCGCTGAATGGGGAAACGAGTGCAGAATTATGGTTTAACGACGTACTGCACGTAGATAAGGCACCCCGAGAACTATATCGTATAAAGTGCTGTGCGTTTGATTGTAAAGTTTAATGGTGTACTTTATATGCTACAATCAAAAGCCGTTAGTTATATGAGATGAGTGCACCGCGAAAGCTATGCCAGCTCCAAGCGGAGAAATTTGAGAAACTTTTTGTTGACCAAAAGCTCTGATATACAAAATTCGGCGCAAAAATATTCATATGAGATTTTCAATCGGGAAATAGTTACTAGCGCCAAACTGTGTGGACGCTAGCGCCAAACTGTGTGGACGCTAGTGCCAAACTGTGTGGACCCTAACTGCATGGAAGCCAAACATACGCTTATCTACTAGCTTAGTTTCTTCAACAAGTTTGTTGTACATGCCTACTGTTCTCTAATAAACAGACAGTAATTAGGGGTACAAGCTAATTCAATCTGTGTTCAAATGATGGCGCCACCTGCAAGTTGTAGCTGATCTTGGAAGCGTTTACCTACTTCATTGGAAAGGTGTGACATTTGTCAGCAATAAAATCGTGCATTAGCTTCTGTTTTAAACAACAACATTGATTTTCGCCTCCGATCGGATTTGCCTTAAACAGGAACCATTGCGAGGAAGTTTTGTGCGTTTTATTTAAAATTGGAAAATAAGTGCAGGTGAAACCCATTGAATGCTTGTAGAAGCTTATGGTGAACCTGCTGCGACCGATAAATCAAGCAGGGAATGATTACTACGCTCCAAATGTGCGGATTTTAGCTTCAGAGACAAGGAGTCTCTTGGCCAGCCCAATTCGTTTAATGATTAATTATTCGAGGCTTAACAAAGATCAGGATCTGTTCCAAGCGCAAGCCGAACTCGAAGAATCGTTGACACTCAAACAAACAATTTCTGCTCGGTTAAAGAAATTTGAATTTATTCAAAAGAAAGGAAATTGGGCGCTGTTCGAGTGTTCAAGCTGGAAACGAAAGATGTCGAAGGCGATTTTCATTTTAAAACTGCTTACTCAAAGATATCAAAGGAAGAGATTTATGCACCGGATCGTCACTAAAGGTGACAGGTGGATATATTACAATAACGCCTTCGGACCTATTTAACCCGTTTCATCATCATCTACCAAAGACGGATGACTAAGCAATTAGTTTTTTTGAGAGAAAAGTTTGGCGTGCAATTTTTGGTCCTGTTTGAGTTGATGACATCTGGAGGAGGAGATTTAAGGACAAACTCTATGGGCTGTACAGCGACATGCGCCTGATCAAGCCTCTAGTGGTACAACGCTTAAGATGGCTAGGCCATGTAGAGTGTATGGACACCAATTCCTAGTCCAGCCAAGGCTTCGAATCTGAGCCATTGGGACAACGCAACAGAGGACAGTCTAGACTAAGGTGGCGCACACAAGTGGAGAACGGCCTCAACCAACTTGGAGTGCGCAACTGGAGGCAGCTGGAGAAAGATCGCACTGGCTAGAAAGCCATGTTGCTTGAGGCCTAGGTCCACCCCGGACTGTAGCGCCACAAGAAAAAGAAGAAAAATATCACCATCTAAATCCACGTGATAGAAAAACATCCACGGTTGAGGCCCAGGTTCACCCCGGACTGTAGAGCCACAAGAAGTAGAAGAAGAAGATCATCATCTGCATCGACGCCATAGAAAGACATTCACGGTTGAGGCCCAGGTTCACCCCGGACTGTAGCGCCACAAGAAGAAGAACAAGAAGATCATCATCTATATCGACGTCATAGAATAACATCCACGGTTGAGGCCCAGGTTCACCCCGGACTGTAGCGCCACAGGAAAAAGAAGAAGAAGATCATCATCTACATCGACGTCATAGAAAAACATTCACGGTTCAAAGATTTTGGTCTGCATGTGGTAAGAAACACGTTCAGAAACAACCGAAAGGCATGAAAACATGATTTTGCAATGTCATAACGCTCCTGTCCAAGTGGCGATTGCGGTCAAAAACTGTTTGGAACCACTGAAAGGGAAGATTTTACTCCACGTGTCGAATTCACCAGACCCTACTCCTTCTCACTACTGATTTGAGGATCGCCGGTTCAGTTTTTCCAAAGTCATCGAAAAATGGCTCAATGATAAAGGAGGACTCATTTTTTAAAAGTAGTCGCCGTGGCGTAGTGGGTAGAGTGCGATGCTCACACGCCGAAAGGTCTAGGTTCAATTTACAGCTCAACACCAATTTTTCGAATTTTTCACGGTACCACCTCTTTCGAGCTACTGACAACACTCAAAAAATAATGTAAAAAAATGTCTAAGAAAGCTTCTCAAATTTCGCCGTTCGAAGTCGGCAAAAAACTGTAGGTCCCTTCTACTCGTGAGAGAACAGGAGCACGCACAACACGAGTAGCTGCCAAAAATTATTATTATTCGAAAATTACCAAAATGATGAGAAAAGTAGTGGCTTCCTACACAGAAATTTTTTGAATGATGCATTTACAAGCCGATTCTGAACGGCGAAGTTTGAGAAGCTTTATCAAAAAGCTCTTTGGGCGTTGTCAGCAGCTGGAAAAAGAGGTAATTCAGTAAAAGAACGGATTTAGTAAAAAGCCTCACACATTATAGCATGCCACACAGCCTAACATTTACTCCAATTAATTTTCCTTCATTTCAGAAATCACTAAAATGCATTCAATACTAGGGAAATACTACACACGAAAATACACATTGAGTGGAATTAATTCGTTTTCAGGGAGTAGGCGAAAACTTTGTCGCATTCATTGAAATCTGCATGAAATTCCCATCATTAGTGAAGAAGAATTGACAAAACATGGCAATATGATTTTTGTGGAATCCGGGAATAATTCCCACTACTGCCTTTGATATCTGTTGTACAAAAAATTTCACATAAAATGATTCTTTAAGGTTTGTAGTCCACTGGAGTTAAGCTTTCCGATTTTTTATACTGTGAGAATATATTTAACAAAGCAGATCTATTGAGTTGTGTGACCGAAATAAAACTGTGGTTTCCCGACTCATTGAACATTTTACAAGGATTTTCAGAATAAGGCCTTCGTAAAGCAATACCTAACGACAGTTTCGCAAGGCGAGTAGAGGAAGTGTGCAAGGTGTCGATTAGTACGTTAGCGTTTTCCGGTAATCCACTACCCCGGAATGCAAATAGTATGTGCTGCAATTTCGGGCAGCTTATGTCTTCGAAAGATTACCGCCTCACTCGGTAATCCGCCAAATTTGGCTAGTAGTTACATGCCAATTAGTCTGCTTAGCTCTATGAGTAAATGTCTTGAAAAGGTGATTAAAAACAGAATTATGTCCTTTGTTGAAGAAAATAGGATAATCCCTTCAGAACAATTTGGATTTAGACCCTTCCATAGCACTGTTCATCAAGTTCATCGTATAACTAAGGATATAAAGAAACATTTTTCCCAAGTCAAAAGTACTGGATTGGTAATAGTAGACATAGAGAAAGCATTTGATACAGTCTGGCATGATGGTCTACTTCATAAACTGTTGTATGCTAGAACCCCATTATACTTGATCAAAATTGTTCAGTCGTTCCCATCATTACGTAGTTTTCAGGTATGTATTAACCACCAAAACTCGGAAAACAAATCTATCTGCGCTGGTGTCCCACAAGGATCCGTACTTGGACCAGTTCTCTTTAATATATATACGTCTGACATGCCCAGATTACCCAACTGTGATTGCTGATGATACCCGCATTTATTCTGTTGATTCAATCGGTTTCAATGTTGAAACTAATTTGCTCTCAATACTCCTGATCTATACTACAAAACGTGGAAAATTAAATTGAATGCCATAAAGACTCAAGCTATTTTCCTTTCGCAAAAAAGAAAACCTAGTTTGCTGCCAAGAAACAATCTTCTACTCAATGGCGTTCAAATTGAGTGGAAGACAAGTGTAAAATATTAAGGCATCTATTTAGATATTCGTTTAACTTTCACTGTCCATGTAAAGGAAATCATCAACAAGGTTGATATCACAATAAGAATTCTTTATCCCTTTATTTGTCAATATTCACAGCTAAGCACTGGTAATAAACTCTTAATATTTTTGGGTATTTTCCAGGCAATAATATTTTATGGATCTCCGGTATGGGGTACATGCGCAAAAAGTCATATACGCAAGCTGCAAATTGTTCAAAATAAGATATTAAAAATGATGCTCAATCTCCCAAGACTATTCTCCACTGAGGAACTTCATTAAATAACAAATATAGAAATGGTATCTTCTAGAATTAATAAACTAAGTCAGAAATATATGATATCCTGCATATCATCTAACAATTACTTGATTTCAAATTTAACCTCAACCCAAGCGCAATAATCCGACTTATTATTAAATAATGTGTCTTTTTTGTTGATGTATTTACTTACTTATATTTATTTATTTATCCTTATTTATTTATTTATCTATTTATTTGTTTATTTATATATTTATTTATATTTTACACATTATTTATTTATTTATTTACCTTTTAAGTATTTATTTATTTAGTTCGCGCTAGTAACACCACTGCCTTGATCTTTGACCCTTGAAATCAAGTAAAAACACCACTTCTCTTTTCCCTTCCTAAACAACACAAAATTTAATGAAGGTTTTTGTGGCTTTTCCTTCAAATTATTCTGTGATATATCATTTAAGGACTTGTATTAATGTATTAGTAGTAAGGTAATATGACCGCATCTCTAAAAATGTGAGATTAAAACACATAAATGTAATCTATTGCCACAATATATAAAATCTATGTCTAAGATTACCGCCTCCTTGCCTGCATCTCCAAAACACAAGGGTTCGGTTAGCACGCACTGTGCATACGATCTTATGAGTTTTCAAAAGAGTCGAGAAAAGGTTGAAGGCTCAGCACGGCCGAGGTGGCCATCGGTATGAACCAATTAGTTCACATAAAGAAGTAAAGGAGTTTCTTTGAACTTTGAAGACAATTGACTGTCCAAGCCCAAGTTCGTTGTTGGCATACCAAAATTATCTATCAAAATTATTTTGAGTGACTCTTTTGGCCTAAACCAAAGTTGATTTGTCAAAAAGTTTAAATTTTTTTTTATAAATTATGTTGATACAGCACTTTGCAAAATGATAGCACCATGTTCAAGTTTGCCACCAATTTTTCACTATTTTATCTCCTTTTCCTACCGTCATGTAAACACGTCATATCTACTGCACAACATTTTTATTTCATAAGTTATGAAACCCATGAACAATGCAAGTATAAGAAAAAAGTGCATTCCGAACACAGAAAATACCCATCATCCGGAATGACACCGAATTTTAGATTGTGCAAAATAATAGCACCACGTCATTCTGAAGTCAACTTTCGAAGTGCACACCAGTGTTTCGAATTTATTTGCTTCATACTAAATCTACACATAGTATTGTATTTACTTAAATATAATATAATATAAGGTTGTCAAATATCCCTTCCGCCGTTTTGTCTTTTGAATTTTCCGGTTATGTACAAAGCGCTACAGAGCTCGTATCTGCCAATACTATACATTATTTGAAAGGTCATGACAAAACGACGCCAGACTCTTCGGCGTGTGAGCGTCGCACTCTACCCACTACGCCAAAGCGGGTCACGACGGCTGTAGATGGATTCTACAGCCAGACAATGACCCTAAACATACGAAGAAACTGGTCAAAGAATTTTTCCAAAGCAATTGAGTTCAAGTTGTGACCGCCGTGGCGCAGTGGGTAGAGTGCGACGCTCACACGCCGAAGGGTCTAAGTTCAATTTCCGACTGAACACCTCAAATTTTTCAGGACACCACCTCTTTCGAGCTGCTGACAATACTCAAAGAGTAATAACTGTCTAAGAAACTTTCTCAAATTTCGCCGTTCTGAATCGGCAAAAAAACTGTAGATCCCTTTTACTAGTGAGAGAACAGTAGCGCGCACAACACGAGTAGTTAATGAGCAAGCTAGGCCCCGGGCCCTGTGTCGCGCCAATAATTATTATTAATGGAGTTCAAGTTATGGAATGGCCGCCTCAGTCTCTGGACCTGAATCCCATTGAAAACCTTTGGACAGAAGGTGTATATGAAGAAAGCTGTATATGAATGGGATGTTGTGCATGTTGCGTGGAAGAATATCCCTGTTCAGCGATGTTAGGCCTAAATCGACTTCATGTCACTAAAGAATATGCAAAGAATATATAAAGTACTAAAGAATATACGACCAAGTACAAACCGAATAACAAATATAAAAACAAAAAGCTTTACTATTCCATTGACTTTCACTTCATATATATAAATCACAATCTGAAATTCAGTGTCATTCCGGATAACAGGTCTTTTAAGTTTAGTCTTAAGTTCAGGTTCTAAGTTCAGAATGCACTTTGTTCTTATCTTGTTTTTGGGTCCTATTACTAATGAATAAGTATGTTGTGCAGTAAATATGAAGCGCCTGCCTGACTATAGGAAAAACTAAATATCATAATAGTTACAAAATCGAACATGGTATTATTATTTTGCATACTGCTGTAAGTAAATGTGTAATGCTTCGCGTCTTTATCCACATGCTGAGCTTCAAGAGTAACAGGATTGAAGGAAATGCAACTCTTCGTTCTTGTATCTTAATAGCGGAAAATCTCGCACTACATTCGATTAGCCAGAGACTAGCCCGGCATCACCGCGTTATCAACATATCCCAGAATTTGCTTTCGTTGTTTCTTCTCTGAACGACTTGCGACGGCAGAAAGTAATACCTATATACACTTCAAGGAGAGCTAATTGAAATTGAAGAGAAATAATTTTTTCCTTCTTATCAGCAGTCGAAAAATGAAAATTAAAAAATTCAATTTAACTCGAAACCATTTCAAAATTACACAAACCATTTCCTCAAAACCGACCTCATAAAAATGGACAGCGTGACAGCGGGCAGTTAAAATTTTTCTTTCTTACAAATGGAGTGCCACACGATAGAATGGGGAGTTTTCTTTGCTGGTATTTGAAAGCAGCGATTCGCAATTGTGAAATTGATCAGGATTTTTGATAGTTTCTTTATTGCCATGTGAATTTTTTAGAAATTGTGGGGACTACGTAATGGCTTAAGACACGATGCGCACTAGGATTTTCACACTTAACAAAGATGTATTCAGTGGTATACAGAGATTTAACAACGCCTCAGAGACACTGCGTTCTAAGAAAACCATTGAAAATTCGCGTAGAAGATATATAATCTGAGAACAATAAGTGCACAGACAACTCTTTGTAAAAAAAATTTGAATGTAAGAGACGACCTAAATGGGCGAATGCAGCAGATCATAGGTGCGATATATGCAGTTGGAAAAAAGGATGTCCAATGAGCAGAATTTGAAAGTCGCTTGTCCCGTTCACAAGAAAGAAGACGCCTTTGACTGCGCCAACTACCGAAAATTCCTCTACATCGCCTACAAGGTTCGCTCTGCCGTTTTGTTTGAGCGCCTGAGACAGTTCGGCAAAAACTGAGTAGGCCAATTTTAGGGTGGCCGCAGTGGCGTAGTGGGTAGAGTGCGGTGCGCACACGCCAAAGGTCCATGTTCAGTCCCCGGATAAAAACCTCGAATTTTTCACGACACCGCCTCCTTCGAGCTGCTGACAATACTAAAAGAGCATTTATTGTCCAAGAAACAGCTTGTCACACTTCGCCGTAAGAGAAAAGTCGCGAACAACACAAGCACGCTAGGCTCTGCTCCTCCTGTAGACTGTAGCGCCACCCACTTATTTTTTTTTTATTATTCAGGCCAAAAAAAACCACAGCAGACTACATCTTCCGGCCAATCCTGGAAAAGACCCAAGGAGTACATATCGCCTTTCACCACCTATTCTTCGATTATAAGGCCGTATATGACATCGTTTGTGGAGTCGAGATATACGAAGGTTGCCTTTTATATTTCGGGATTTGGCACCCCTAGTATTGCTATCTGGCAACTGCCAGCTCCATCTTAAAGCTTGACATTTTTGAGCTTATACGTACTCAGAAGGTTTTGAAATACGAGCGCTCTCTCTGTTGTTACAGTAACTTAAAAGATCACGCATAAAAATGGAATTAAATCGAAAATTTTCGACGTGGATTAACTCAAAACAGTGCATTAATGAACTTAATTCAATTTTTGGCGATGAAGCTCCATCAAGAACCAGTGTTTCTCGATGGTATGGTGAATTCAACCGAGGTCGTAGTTTACTCCAAGACGAATTTCGTGAAGATCGTCCAAAATCAGTTGTTGTGCCGGAAACCATTGCAAGATCATCATGTGACCTATCGTGAGATAAAGGCAACTTAGGCATTAGTGAAACCAGCATACATACAATATTGCATGAACATTTGACTGTCAAAAAATTTGCTCGCCTTAGATCCCACAATTTATCAATCGCTCAAAAAAGGCTTATTTCGATTGGTCGACAGAAATGCTATAAAAATACGATTGCAGTACTTCGAAACACATCTATAACATCGTGTCAGGAGATGAATCGTGGATTTATACGAATAAGCGCGAAAGTAAACAGCAGTCGACTGTATGGGTGTTTCAAATTGAGCCAAGTCCAACAAAAGTTGCTCGCGCACGAAGCACTTCCAAGCAAGTCGCCTGTTTTTTCGAAATAAAAACTGGATATGTTGCAACCGTACCACTAGAACAACGCAGAACAGTCAGTTCTGAGTTGTACGCAACCAATTGTTTGAAAGTTGTCTTCCAAGAAATCAGGAAAACCAACCGCCGAAGACGTATTACTCTTCACCACGACACACATCGGCGCAAACAACTGCATTTTGGAGCACTCAAGATGTTTTGAGTGCTTTGATGATTTGATGAGTTATCCACCGTATAGTCTTGACTTGGAACCGAATGACTTCTTTTTATTCCCGTTCATAAAAAATAAAGTGAGAGGTCGAGGATTTTCGACAACTGAAGAAGCGATTGGTGCGTAAAGAATGCATGTTTTGGACATACCTCAATCAGAGTGGCAAAAGTGCTTCGACAATTGGTTCAAACGCATGCAAAAGTGTACAAATCTTAATGGGAAATATTTTGAAAAACAATAAAGCTATTTTGGATGATTAATTTTTGTTTTTTCTCTCTAATCCCGAAATATAAAGGCAACCCTCGTACAGTGCCATGTTAGTTTTGGTATTCCTACTTAATTCCTCATGTTGTGAAGATGACAATGAAGAACTCTCGCTGCTCTGTAAAGGTTAGGAACGATCTCGGTGGGCCCTTAAAAAGATTTTAGACAATGCGACGCACTGCCGTGTGACTTCTTCGTGCGGGATCAATATGTGCAACTAGTGGTAGAGTCGCAGTCTGAGAATCTGGAAGGATCATTTCTGCGGACTCCGTAATGGCGATGACGGCATCAACTCCGCTGTTAGGCAGAATGTTCCATTCAATTTGGGCGATATAGATAGACAAGAATTCCGTCCCTCCAACGACTAGATGAGGTGACGATAGCAATATTCAAACTGACGTCGAACAAAGCTGCTGGAGCGGACGGACTGTCCGCAGAACTATTTAAAGCAGTTGGAGATGACCTGGTTGGGCGCATGCACCAACTCGTCTGTAAGATATGGTCAAAGGAAAGCATGACCGATGAGTGGAATCATAGCTTCGTTTGCCCTGTCCACAAGAAGGGAGACCCTTTTGACTGCGCCACTTATCGAGGGATCAGCCTTCTTAATATCGCCTATAAGATCCACTTCGCCGTATAGTATGAACGTTTGAAACAGTTTCTCCATAACCTGATAGGGACCTATTAGTGTGGTTCAGACAAAGGATGTCCACCATGGACCAGATCTTCACATTACGGTAGATCCTGGAAAAGACACAAGAAGTGGAAATCGACACTCACCATATTTTCGTCGATTTTAAGGCCGCATATGACATTGTGCATAGAGACAAGCTATACAATGCAATGTCTAATTTTGGCATTCCTACCGAACTCGGTAGATTGTGTAGGATGACGATGGAGAACTCTCGCTACTCCGTCAAGGTCGGTAACGAACTCACCCAGACCGTAACTGTCAAAAAAGTTTAAGGCAAGGCGACGCACCGTCATGTGACTTTTTCTCTAGACGATCGTGTGTAACTCACAATTCAACACCAGAGGCGCAATCTTCACAAAGTCAACTCAACTGCTGGCTTACGCCGCTGACATTGACGGGATTAGACAAACACAGCGAAACTTAAATGAGGCGTTTGCTGGCACTGAAGCGGAAACTGCTAAAATGGGACTGCAGGTGAATGAGGGCAAAACAAAATACATGCAAGGACACAAAACATCATTGTCTCAGGCAGAGGGTCACCAGAGATAGCAGAAACTTTAAGATAGTCAAGATCTTCATCTGTCTTGTTTCCGAGTTAAATGGTGGCACCAAAATCGAACGCAAAATCACTCTTCCCAATGGCTGTTGTTTGGGTCCCAAGAGCCAATTGACTAATAGAGCCTTCTCCCGAAGGACTCAACTTCTTTACGACGCTATTTCTCTTCAATTCGAATGTGTATAGTCCATCTGCTGAAAATGTTCAATTCGTTACTCAACAATTTCAGACAAAGTTGGACTGTTAAAGTTATTTTTAAAACGAAACCTTAAAAACGCCCAACTCGGAAAGGAGTTGAATGGGTTTATGAGAGAAAATTGAATTTCTTGTCCTCGGCTTCGCTTGCTGGCACATGACTGAGAAGTCAACACTTATTAACACTTGACATTTCCATTTTAAATATAAAGCCAAAGCACTCAAATGGGTGTGTTGTGTGGGTTTGACTGAACGGAGGTAGAGCTTAGTGCGGATAATTAATATATTTGGGAAATATCATTTCCCAATTTAGAGTTAAAGGAGTATCATGCACAAGACGTAATATTTTATGATTGGACACTATTTACAAACGACTACAAGTGCAACAAATCTTCGAGGTACCCGAGATTTGAAATACAAACTCCCAATGATACGTTTATCCGACACAAGGCATAGAACCACCACACTACAATATTCATTTTCAGTCTGCGTTTACGAGTAATACGAAGGGCATGCTACCGACTTCTTTCAGCCTGGTCACAGATAGGATTTTGAGAGTACGCTTCAAGGACTGTATTTAATATTTCTCATCGAAAATTGCAGTTTCTAAGAGATTTTTCGAAATATTGGGGTTTCGTACATCAAACAGAAATTCCACATTTAAACATTATGTGCAGCTGTGTGTCCACTGAGTCTAAGTTTCTCCAACTGCAAGTTGGGGTCTCTTTTTGAAATAAAGCAGCACAGACGCTTAAGCGTCGCTGTCCTCCATTCCATGCCAATCTGACTTAAAAATCCCAACTGTTGACCACATTGCGGAAGTCATTGAAGGTTCTGTCATCGATTTTTCCGACTAACCCCGAATTAAAATTTGCATTGAACGCCTTGCTCATGACCTTCTTGCTGAATTTTCTTCCGAAGCGTGCCTACAGTTGGCATCTCATCACACTCGCAGTCAATCGATTTCGTTTTCACTTTGTCATAATTCCATTATGGCAAAGCATTCTCTGCATGACCCTTATGTAAGTCCAAATCCTACCCTCCACTCGAGGCACGTGTCCTTACACCAGTCGTGTGCATTCAACGGCAGACAAGTTCCTGCACCTGTCCAGCTGTCAGCGGAGGCTTGCACCCACCTTATGAGTTATTCTGTCATCTCATCCTTCACACACGCACACACACACACACATGTACAGAAGCACGCACACGAATCACTTTCTAAGCCGGGCGAGACTGTGCTCCGTCAATGGAAACCGGAAATGAGGAGATTTTTTTCCCCCGATCCGCAAAGGATATCACGAAACTTAGCAACGCGGCGGCGATACGACACACGACACACTTCACAACTCTCGATACGTTCAACTGAAACGTTTTCTGGCTCTCCCCCTTCGGGAATGAAAAATCGACTACACAGCGAACGAGGCGAAAAGAAACGAATGAACGTCAACAGCAGAAACCATCGGTCTCCAATGTGCTGCGGCAGTGCAGAGGTAAGTGGGCGGTGGGGTGCTCCGGACGTAGGTCGGTCCGGAAAAAAGTGTCAACTGCAAGTGTTTTCCTTCAGAGGAAGTCTTAGAAATTCTAACTTGACGGCCCTACACTGGCAGCTGGAAGAGATGCCCTACCAAGTGGTGACCGCTTCCAATGCGTTCGGTTGCTAAAGACAGAAGAGTTTGCCTGAAGTGGCACACATCATGCACGCTGTGCGCTGGCGGGCAGGCAGTGATTTCTGTGCGCCTCCCCACGAGAGAGATGTGTTGTTTTGCTGCTTTGTGGGCATGTTGTTGAACTATTGACACACTTGTCCGGCTTGTAGGGTAAACTGTTCTGGAAAAGAGATTGCAATCCATAATGCGATTTGAGCAAGTGACACACGAGATGGACGAACTCTGGTCGGGACGGGTGGCGAGCGTCCACAGACAGTTTTCAAGCAAATACTGTCATGACTGGCTGATTATTCATAAATTGATTTAGAAATTTTTGAGGCTTCAACCGGAGATGCAGACAGTTGTGGTGTCGATGAACCCTTTGCTGAGCATATGTTTTGTCCATCAAAGTGAAGAGTTTCTCTATCCAACGGAGTGTGAGTTTTGACAGCTTTTATTTTGAAATTGCCAGGAAATTGTTTGCTTTTGGGTTAACGTTCATGTGTGGGTCAACAACTGGCGCTTCTCTAGAAGAACTTACATGGTGTCACTTTTGAATACTGATGCGGCTTCACACAAACAAAAAATCTCGATCAGAGCTGTATTCCACACACTTAATAATTCAAACATACAAAACAAAGGCGAAGGCTTAACGATTTTTAAGCCATAAGAGATGTTCCTTTGACAGAAAATTTTTACATCTGATAAAGCGAATAGTTAGAACTTATCCGCAAGATCACCCAACTGTACCTAGCAATAAGCTTAGTCACGAGGGCCAGACACAGTCGATTTCCATGGCCTGGCTACATCAAGCGAACGGATAACAATGCTTTAGCTAGGAGACTCTTTGAATCACAATCTTCACACTCGAGAGTGTAGATTGAAAGGTTAAAAGGCAAGTTGGTCTTAACGGCTTAAAGCGTCAAAGGAGATTAACTCATATAACTCAGGTTTATATGAGAGTCGGTGATCTGACTAATTCAGAAGATGGAGGTTATTTCTATGACGAAAGTAAAATGACAAATAACTTCAAGCAAACGCAGAGAATATTTAGCGATCAACCTTTTGAAACTAGAATTAGGTAACAGTTCGGCCCATAGCGGTGAGGAGATGTAGTTCACTTGGTGCCCTGTAAACCAAAGGATCTAAAACTACACGTAAGGAAGAAGTAAATGCTATCCCTACGAATTAACCTTTCCTGGTCTCCACAACTCCTGCTGAAGTCATCGCAAAGTTGTCTTGTATGAAGGCATGTGTCCTATAAGTACAATGGCCTGTTATAACGCCTATTATGGTCCGGAGACGTGTTTTATTTTATCCATCAAAGTAGAGAGTGCGTTTAGGATTTAATCCGCGCTTGATCTGTGCTTGATTTGGTTATTCCTGGTGGCAAAGGACCAATGTTTGTCGAAGGTATGGTGAATTCAAGGGAGGTCGTAGTTCACTTCAAGACGAATTTCGTGAAGACCGTCCAAAATCAGTTCTTGTTCCGGAAACCATTGATGCTGTGCGCCAACGGATATTGCAAGATCGTCATGTGACCTTTAGTGAGATTGAGACAACCTTAGGCATTAGTGGGACCAGCATACATTCAATATTCAATGAACATTTGACCGTCAAAAAAATGCATTCGCGTTGGATCCCACACGGCTCGTGTCGATTGGTCGAAAGAAATGCTCCAAAAATAAGATCGCGGTGCTTCGATGTCGTCTATGACATCGTGACAGGTGATGAATCGTGGATTTACGCGTCTGAGCCCGAAAGCAAACTGCAGTCGACTGTATGGCTGTTTCAAATTGAGCCAAATCCAACAGAAGTTGCTCGCGCATGAAGCACTTCCAAGCAAACGGTCGTCTGTTTTTTCGGAAAAACTGAACATGTCGCAACCGTACCACTAGTACAACGCAGAACAGTCAATTCTGAGTGGTACGCAACTATTTGTTTGCCAGTTGTCTTCCAAGAAATCAGGAAAACCAACCGCCGAAGACGGATCACTCTTCACCACGACAATGCGAGCTCTCACACATCGGCGCAAACAACTGCATTTTTGAAAACTCAAAACATCGATTTGATGAGTTATCCGCATAACAGTCCTGACTTGGCACCGAATGACTTCGTTTTATTCCCGTATTTAAAAAAATAAAATGACAGGTCAACGTTTTCCGACACCTGAAAAAGCGGTTGATGCGTTCAGAATGCATGTTTTGAGGATACCTCAATCAGAGTGGCAAAAGAGCTTTGAAATTTGGTTCAAACACATGCAAAAGTGTATAGATCTTAATGGGGAATATTTTGAAAAACAATAAAACTATTTTCGATGTTTTTGTTCTCTAATCCCGAAATATAGAAGGCAACCCTCGTAAGATGCGTTCAAATATGGTGTAGCCATCGCAAAACTTGGAAGCACAGACAGCAAAATGAAAGTATTTATAAAAATAAAATTTTCTAATGTCTCTTTTATCTATAAAAAAAACATATGCTACATCTGCAATTCATAAACAACATGGTTTATTACCCAAGCGATTCCTAAATCCAAGAAACAACTTAAGCATCTGAATGATTTTCAAAAATGTGCATCGATTCACATGTCAACCCCTATCCACACACACATTAGATTAAAAATACCGAGGTGACTTACTCCGAGCAGCATTCTACGAAAAGCAATCGAGATCCGGACGTCCAGACGGTTCAGTAAACGAGATCCAGTCGTCAGACGGTTCAGTCCTCGGACCTAGTTGTGTTCGTCATTTTAAACTTATAATATATAACCGTGCTGTTTGTTTGAAATATTTTTTTTTTTATTATTGCTATGTAATAAATAAATTTATTTGCAACTTGTATATGTATGACCGAATTTTTTGACTGGTTTTGCATGTTATTTTTTTGTAACCGGCCATTTATTTAGTTTTCTGGACGATTTTTGAGAAACACTGAAGATGGAATGAAGTACCAAAAATTTTGAATTGAATGAATGGAATTCCTTTTGTTCATGAGACAGTTCATGACATCTTCACGGGAATGTTTTTGCACCGTGACCAGTCACAATGGAATCACTTGCGTCGGAATTTACTCGCTGATTTGCGTGCGTTTATACCATACGGTAGATAGCGACACGGAAACTGACCTTGGTAGCAATTTCTTAATCAACAAGGTCATTTTTATGCTCTCTAGAGCCAGAAAGAAAAGATTTCTGCGAGCCCCATAAGACTTCCGGGCGTAGCCAAAACGTGACATTCGCATGGGTACAGTAGGCAAAGAAGCAAATTTGGCGAAGCGAAACTTTTGTTTTCTTATGTTTACTGAAGATATAAATGTATTATTTAGCTCAATTATTGTTTGTCCATAAATAGAAAGTGTGGACGGTAACTTTATGTGATTCTTAAAAAAATGTATTGTTGCATAATAATAATTGATGGCGCTACAGTGCAAAGGGGGACCAGGGCCTAGCTTGCTCATTAACTATTCGTTGACCTACAGTTTTATTGCAGTTGTGAGCGTCGCACTCTACCCACTCCGCCACGGTATTTTAAATATATGTACCTTTGCTTGAAAGAACTGCAGATAAATCACTGGTATAATGGTCCATTAGCCCACCCAAATGGGTGGAGCAACGTATGATGGGGTTTGACATTGTATGAAAAACAAATAGGTAGAATTTGCTACACTTAATCGCACATTGTGTTGTTGAATAAAGATTACTCGTATGAACAGGTTTGGGTAAACAGAAGCAGTTTGACTTAGATGATTGCATCAATACAACTTATATTGGATCTTAAGCCTTTAAAAACTGACAAATTGAACGAGATCCAGTTACCTACTCTATAAGCACTTCTTGTCCATCATAATTCAGACATATCAGATCTTTGTCCAGTAATTGCAGATCAATCCCCCAGAGATCTGTACTGGCTTCATTCCTCTACAGTATATACGCAGCTGATTACATTGAACCAAACCATTGACACTAAATGTATTTTTTTTTAGACGACACTCCCAAGCGTCAAACAACTGCTTTGTCTGACTAACCTAAGTCCTAATTCTGTTCATGTAAAATTAAAATAAACTCTTCAAAAACTTAAGCAGCGTTTTGTCTAAAAAGCAAAAGAATACAAATCTTTCCCAAACTCAACTCAAAATTTGCAATACCCTTATCCAATGGGTCAAATATATAAGTCTGAGCTTTGCTATAACTTAAACTCACTCAGCGCACAACAAAAAAAAAATCAGAAATTTCATTAAAAATTGTTTAATATCTCATCAACAGGAACTTCCGCCTAGGTAAAGGAAATAGATTTCTTACTCATAAAGCCTTTATAAAACTAACTCTTGTTTACACCGCTCCTGCTGGGAAAGTTGTGCTGAGAGTCACTCAAAGGAGCAAATTTATCAAATTTTTTTTTTTAATTTACTCTCTACATATGCTTTCCACGTCATATTTTTATCCACTAAGACACCTTCTTGTGGCCGTCGCGGCGTAGTGGGTAGAGTGCGACGCTCACACGCCGAAGGGTGTAGGTTCGATTCCCAGTTTAACACCAATTTTTGAATTTTTCACGGTACCACCTCTTTCGAGCTGCTGACAACACTCAAAGGGTAATAACTGTCTAAGAAAGCTTCTCAAACTTCACCGTTCAGAGTCGGTAAAAAACTGTAGGTCCCTTCTACTCGTGGAGAACAGTAGCGCGTACAACACGAATAGTTTATGAGCAAGCTAGGCTCTGGTCCCCCTGTGGACTGTCGCGCCAACAATTATTATTATTATTATGCGCCGTTTTGTTCGATAATCTGTTTCCATCTAGACGGAAATCTCATAAGACCCTCCTCGTAGATGCCCCCCTCCTTAGTTGCGAGGAACTCGGACAGGCACTTTTCACAATCCTCTTCTGAGTTCAACTTCACACCACCAAGGGCGTTTGCCATGGACAGGAACAGGTGGTAATCACTTGGTGTTATGTCCGGGTTATGTGGTGGATGCGATAAAACCTCCCATCCGAGCTCTTGTAACTTCTAACGAGTCATGAAAGAAGTGTGTGTTCTCGCGTTGTCCTGGTGGAACACTACACCCTTCCTGTTGCCCAATTCTGGACACTTCTGGTCGATCGCCTGCTTCAAGCGGTCCAGTTGGTTGCAGTAGACGGTAGAATTATGTCGTCGGTAGAAAATGGGTCGGGTTCGTTCCTTTTCAGCAGAATATCGCAGGCGTTGATTCGGTCCATACATACCCGAAAAATTCAAAAGACAAAAAGGCAAACTGGAAGTGATAGAAAATTGATGAAAGAGCACCGACTGTTTAAAAGACAAGCCATAAAAATAAAATAACTTTGGAGCCCTGAGTTATAAAAATAATAGTAATTGTTGGCGCGACCTAGGGTCTAGCTTGCTCATCTACTACTCGCGTTGTGCGCGCTACGCTTCCCAGCTGTGAGTGAGCGTCGCAATCTACCCCCACACAATGGGGGCCACCTATGAAATTTATGGATAGTAAATTGCTCAGAAACCCATCAGTACAGTTCTTTGAGTATAGAAAAACAATCATCCAAGTGAGTACAATTCCTTTCTTTTGTAGCAGAAGAAGACTGTCATACCGGTATGAAGTGAGCGCCGAGATACAAATGTCTCGATAGGGAACATTTGTTGTGAACGAGCCCTTATTTTTTTTGTTTGTTTGCTATGACATCTGTGAAAAATATTTAGTATACATCAAGTCATTGAACAGAACAGACAACATCATATTTTTTCATCGCGTTAAAAATGTCGAATTTTGTACTAGAAAGTGATGATTTGCGGAAAGCATTAATTCTTTGTTTTCATTTGAAGAAAAGTGCTGCAGAGTCGCATTGAATGCTTGTCGAGGCATATGGTGATCATGCTCTATCAGAAGCAACATGCAGAAGATGGTTTCAACGGTTCAAAAATAATGATTTTGATGTGAGAAATGATGAACGTGGAAAACCTCCAAAACAATTTTAAGACGCCGAATTGCAAACGATATTGGATGGAGATGACACTTTGAGTCAAAAGCAAATGACATCAATGTTAAATGTTGCACGACAAATAAATATCTGACCGTTTAAAAGCCATGGGAAAGATCTAAAAGTGTGGAAAATGGGTGCCACATGAATTGAATGAAAGACAGATGGAAAACCGAAAAAAAAACTTGTGAAATTTTGCTTCAAAGACACGAAAGAAAATCGATTTTGCATCGGATTGTTACTAGCGATGAAAAATGGATTTATTTTAAGAATCCTAAACGGAAAAAATCATGGGTTAATCTGGGACAACCATTAACGTCGACTGCAAAACCAGATCGATTCGGCAAGAAGACAATGCTGTGTGTTTGGTGGGACCAGAAAGGTGTGCTGTACCACGAGCTCCTAAATCCTGGTGAAACCGTTAATACTGATCGCTACCGACAACAAATGATCAATTTGAACCATGCATTGATCTAGAAACGACCAGAATGGGCCAAACGACACGGCAAGGTAATTTTGCTCCATGACAATGCACCTGCACACAAAGAAAACCCGGTTCAGGATACAATCAAAACACTTGGCTGGGAGCAGCTACCCCACCCGCTGTATTCACCAGACTTGGCTCTTTCCGACTACCATTTGTTTTCATCGATGGGACACGCATTGGCTGAGCAGCACTTTGATTCCTACGAGGAGGTCGAAAATTGGATGTCTGATTGGTTTACTTTAAAAGACGAACAATTTTATTGGCGTGGTATTCACAAATTGCAAGAAATGTGGTCAAAATATGTACAAAACAATGGTCAATACTTTGCATAACATATTTATACTTTCCCATTAATAATTAGTGTTTTATTTTCAAAAAAAACGCTCATCTTGGTAAAAGATTTGGTCTGTTCCAATTGATTTGTGTACAGAAATTCGTAGTTGAATAGTTTAGTGAATAGTGAATAGTAACTCTACCGAAAATTTTGAAATGACATTTCGTAGAAGTGCGTAAACAGCTATCAGACATGTGAAATATCAGAGGTTCTTTTATTTTAGATTTGACAGCCATTTGCTGCCGTGCTGCTGCCCTCGGGTTTTTCTTCGGCAGAAATTCGTAGGGAGGGGAAATATTTTTCTCTCGTGAGCGCTCTCTCTTCTACGAAAAGATCAGCTAATGGAATGCTTTTTCGTAGGTTTTCGGGCAATTTCGTTGACATTCGTAGCAATTCAGAGTAATTGGAATGGACCTACTGTTTTACAATTTATGTTTCACGTCAACCTGGCAATATTTCAATTCTGACTTTCGAACTTTCTCCTTACTTACAACAGTAAACATAAATCATCTTCAATATGTGAAACATTTAAATTCCTCCTTTTCTCCTCCTTTTCTCCATCACACCGTCAAGTGGATTAATACAATTCAAAAAATGCCTTGCATGCCTAGTTTCTTTCTTAAACAATTCCATTGCATGTGGACAGCAACTTTATTTGCCCGATAACCGAACGTCATGGGAGGGAGGCAAAATGTCCGTTGTACACGTTTCGACTTATTTCAGAACAAGCAAGTCCACTGAAGGTGTAGTACGATAACCACTTTATTACGTAGAAGGTGTTTAAATGATTTATGTAAGACAGTGTGCAGGGTAACTAACTCGTCGGTAACATAGCCCGTTGGGGCTTAACGACTTGATTTTTATTGATTTCTAGCTGCCCGTAGTCATAAACATATGCCTGTACCCTTCTCTGCGGCTGAAAAAACTTTAATTGAAAACTTTTTTAAGGTTTCGTTTAAGAAACACACATCATTTGATGTTTCCCTGGTTTTGTTCGCTTAATATGTGTGCCACGCCTCCTGTATATCCTCTGCACTCATGTACTGTTTTTCATGAAGTAATAGGATTCGCAACTTATTATTTAAGTCATTTTTTTTTAGAGTAATTTGTTTATAATTTACAGATGTTCATTTGACATTTTACAAACTTAGTAACGTTTGCCATGAACTATATAACGGACTCTGGCAGTGTATTTTGTCAAAGATGACTACAGAAGATAAAAGGTACTGTAAAATGTACAGTAAAATGTACAGTTTGATAAATCCATGGGAATGCGACAGAATCTTATAGAAAAGGCGTGTATAGAAAAAGTTACAACCTTGCCTCAAAAAGTTAATTGTTTTTTTCATTTGACATCAATCACTACATATTCGAATTTCAAAAATTTATATTACCAGGTATACCGGTATAAAATATTGTTTTTTTTTGAAAATAAAGCAATAATTATTAATGGGACAGTAAAAACATTTTATTCAAAGTATTGGTCATTGTTTTTTACACATTTTGACCATTTTTTTTTTTTTTTGGCAATTTGTGAATACCACGCCAATAACATTGTTCGTCTTTTAAAGCAAACCAATCAGACACCCAATTTTCAACCTCTTCCTAGGAAGCAATTCCTTGCGGCAAATCTGCCAATCTCATTAAACATTTGACAATCTCAGAAGATCATTATATCGAAGGTTTGATTTTGTTGTCATCAACTTCAACTGGACGACCAGAGAGTTTTTCATCTTTGGGTAAAGATCGCGAGAACGAAATTCGACAAACCAATTTCGACACTCCCGTTCTTTTATAGGTTCGTCACTATAAACAGTACACAACCGTTTGTGGGCTTGCGGTGCATGTTTTTCCTTTTCGGAAATGAAAAATCAAAATTGACGAAAATCTTCGTTTTGATTTTCCATTTTTTTCCAGACGCCAAACAAAAACTACTCAACCGATCAAACAATTTTTTTTACTGATTGACAGTTGAAGTACCAACTGTCAAATAACAAAATGTGTCTGACATTTCGATTACTTCAACAAACATTAATTAAATTTAACTTAAGCCGTCTAAGAGTGCCAACCCAAATTGCAGTCGCATGTTTGACAGGTCTTCCCTAGCGGACTGTTCCTCAGCGGGTGGTTGGGTTGCGACTTGGCAATTTCGATGTACTGCTTAGACCGTTTTTTTTTTCTGTCAAACCGAGAGTTATTCTCATTCATTGTTATGCTGACTAAAATGTAAGTGAAGCATTTGAAGAACTAGTCTATGGGAATTTGTGTATATAACATACTTTGGCCGTAGTGGGTAGAGTGCGACTCTCACACGCTGAAGATCTACGTTCGATTTCCGGCTGAGCACCTCGAATTTTTCACGGCACCACCTCTTTCGTGTTGCTGACACTGTCTTAGGAAAAGCTTCTCAAACTTCTCCGTTTGGAGTCGGCAAAGAACTGTAGGTCCCTTCTACAAGTGAGAGAAAAGTAGCGCCCACATCAGGAGTAGTTGACCCAGTTGCAGGTCACCCTGTGAAATGTAGCGCTACGCAATTATAATTATTATTAATATACATTGAATAATCTATTTTTTTGGTTATCACAGAAAAGTGGTATTATAAAGGCCAAAATTTGGAAATTGTTCGAGAGTATAAGTACCTCGGCATCGTGATCTGTTCTAACCTTAACCTCAAAAAGCATTTAGTGGCGAAATTGGCTTAGGTGAAAAGAGCTATATCATCAGTCTGGGGCCGTTGCATGGAAAACAGGTCCGTGGAGCATAGCGCAAAGATCCAGATATTTCGCTTCCTCCCTAATGCTGTATGGTGCCCAAATATGGGAGTGTTGGAAGTTCGATGCCACGGAACAGTTTTTAAGGTACTTCCTCAAACGAATTTTTCGGCTGCCGATCAGTACACCGAACTATATGGTTTATCTGTAAACTACTATGTCACCGTTATACAAAAATACATTAAACATGCATTTCAACTACTTATTGAAAGTCTTAGAAATGGATAAAGGAAGATTGCCCCATCTTGCACTCAAAATAATGATCACCTTAAGAAGCAGCCTCGTGAAAAGATGGGAGGAAATAGCGACCGAGTGAGGGTTCCAAATTCAAACAGACATTAGACCTGCCGTTCTAACAAATTGGTTTCGTAGGATATTGGAAGCTGTAAGCTTTCTGGCTCATAAAGGTTATGTTATAGAAGCCCAATCTTCCCAGTATAGGTTGATTTATAGCCAGCTCAACTATAACTTGCAAGATAATTCGTATCGCCTAAATAAATTACCATTCTCAATGATAAGCATTATATTTAAACTACGGGGTGAAATTATAAACCTCAACTACATTCCGCACTGCCCTGAGCTACCTATACCGTGTGATATATGCAATCTCAAGGAAAGAGAAGACGTTTTCCATTTCATTGCTAGATGCCCGATTCTAAAAGAGTTTCGTGTGATATTTTTGGGTAAACCCATCCTCGATTTAAACGAAGAGCTATGTATTTTGAATGGAAGTTTCGGCTGGGAAAACTTATATAAATACTCAAAATTAGCACAAAGTTATGGTCCCGAATAGTCGAAGGCGACTTTTAAATCTAATATACCTATTTGTCAACATAAACTAAACTTAAAGTTGTTATAAAGTCCTTCTGGTAGACGGCCATAGGCCATACCGTATTATACATTTTGTTAATTTAAATAATTGTATTAATGTATATATATGTAATAATGTATAACTGGTTATCGCAAGAAAGCCAATCGAATTTGTACTCCCAATGACTTCACCAATCTGATGCTTAAATAAACGGCTTCATAGTTAGCAGATTTAACTTTGAATAAATTACCGTACTAATCTGCAATAAATTGCTTTTACAATCTGAAACTTAATATTTACGGTTTCATAATTAAACTACTCGGTAAAGTCCACAACGGATAAGATTAAATTTGTTTGTTAATATTAAAAATTATTGACATGTCATGAAACGCTACCATTTCTGAAATGAAAGGGGCGAAATGAAAAACTCGCACGAAAAAGTTTTTTGCACATTTGCCAATGAAGTTGATATTAAAATATGGGACGGCAAAAAATTCGGAAAATAAATCATGGGCGAGAATTGAAATCAAATAAAATTCCAATTGTAGCCCTCACTCACAGACCCTTAGAGGTGAGTTATTTCAGCGTAATCAAAACTGCGGACCGGGTAAAAACACACAAAAAATAAAGGGACAGTTTCCATTCGTTTTGCTCTGGCTGAAAAACGAATTTACGTAATGATGCTAAAAAAATAAAATTCTCTGATCTCAATTAAATGTGTGAAAGCGTGAAATTCAGAGCCCATGACTGACGGGGTAAGTTTGTGATTTAATGGAACACATTTCCAGAAAAGGTTACCCTTAAATCAAATAAAAACAAAGGCAGTGCAGTGAGGCAAGAAAAAAATGTATAAATATGGATCGTAACAAATTTAACAGCCAAAAAATTAAGAAAGTAGAAAAAATGAAGCAGTGCGTCGGCTTATATTTCAAAATTGAATAAACAAAAAGTGTATTAAATATGGCTTTTATGTACTATACCATTAACTTTAAACTCAACTTGATGTATTGTAAAATAGCAAAAAATTAGATACGTCAGTGCTCTCATTTCATTGTAACAATGACTGCGTAGCGGCCGTGGTGTGGTAGGTAGAGTGCCACACTAACGCGCCGAATGTCCAGGTTCGATTCCCGGCTCACTTCGCATTTTTGACGACGCCACCACTTTGAAGCTAGTGACAACTAAAAGAGTAAAAGAGTTCAGAGTCGGCACAAAATTGTTGGTTCCTTCTACTCGCAAGAGCACAATAGCGCGCACAACACAAGTTGTTGATGAGCAAGGCCCTAGTCTCCCTGTGGGCTGCCGCGCAATTTATTTTATATATTTATATCCAATATAAAAAAAATATACAATATATTTTTATCCAATATATTTATATATCTGTCTTTACTGCTCAAAGCATGATTTTATTCTTCGTAAATAAGGAGAGGGTTTTCTACGAGGAAGGTATTATGATGGAAACAGATTATCGAACAAGCGGCGCATATTTGAACTAAATCCGATCACTGTAACACTATTTATGAAGCATTGAATGAAAAGCAAAAAAGCGGAAGAGAGATAATTGTCAACCTTATATTTAAAGCAATCTTAGTCCTTCGAGGAAGGATTTGTTACTCAATTGCCTCTTGAGCGCAAGGAAACAGCGATTAGCAAGACTGATTCTGCTTCTGATTTCGGTACTGGTGTTGTTGTCTCTATTTACAGCAGAGTCGCGTTAAGCAAAGTCCTTGAATGCCTTGAAGATTCTACTGCCGAATGTGACGCTCTATCCGAGACGTTCCTTGATGATAGCACGTACTTTGCTTTGCTCTCACTTCTCGCTAAAAACCACTTTAGATAGTATCGTTTCAATGCCAATAAAAGCCTCTTCGAAGGATTGCTGAATCTGTCGATGTAAAGGTTTTCTGCTAGGAATTCAAGTCTTCCCTTAATTTGGCCGGTCTGGGCCGGGATGATGGAAAACGAGATTACCGAAGAACTCGGCTCGGCCGGGTTCAAAAAAGCCATTCGCAGAGCCCGAACCCACCTTGGGATAAGCATCCTTAGTTAGGTCTTCCGTGTACGCTCGGGTCTTCCGACAGCACGACCGGAGATGATATGACTCTCCAGGATGACTAAGTGGATGCACCTGTACGTCAGCAAGATATCCGCGATTTTTTTGTTATCTTTAGACAGAAAAGAGTGCAGACGACTTGTTGGCGTTCAAACCGGACTTCCAACAACAACAAAAATGCTGGTCTGCCTAAGAGTTCAGTTGAGCTGACTGAAAGAATTGCTTAATAATTGCCAGGATCTGCGTCAGACTTAAACTCTTACTTTTAAGAACCAGATTAATTGAGCCTCTTAAAAGACTCTACATAAAGGAGTGAGATGGAAGTTAGGCAAGCTGAGTAGTTGGAGATCCCATAAAAAAAAATTGCAACATGTGTAATCAACACATCAGAACTTCGCCGAACTAAAAATATGGTAAATGTCGCAATCGGCCAGAGACCGGTTGACAACGCATTGCCTTATTCTTCAAAAGTCACACTATGGCTATGAATGACTTTCTTGTTCACCAGGAGGTTTTTGGTTTCAAAAGCCTGGCGAATGAATAAAGGGCTTATCCACGCCAGTGAAACCATCTTCTATGCGAGTCAGCAATTTTTCGAATAAGTCTAGGAAATGGAAGTTAGATAAGCTTAGAGGTGGCTGCTCCGACAAGTAAACTGTATTTTTTTTAAAAGGTTCCTTTTTCCCTTAAAGACTAACTGCTTATCCGACAACTCTCGTTTATTTACTCAGCTCCTTTGAGTGTTAGTTAAGAACGTCGTCAATGACATACATTTTCTCGATTCTGTTTCTAGTTCAAGTAACCGCTTGAAATAATTAACATTCAGCATCATTTTGAGAATTTTGTTTCGGCCTATTTGAAGCTTCTTGATGTGTGTTTTTGCACAGTTACTCCACACTGAAACCATATGTAATAACTGCTTGAAATACGATTTTAAATAATATGAATTTGTTTTGACGATTAAGCATTGATTTCCGTTTTATTAAAGGATACAATATTTTGATGGCAATATTCACCTTATTCCATGTGTTCCTTATATGTGTGCCGAAGGTTAGTTTAGGTACACGTCCAAGTCCAAGTACACCCCGAGGTACTTGACAGAACTAGACCACGGTATATCACAGCTATTACATTTTAGTTTGGTCGAGGGAAAATGGCATGGCGATCTTTTCCTAGTGAAGAGGAAGATCGATTGACATTTCTCAGTGTTGATTTAAATCTAATTAAAATTGAATTTATTACAAATAATTATTGCAAAGCAAAGATACCCCAACAAGATTTAAATTACAATAGATAAGGAGCCATTTAAAAACATTTAGTTTAGCTTAAAAGGTTATATAAAAAAATATGAATCCACTGAACTTACAAAAAATAAAGCAACATCACCTTAACAATGTAAATGTGCATATCCCTGCTTTCCGTTAAGAAAAAATATGTGTATACTTTGAGGGAAAGAAGAAAATTCTCAAATCTCGAAACTTACAGAAAGAGTTTTAAAAAAGGCAGAAAATGTCTTTGGCAAGCACGCATTTGATAATTTTTTGAATGAAGCAAAATAATACGTGAGTTTCACAATAATAATAATAATTGTTGGCGCTACAGTCCACAGGGGGACCAGGGCCTAGCTTGCTCATCAACTACTCGTGTTGTGCGCGCTACTGTTCTCTCACGAGTAGAAGGGACCTACAGTTTTTTGCCGACTCCGAACGGCGAAATTTGAGAAGCTTTCTTAGACAGTTATTACTCTTTGAGTGTTGTCAGCAGCTCGAAAGAGGTGGTGCCGTGAAATATTCGAAAAATTGGTGTTGAGCTGGGGATCGAACCTAGACCCTTCGGCGTGTGAGCGTCGCACTCTACCCACTACGCCACGGTGGCCACACATTGAATAAGGTGAGTTTCACAATACCGAAAATTAAAAATGTATTGCCAACCTTAAGACATGATGGAAGCGTTGTATTAGTTTGAGATTTGAAAGACAACTAGATGTGGAAGTATAATATTACTACTAACTTTTATTTCAGAGAACATGACGGCACGTCATCACGTTATTCGATATGTTAGGTCATTATCTTGTGAGTGCTTAACAAATTTTGTTTTGAAAATACGTTTATTTTTTAACAAGATACAGATCCCTGAAAACCTGGAGGACACGGTTCTCATCTTTTACTTTTCTCTAGTAGTTACCCCTACAATGTGGATCAAATCTTGAGTGACAACTGACGCAAAACACAAGCGCCTGCTTAAAATGCACCTGATTATAGTTTTGCTAAAGCTATCTTTAACTGCCACAATGCTCTCGGATACCCCTCAAGATGTTAACAGGCTTAATCATATCATGATGCTCGAGAGCGTCACCATTAATCAAAAGCATTGACGAAATGGAGAAAGTAATGCTGCCCAATCGAGACATCGTGGAGGACACGAACTTTACAAATGTCTGCTTCAACACAATCTTTTCCAATAATATAAGTTTATCGCGAGAAACCATACAGGATGAAGAACTCTGTGCTCTTTTGTCAGACACCACAAATTTCCTATAGATCTTGATTCGTATGATGGGTTTTATGTTGTTGAGTGAAAGGCATAAGAGCACTCAATTTGGGACCGAGTGAAGTGCCTCTAGTTAGGTCATATGTATATGAAGGTCTTGCACAAATATACAAAGGCACCAGGACCTAAATTGCTCAGTAACTGCTTGTGTAGCCCGTGCTTTAGTTCTCTTCCGAGTAAAAGGGATAATCAATTTTTGTAAATTCCAAACGGCGAGAATTGAGAACGTCTTTTATAGACAGTACTCTTAGATTAATGTAAGCAGCTTGGAAGTGCTAGTGACGGGAAAATTCCAAAGTGTTCGGTCAAGGAATTGAACCTGGGACCTTAGGCGTGTGAGTGCGCACTTTACTTTACTTTACCAAACCACGTCGGGCACGAAGGTTTGCTTACAGTTTCATTTGATATTAGGGAAGTCCTCCATCATAAGTTCTTGTCAGAGGGGAACAAAATTAATAAGGAAAATTGGCACAATTGGCAATTCGAATTTATAAAAAATTTACAATTGGCTTCTGTGCTCCAAAGCACCACACGAGCAATGCTGTAGCCACCTGTTCCTTTGTCAATTTATCCCAAAACTGAAAAAATCAAATTCATTAAAGAACAACGCCAAGCTGTGATTAACAAATTATAGACATCATTGGCGGATGTATTCAACAAGATGACAAAAGTTGAAAATGTCTATCTGTTTCATACACATGTGGACATTTTAGCTGAAGAATACAATGCATGTATTCATAAATAAATAAATAGATGTTGGAAATAGATCCTGCCTGCTCAAATTATACCACTTAACACCGGAAATATTACAGAACAGAAACCAAAATTCACTCCGCGAATCTGAGCCATTCCCTTAGAGAAACTTCTCAGCATTTTGTATACATCATAATCTTTCTAACATAAGTATGCTGTTAATGTTAAGTCTAAGGTTATTACGAAACTGCAAGTTGCATTGATTTCAATTGTTTTAAATAAAAACTTCAAAGGTTTCTATTAGGTACTGAAAGTTTGCAATCTAGTCCGAACCTGCTGTAGTCACAAAACTTAAGCTCAGTGGACTCTTGTTCGGCATGATCACTAGCTCGCATGAGCGACAAGAACCTGCACAGGAATTCCTTTGTAGCTCGTTTTATGGTGACGAACGACAGCCTGAAAGACTTGAGAGATGGCGTAGACCAGGACTCCTCAAACAACGCTGAATCGTGGCGGCGCGCAAGCGGAGTGGATGGAGAGAGTTGTTATTGAAGTCCAGGACAGGAATCCAGCTATTGCCCCGTCGATTGTGGTTATTGAGTTGTTGTCGCCGAAAAATGGATTTGTAAGACAATGTCTTAAAATGTAAGAAATCTAAAATCAATGAAAGCAATTCAAAAGTGGTTCAAAAGTGTTTTGTGTTTGAAACTATAGTTATGCTTTAAAAAACAAAACGATGTATTCTCAAAATTATGTTGAAACGTAAAATAAAAGTTCTTCGATTGGTCTTCTATTCTTAAATCAAAACAAGTCCTGCGAGCTATGTTCGCTGATCCCCCCAATTTTTGTCTAAATATAAGGTTGTCAAATAAGTCCCTTCCGCCTTTTTATCTTTTGAATTTTCCGGCTATGTACAAAGCGCTGCGGAGTTCGTATCTGTCACTACTATACATCATTTGAAAGGTCTTGACATAACCTACGAAAGGACGCTATGCATGGTTATCAATGGTTTGGACATTGCGTTGAACAGTTATAGACGTGTAAACATGGAGTTCACTAACGCCGAAATTCGCGCTATTTTAAAGTTTTCGTTCGTTAAAAGAAAATCCGCTAGAGAAACGTTCCGTGAGATTAATGGTGCTTTGGAGGATGGTACTCTATCACTTCGAACTGCAGAGGAATTGTTTCGACGATTCAGAGCCGGTGAAGATGGCACCATGGATAAGCCAGACGGCGAAAGACTTGTGGCATATCGTGGCATCGCCCAGGAGATGGGAGATAGTCACCAAACCATTTTAAACCATTTACAGAAGGCTGGATACAAAAAAAATCTTGATGTTTGGGTGCCACATGATTTGACGCAAAAAAACCTTCTGCACCGAATCAATGCCTGCGACCTGCTGCTGAAACGGAACGAATTCGACTTATTTTTAAAGCGGATGGTGAGAGGCGACAAGAAATGGATCACATACGACAATATCAAGCGAAAACGGTCGTGGTTGAAAGCCAGTGAATCCTCCCAAGCAGTGGCTAAGCCGGGATTGACGCCTGCGATATGCTGCTGAAACGGAACGATCTCGATACATTTTTGAAGCGGATTGTGACTGACGACGAAAATTGGATCACATACGACAATATTAAGCGAAAACGGTCGTGGTTGAAGGCCGGTGAATCGTCCCAAACAGTGGCCCAGCCTCGATTGACGGCCAGAAAGGGTTTGTTGTGTGTTTGGTGGGATTGGCAGGGAATCATCCACTATCAGCTGCTCCCATATAACCCGACTCTTAAGTCTACCATCTACTGCGAACAACTGGACCGCTTGAAGCAGGCGATCGACCAGAAGCGTCCAGCATTGGCCAACAGTAATGTTCACGTCAGGTCAACGGCAAACAGTACATTTCGTTGATGACTCGTCAAAAGCTACGGAAGCTCGGATGGGAGGTTTTATTGAAACCACCTTATTGCCCGGACATAGCGCCAAGTGATTACTACCTGGTCCTGTCCATGGCGAACGCCCTTGGGGGGGTGTGAAGTTGAACTCAAAAGAGGCTTGTGAAAATTGGCTGTCCGAATTCTTCGCAAATAAGGAGGAGGGCTTCTACAAGGTGGGTATCACGAAATCGCCGTCTAGATGGAAAAAGATTAAAATTACAAAACGGCGCTCATTTGACCTAAATCCGATCACTGTTACAGTTTTTATGAAGCACTGAATGAAAAACAAAAAAGCGGAAGGGAGATATTTGTCAACCTTATATATTAAAAACATTTCTATTCGCCTGCATCAGCATTTCTGTCCAAATTTAAGAAACCAAATGTCCTTAAACTCACAACTCCTCGACACATCCCCAGTACAGCTTCCACTCGACATAAATCATAACTATTAGACACTCCACAGAGTTTCACTGCACAGCATTGCCTATCTAGCGCCACCACGTGCGCATCCTTGACAAGTCTCACATAAATTCACTCGACGTACCGCATACATACGTACAATTAAAATTCAATGAACAGCAATCAATAGTATCCGCAAAGCAACAGGCACACGAACTTCGCCAGCACCGACGTCTTCTGGACAAATCTCACGAGATCCGCGAACTGCTCGTCCGTAATGAGAATCTCATCCAAACGCTGAAATATCTCGAAATCGTACTTGTCCATTATTTCGACTTTTCGCACGCACTATCCGCCCCGAACTGGTAATCACTTTTGAAGCCTGTCTCCGCGCGACAAAACGAAAAAAAAAACAGACAAAAAATAATCACTAAGCCGACGACGCACGAAAGCGATTCAGCAAACTTCAGATCTCTAGAACAACTGAGCGTTCTTGCCGGAAAGCCAAAGCGCCAACACCACACCACCCCAGTGGTGGAGTGGACGCCGAACGCCGCCGTCATCCACCGAGCGGTCGACGTGCGTGTACCTCAAGGTCGTTCGGAAGAGATTCACGTGTAATTAATAAATATGCATATTGTAGCCGGGGCTTTAGTGTGCGTGTGTGTGCTTTGTTTTCGGGCCTAATGACTCGAGTTGGAGCGGGCAAGCACTTCCTAATGTCTCTGATTGAATCCACCACTCCGCCGCCGGCTGTGAGGGTGTCTTGCATGCAAATGAGCGCCACCGCTGCTGAGTACTGGTGCGACGTGTAAATTGTCGCGATGTTTTTTCAGTCATTGTTGAGACTCATGTTGTCTCTCTGTGGTTGCCGAAGCGAAACTCTTCCTAGATTGTGAGTCAGGCTGAAAGGTTCTTTGCTGAATCGGGCGCTTGGGAAACGCGCTCAATGACAGACATCCATGTTTCGCTTGGCGGAAATGCCATAAATTCGGGAAGCAACAGAGGCTAGCCTGTTTCTATGGAAAGTGTAAGTTTTCCTTTTTGGTGCAGCAACCTCAATGGAAGACTATTGCCGGGTTCAGTCACACTGTATACTGAATGTTTGCTCAGCTGAGTGTTAACAAAATTCTAAAGGGCCGATTGGTGAATTTCTGTGGTTCATGCATCACTGTGAGGAGAAAGAAGTTACGGCGAGACTTTCCTGTTTTGCCGTGGACTGCTCAGTAATTTTAAATTACGGAGAATGCTCTAGAGTCATTGAATTGAACTAAAAACCGTTGGCGCGTCCGACTTACAAGGTTAAGTTGGTAATGGTTAAGTTTGATTTAATCCAGTTTTGAGTCCTTTCTTCTTGTAGTTCGTCTTTCTGTTAGTCTTTTCAGGCCATAAAGAGGGCACGGATAACACTGTTCCAGATCTTAGAACCCTAAACGAACAAACCAGTAATTAAACCAAGCGCGTGCAACAAGAGATTTATGTTCTTCTTGGGGACATCTTTCAGACAGACGCTGATCTAAAGCGCGATCAAAACGTGTTGGTACGTCCAGTGAGGATCAATTATGTTTAATTAAGTTGTGCATTAAATAGTGCATCAGTGTTCATCGAACTTCATCGTGATTAGATTAGCCGTCAGCATTATTTAAGACATGAGTGCAGATGCATGATATCTTGTCAGTTTATGTGCCTAGGGGGTCCCTTGTCTAGAGCATGGACCGGGTAGCAATTATCAGCCAGCAACTGGCGGAATGTGTGACGCGTAAGGCAATGCAGTTTGGAAAATATATTTTTTTTTCCAAGGTTCCGGATGTCTCTTTGAATGGAAGTAGCGAGCTGTATTTTATCCATATTCAGAAGACCAGAGAAAGCAATTGCACCATGAAGATGAATGATCCTTTTATACAATACTATTTCACAGTTGGTTACTCCAGTAGTCTGTTAAATGTTAATATACGAGTGTATTTGCTGATAAAAGCCTAGTGTCCTGCAACGTTCACAATGTTTTTGGAATTGCCCAAATTTTTTTTGCACCTTTGCACCGAAAGGGTGCATCAACATTAAGATATCTACAATCAGCGAAGTACTTCACCACAGCGTACTACCTTACATTTCAGCGCTATCTGAAAGGACTTCTTAGCGTGCGAAAAGTCGAAATAATGGACAAGTACGATTTCGAGATATTTCAGCGTTTGGATGAGATTCTCATTACTGACGAGCAGTTCGCGGATCTCGTGAGATTTGTCTAGAAGACGTCGGTGCTGGCGAAGTTCGTGTGCCTGTTGCTTTGCGGATACTATTGATTGCTGTTCATTGAATTTTAATTTTACGTGCTTAGGCCACACAAACGAACAAACCTGGAAGTTAAGGCAATAGAGTACGCCCACGTATCTGATAGCTGAGGCATGAAGAGAGAGACCCCATTCAACTTGTCGTGCCGAAATGGAGGAAGCTGGCTGAAGGTTGTGCTTGCTGAAGAGGCTTGTTAACTAAGACCCAATGCCAACTCCAAAATAAAGAACCAATCTTTCCCAGACAAGAAGCAGTCAGCGACAATGCTTACAGACTTCCAACCTTTGTGAGCCTTATTTTCGTGAATATGTTGCTTGTATAAACCCTGCTCGGTATTACGAAACTTGTTTCCTTGTACAATTATGTGTTGGGTTATACAAACAACTGTAAGAGAATACCTAGGCAAAAGTTTTGGGGATTTCTTTGCGTTCATGATGTGCATCTAATTCAATTGTAGTCTGTTGTACACTATAGGCTTAATCAATGTTTTAACACAACTTTGCCACAGTCTTCTGTTTAAGGGCATGCCTCTTTATTGCAAAAGGTTAAGTTGAAAGTACAGCTCTGTGCAAAAAAATAGCACCACGTTGAGGTCTGCATTTTGGATGTTAATTTCTTTTCTCCATGCTCATGTAAAGACACGATATTTATTGTAGGACATCTGTTGGGTATCAGTAATAAAATGCAAAAATCAAGATAAGCAAAGATGAATTTTAAGACAAGAAAAATCCCGTTATACGAAATGAAACCGAAATTTTGGTGTGCACCATGTCATTCTAAAAAGTGTTTTCGAAGTGTTTGGTGATGTTTAGTTTTTTTTTGTGCGTCAAAAGATGTAACTAAAAATATTTAAGTATTTTGAAACAAGTATTTTTAAAATACAACGTTATAAACAATTAAAATGGGTCGCGGTGTGCATTATACTCCTAAGAAACGTGAACTTATAAAAAAAATAATTTCTGACGGAAAAACGTACAAATTTATTCAGGAAATCGTTGGTTGTTCGAATAAAATGATTACTAATGCAAAACAACACGTCGAAAAAGAAGAAACAAGGGGTAGACAATCGAAATTAACCTCTTCCGACGAGCGAAGAATGATAAGATTAGAGAAACAAAACCCATTCATCAGATCAAACAAAATAAAAGAGGAATTAAATCTGTCCGTATCAACATAAACCATAAGAAGGAAGTTGATAGAGAAGGAACTACCTGCCAGAAGTCCCAGAAAAGTATCCTTGCTGACAAAGGTCCATCTTTATAAAAGAAAACAATTTGCGTAAGAACATTTGAACTGGGAAGTAACCAAATGGCGTAATATATTATGGACAGATGAGTCTAAAATTGTTTTATTTGGAACTTCTGAAACCAGGACATTTGTTCGCAGGCAAAAAAACCAAGAGTTTAAGCCGGAGTGTACTTTAAAAAATGTACATATGGAACGGTACTGGTCCTATATTTTGGATAAAACCAATGATGACCGCCGAAGTTTATGTTGGCATAATGAGGAAAACCATGTTGCCCTACGCCGAGTGGAATGTGCCTCTCAGGTGGGTCCTGCAGCAAGACAATGACCCGAAACATACGAGCAAATTGGCCAAGGAATTTTTGCGAGGAATGGGGTTCAAATTATGGAATGGCCGCCGCTATCTCCAGACCTAAACACAATTGAAAATCTTTGGACAGATGTTAAGAAAGCTGTTTTAAAAGCGAAACAAAAAAATACACTACAGCTATGGGAAGCTGTGCAGGCTGCGTGGAGGGATATTCCAATTCGGGGATGTCAGGCACAAATCGACTCTATGCCACGACGTTGTGCTGCTGTGCTCAAAAATAAGGGTTATAAGACGAAGTACTAGCACAGTTGTATAAATAAAAAAAATAAAAACCGTACTATTCCACTAAATTTTGCATTTTATTTACGACGTTTTGCATGTGGTGCTATTATTTTGCACACCCAAATTTCGGTTTCAGTTCGTATAACGGGACTTTTCTTGTCTTAAAATGCATCTTTGCTTATCTTGTTTTTTGCATTTTATTACTGATACCAAACAGATGTCCTACAATAAATATCGTGTCTTTACATAAGCATGGAGAAAAGTAATTAGCATCCAAAGTGCAGACCTCAACGAGGTGCTATTTTTTTGCACAGAACTGTATGTCATGCCTCTAGTGAACTGGCTGTGCAATAGTTATCGCAAAGGCAGCATACTTCATAAAACCAAATCCAGTTGAGGGATCTGATGACTGTGCCAAGAAAATTCTTCTTTTTCTAGGTTTTTACAAATTATAAAGAGTCTGTTTTTTGGGGGGGCATGGGCCTATTCACGCGAGGTAACGTCGTTGATTGCGCTCAACATGGCGAGCTGCCAAGGCAATCCTCGTTAGTGCACAGGTCAAGTTGACATACAGCCTCCACGTGGCGCCCCCTGGATAGCCATCACAACACCCGTTGTATGGTGAACTAATGTATGCAGCGATCCCCTCTGCCCGAGGATTTAAATAATGGGCCTGGCCTACCAGTCTGTGGGTTGTGCGTGAGGATAACTTCCTCACCACGTAAAAACGAGAAGTTCAGAGACAACAACATGCCTCGGATAAGGACGGATCAACTGTTGACGACCCCAGCAAACGTTTTAAGGACAAAGATTTTCGGTTTTGCACGTGGAATGTGAGGTCCCTTAACAGGCCACGTGCAGCCGAACAACTTGCGGAGGCCCTTGACAGCTACAAAGCTGACATAACCGCCATCCAGGAAGTGCGATGGGATGGGCCTGGCATAAAAGCGATGAAGAACTGCGATATCTACTACAGCAATTGCTATAGAGAGAGAAGGCAGCGCTTATTCGGATGCGGATTTGTTATTCGAGGCAGACTTAGGCAAAAAGTCTTGAGCTACGACCCAATCAGAGAACGCCTCATGACAATCCGCATCAAGGCTAAATTCGGGAACATCAGCCTAATATGCGCTCACGCCCCGACAGAGGAGAAGGATGACAACATCAAGGATGACTTCTATGATCTCCTAGAAAGAACATACGATCGATGCCCCAGCTATGACACCAAGATCGTTCTAGGGGATTTCAACGCTCAGCTTAGAAAGGAGGACATCTTTGCTGGAGTCATCGATAAAAACACAGCCTGCACTACAACACATCCGGAAACGGACTCAGGCTGTTGGACTTCGCCTCGGGGCGAAACCTCTCTGTGGCTAGCACGCGGTTCCCACACCTGGACATTTACAAAGGAACCTGGCGATCTCCTGATCAATCAACCGTCAACCAGATTGATCACGTTGCGATCGACGTCAGACACTCCTCCAGTATTATCGATGTCCGAACCTTCCGAGGGGCAAACATTGACTCGGATCATCACTTTTTTGTAGCCAAAGTAAGAACCCTGATATCGAAAGAGCAACGGAGTCGAGAAAGGCCAAAACGGTTCGACGTCGAAAAGCTACAATCGCAGCTGATTGCTGGGAACTTTGCCGACCGAGTCTCCCTGAAACTCGCTCAGAGTTCGACGCTTCCTGCACTAAGCATAGAAGAAGAATGGAGACGTTGTCAAGAAGCCATCAAAGATGCTGCCACTGATGTGCTGGGTTTCACGTCACCACCCAGAAGGAACTCATGGTTTGACGACGAGTGCAGGCAAGCGCACGCAGCTAAACAAGACGCCTATAAGGCGACGCTGCATCGAACAACGCGGGCTGTTCGTGAACTCTACGAACAAAGAAGAAGGGAAGAGCACCGGCTTCTCAGAAGGAAGAAGAAGAAGCATGATAAACGCGCGGTCGAGGAAATGGAAAGATGTTATGGCAGGAATGAAGTCCGAAAGTTTTACCGAAAGGTAAAACAGCTATCCGGAGGATACAAGGTTCGGACCAAGGCCTGCCGGGACCAAAATGGACAACTAGTAGTAGAGTCGCAGTCTGTGCTGAGAATTTGGAAGGATCATTTCTGCAGACTCCTAAACGGCGATGACGACCCAAATCCCGCTGTTAGGCAGAATGTTCCACTAAATTTGGACGATGATAGACAAGCATTCCGTACACCCTCCTGAGACGAGATGAAGATAGCAATATCCAAGCTGAAGTCGAACAAAGCTGCTGGAGCGGACGGACTGTCCGCAGAACTATTTAAAGCAGCTGGAGATGACCTGGTTGGGCGCATGCACCAGCGCATCTGTAAGATATGGTCGGAGGAAAGCATGCCCGATGAGTGGAATCTCAGCGTCGTTTGCCCGATTCACAAGAAAGGAGACCCCTTTGACTGCGCCAACTACCAAGGGATAAGTCACCTGAACATGGCATACAAGATCCTCTCTGCCGTATTGTGTGAGCGTCTGAAGCCGTTTGTCCATGACTTGATAGGTCCCTATCAGTGTGGTTTCAGGCCAGGGAAGTCCACAATAGACCAGATCTTCACATTACGGCAGATCCTGGAAAAGACCCAAGAAATGCAAATTGACACTCACCACCTATTCGTCGATTTCAAGGCTGCATATGACAGTGTGCATAGAGACGAGCTATACAGTGCCATGTCTAGTTTTGGCATTCCTACCAAACTCGTCAGATTGTGTAGGATGACGATGGAGAACTCTCGCTGCTCCGTCAAGGTCGGTACCGAACTCACCGAGACCTTCAATATCAAAAAAGGTTTTAGACAAGGCGACGCACTGTCATGTGACTTATTTAACATCATCCTCGAGAAGATCGTGCGTAACTCACAAGTCAACACCAGAGGCACGATCTTCCAGAAGTCAGTTCAATTGTTAGCTTACGCTGATTACATTGACGTGATTGGACGAACACAGCGAGCCGTCAATGAGGCGTTTGCTGGCATTGAAGCGGAAGCGGCTAAAATGGGTCTTGCGGTAAATGAGGGCAAAACGAAGTACATGCTGTCATCAAGGAAGGACACACAACATCGACGTCTCGGACGGAGCGTCACACTAGGCAGCAGAAACTTCGAGGTAGTTAAGGACTTCGTCTACCTCGGCTCCGCGGTAAACCGTGTCATCCTCCGACGCATGCACACGTGTCGTCGCTGCATGCACTTAATAAATAACAAAAAAAAAAAAGAATTCCTCGCGTCGTTCTTAAGAACATTTAACGCGGTCCGCCCAACACCTCCGCGAGTGAAAAAAATAAAAAAATAAATAAATAAATTCCTACAAAAAAAAAAAAAAAAAAAGTGCAGTGTAGTGCAGTGTAGTGCAGTGAAGTGATTCGGTAGAGCGCACTCGGCCCGCTCCCCCCTCTCCCACTCCTTCACAAGCCACTGTTGGGCATTCTCGGTCGCAACTCCCGTTTGATTTACCAGACGGGCTGGGGCGATGTCCGAGTCTGCCTAACATCTGACATAGCGGATTCGGAAGTGTGAATTTTTGTTAGTGGACCAATTCAAGTCAATGTACGGGCATAACACCTACGTTGATTTGTTTTGTGCAGCTAATCGCAGAATTTACACTTCTGAACTCTGCTTACTTTCACCAACTGCATTGTCGGAGTTGGTTTTCAAATGCCTAAGACTGACATGAGGGGGCAATTTCGTGTTGACGTGAGCAACATTCGCGGACTGAGAACTAATCTCTTTGCCGTTTACGTCCACCTCTCTCGTCACAAACCAGCTGTCTTGGCGCTGAGCGAAACACAGGTGGGTGAGAATACCGATTTATCGGATTTGAACCTGCCTGGATATAGCTTGGTGCCCTTATTCTTTTTACACCGCGGTCTCGCCATTTATGTGCGTAGTGATGTTGCTTACCAAATTCAACCACGCATTAATAAGACGTGTTAAATTCTCCTTTGACCAAAAGTTGAGGCAAAAAGTTCTACAATGCCCCAAGGGTAGCAGAAGCTTTTGGTCTTTCGTAAAAAACATAAGGAATTCAGCCTCGTCTTCGATCCCAACGCTCATTTGCAATGACATTCCAGCTGTCAGCTCTTTGGACAAAGCTAATCTGCTTGCTGCACACTTTGCAGCTAGCTCAACGCTGCCAGATAACACTTTGTCCCCACCTGTACTTGAGAGCGTAAATTTCTCCATGGGGCAAATCCATTTTCGCACTCGTACAGTAGCAAGAGTACTTAAAGATCTAAACATACACAAATCCGCTGGCCCGGATGGTATACCCCCTGTTCTTCTGAAGAGGTGTTCTTCTACGCTGGCAAAACCACTGCGTAAGCTATTCCATCTGTCCTACTCTTCAGGGCTCTTTCCGAGTAAGTGGAAAACTGCATTTGTCCAGCCCGTCCCTAAAAAGGGCGAATGTTCGTCACCCACCTCCTACCGACCCATAGCACTAACGTCCCTTCTCTCCAAGGTCATGGAAACGCTGATAAACCGTCAGCTTATGAAATATCTTGAGTCCCGGAAGCTTCTTAATGACCGGCAGTACGGCTTCCGAAGCAACCGTTCCACTGGTGATCTGATGGCATATCTCACTGAAAAGTGGAACCAATCTTTGCACAATGCAGGAGAAAGCAAGATTGTTGCGCTTGATATTTCTAAGGCATTTGACAGGGTCTGGCACCAGGCTCTCTTGTCGAAAATGCGTGCTTTTGGGATCGATGAGTCTCTTCTTCAATGGATTAGAAATTACCTTTCGAATCGTTCAATACAAGTCGTTTTGGATGGATTCAAGTCTGATATCCACTATATTAATGCTGGTGTTCCCCAGGGCTCTGTTTTGTCTCCGACACTCTTTTTCATTTTTATAAATGATCTCTTGTCTGCTACTTCTAATCCTATTCATTCCTTCGCTGATGAGAGTACCCTCAGCTTTTCATATTCGTTCCTTGGCTCACGTCCCTCAACTTCGGCCATAGACAGGGAACGGCAGCGTATGTTAAGCACATTAAATTCCGACCTTGACAGCATAATCGATTGGGGAAATAAGAATAGAGTGGAATTTAATGCTTCCAAAACACAGTGCTGTCTACTGTCGTTAAAGCGATCACAAAATAATCAGCCGTTATCCATGAACGGCACTTGCGTTGTTGAAACCGAAAGACTTTCCATCCTCGGTATGTGTATCAACCCAACAATTAGTTGGAACGATCACATATTTGAGGTCGCCAAAAATGCTGCGAAATGTCTAGGTTTCCTTAAACGATGCAAGAAGTACTTCACCCCCTCTGATCTGGCTACAGTATACAAGGCATACATACGCCCAAAACTTGAGTATAACGCTCCTATCTGGTCAGGTGCTTCTAAGACCTCCCTGCACCTGCTGGATAGAATTCAAAAGCGAGCGATAAAACTTATAGGTGACAGTAATATTGCGAAGTCGATTGACTCGTTAGAACACCGACGTAATGTCGCGTCATTGTCACTTTTTTACCGCTATTTCAACAAGAAATGCTCAGACGAATTAGCCAGTTGCATTCCTCCCCTTCAAGAATTCACCCGCAATACACGCCTCGCTAGGAATGCCCACCAATTCACCCTCAAGCCCTCTTTCGGACGTACAGTCAAATTCAGAGACTCGTTCTTTAGCCGCACTACACGAATCTGGAATGCTCTTCCCAGATCGATTTTTCCTCCTCATTACAATCCACAGGCATTTAAAACCAATGTGCATCGGTACCTCCTTTCCCTCTCTTCCTCTATACCTTCGGCCCGTGCTGTGACTTGATCCGGTCACTTAAGGGTACTCGCAACCCCTTTTGCACGCGTCAATTATAAAAAAAAAAAAAAAAAAAAAAACAGGGACAACAACATCAGTACCGAAATCAAACGCAGAATCACTCTTGCCAACCGCTGTTTCTTTGGGCTCAAGAGGCAATTGAGTAATAAAGACCTCTCTCGAAGGACTAAACTAGCTTTATATAACAGCTTGATCATCCCCGTCCTACTATATGGCGCAGAATCTTGGACGTTAGCAAAGGCGGATGAGGAAGCCCTTAGTCTTTTCGAGAGAAAAGTTTTGCGTGCGATTTTTGGTCCTGTTTGCGTTGATGGCATCTGGAGGAGAAGATTTAATGACGAACTCTATAGGCTGTACAGCGACATGCGCCTGGTTAAGCGTCTACGGATACAACGCTTAAGATGGCTAGGCCATGTAGAGCGTATGGACACCACTGCTCCGGCCCGAAAAGTCTTTGAATCCGAGACATTGGGACAACGCAATAAAGGACGACCTAGACTGAAGTGGCGCACACAAGTGGAGAAGGACCTCAACCAACTTGGAGTGCGCAACTGGAGACAGCTGGCGAAAGATCGTGCTGGCTGGAGAGGCATGTTGGTTGAGGCCCAGGTCCACCCCGGACTGTAGCGCCACAAGAAGAAGAAGAAGAAGAGTCTTTTTGCCGAATGAATTGATCAGCTGCGGTAGGACACTGCATGCATGTACAGTGATTACTAAACAGAACATTTTGAACGGAAATACTCTCTCTGTTGTCAGTATGACGAATTGGTTTTCTAAGTTGTACCGCCAATATATTTAATTCAACTTATTAGGTTGTTTCGTAATTAATTGAGGAATTTTAGATTTAATTTAAATTTTCGTCGTTATTTCCTTAAAAACAAAAGTTGTATTTAATGATACATTCTTTTAGAACCAACATTGTACAATAATCCAGTTCAAATTAAAATCGAAACTCTGTACGTAAATTGTGTGAGAACCATATTATACATTTTATGACGAAATAAAACCGCTTTCAAAGGACTATTTTTTCAATTGCGGATTTTGTATATTGAAAGTGAACTTTTATGTTCCATTTCGCTCGATGACTCTTTGTCATCTTTCTGACAGTCTGGTCCTTATTACTAAAAACAGAATGAAGTGTTATTTTACAGAGTCATCATCTTTAATAGTTTTCCTTTATACGGAGTTTTGAAAAGACCGAAACAAATGGCAAGAAAAAGCTTCTCAAACTTCGCCGTTCGGAGTCGGGAAAAAACAAAGGTACTGACCCTTGGACTACTGGAGTAACTTACGACCCTTGGTGTATTGCATAAAAGATAAATTTCCCAGTTCTCACGCCTTTCTATGCGTAAATAATTTGTAAGAAGAATTTGATTTTACGAGGATTGCCTCTTATTCGTGGATTGCCTTTTATATTTCGGAATTAGAGAACAAAAACAAATATTAATCATCGAAAATAGCTTTATTGTTTTTCAATATATTTCCCACTTTTGCATGCGTTTGAACCAATTGACGAAGCACTTTTGACACTCTGATTGAGGTATCTCCAAAACATGCATTCTGAACGCATCAACCGCTTCTTCAGGTGTCGAAAAACGTTGACTACTCATTTTATTTTTTACGTACGGGAATAAAAGAAGTCATTCAGTACCAAGTCAGGACTATACGGCGGATGACTCATCAAATCAGTGATTTCAGAGCTCAAAAATACAGTTGTTTGAGCCGATGTGTGAGAGCTCGCATTGCCGTGGTGAAGAGTGATCCGTTTTCGGCGGTTGGTTTTCCTGATTTCTTGGATGACAATTGGTAAACAAATGGTTATGTACCACTCAGAATTGACTGTTCTGCATTGTTCTAGTGGTATGGTTACGACATGTCCAGTTTTTCCGACAAAAACAGGCGACCATTTGCCTGGAAGTGCTTCGTGCGCGAGCAACTTTTGTTGGATTTGGTTCAATTTGAAACACCCATACAGTCGACTGCTGTTTACTTTCGAGCTCATATGCGTAAATCCACGATTCATCACCTGCCACCATACGATAGAGCTGGCAGTTGCCAGATTGCAGCACTAGGGTTGCCCAATCCTGAAATATGAAGGGCAACCTTCGTAAAAACGTTTTCCAACAGAATGAAACTAAGGCGTCACGAACCACACAAACTAAACTATTAACCAGACGAAATTAAGACATACAAATGTATGAGTATGTACCCAATTGGAGCAAAACTTTATTCGGGGACTTTTTGTATAACTTCATAATAAAATTGTTTTCTCTGGTCGTCTGTGTATGGATAGAATACAGCTCGCTACTTCTATTCAAAGAGACATCCGGAACCTTAGAAAAAACAAATATTTTCCAAACTGCATTGCCTTACGCGTCACACATTCCGTCAGCTGCTGGCTGATAATTGCTACCCGGTCCATGCTCTAGACAAGGGACCCCCTAGGCGCACAAAATGACAAGATATCATGCATCTGCACTCATGTCTTAAATAATGCTGACGGCTAATCTAATCACGATGAAATTAGATGAACACTGATGCACTATTTAATGCACAACTTAATTAAACATAATCGATCCTCAGTGGCCGTACCAACACGTTTTGATCGCGCTTTAGATCTGCTCCGGCCTAAAAGATGTCCCCAAGGAGAACATAAATCTCTAGTTGCCCGACAGGCGTTTGGTTTAATTCAATGAACACGTTGATCAATCAAACAAATTGCTATTGATTGGCGCATGCTCGAGAGGAATTGCAAGTGGAGGTGAGAAAATTTAAAAAATTGATTAAGTGGTTAAGCTTGAGTCACTGATTTAGTTTTGATGTACTAAGTTTAATACTCTCCAATATCGTGTGTAAATTGGGACAAATCAGTGTCAAAAGCTGATTCAATATTATTCAAAGACTAGACTGTGTCTGCAGCGATGAGGTTGATTCCAACTGTAGGAATAAAAGCAGCGTTGTTGGACCGCAGTCATTTATTCATGTTAATGGGGGGCCCGTGTCGCAGTGGTTAGAGTGCGACGCTCACACGCCGAAGAGTCAAGGTTCGACTCACAACAATTTTTCGAATTTTTTCACGGCACCACCTCTTTCAAGCTGCTGACAACACTCAAAGAGTAATAATTGTAAGAAAATGCTTCTTGATCTACGCCGTTCGGAGTCGGCAAAAAAATGTTGGGCCCTTCTACTCGTAAGAGAGCAGTAGCGTGCACAACACGAGTATATGATAAGCAAGCTAGGCCGTGGTCCCCTGTGGACTGTCGCACCATACAGTTATTATTATCAAGAATGATAGAAAAAGAGATTGCGCAATAGAGTGTTCAATTTTCTTTCGTTCTGCGCAGCTTACGTTGCGCGAGACTTCTGATTTGACAGCTCTTTGTTATTGTTTAATATCTTCATACAAATTGCAGCAGGAAAAGTTATTAGTTGATTTTTTTCTAATATTATTCACGTTTTAAGAACTTTTTAACATAAAATAAGTTTTAAGTGTATATCCGATTGAGATATTTTAACTATCCAATTACTTTCCGAGCTATTAAGTCAAGCATTTTGCATGCAGAGTGGAAAAAATGTTCACAGAGTTTCGTAAAGCAATAATCATAATTGTGTAAAGTTTCAGAATTGCTATTAATAAATCAATTTAACTAAATTTTATTATTGCATGTTTTATTTCCAAAAGAGTAATGTAAAAACTGAGTTATTGAAATAAAAGACTGGATTTAAAATTTTGAACTAGTGGACAATTTTATTATATATTCTTTTTTGCTGAATTGAAACTCTGTAATTTCTTTGTTAAGTTTCCTTATCCTAATATACATTCGTGTTCTAAAATAAAGTTTTTTTTTTTATTTTCTCCCCAGAGTTCACATTTTTAGTCAATTTCAAATGTGTCTTTAGATATGCGGGGGGAATCAAGAGGTTATCCCCATTCACACTTTCGAAAATTTCTTCTAGTTGCTTCATGTGAACCATTAGTGCAGATGTTAGTTTATCCAGGCCTCCTTCGTTGAGATGGTTAACCCACGTAAGAGTCGTGTCCTTATTTTGAAGAACACGTATGTCGGGAATTTTATCCCCCAACTTATGGCAAATGTACTCAGCCAAGTTTGCCCATCGTGAGCTAAAGATTCCAATTCATTGTCCGCCTGGCTGTAGACATCAGTGCTCGGAGGATTTATAGTTATACTCTTAAGTATCGTGCTTTAAAGTAAAAATAATATTAACATATTTATATATTTTAGATATGTATGTAGATAAAACATTGCTTGTGAGAGTACATTCGGAAACTAAGTCAGGCGTGTCATCCGAAGCAACTGTTTGGTCACCTAAATGACCTAAGCTGGTGGCTCTTGTTATTGCGTGAGCTATAGTGTGAGAAAAAAGTTTTGTAGCCATATTCACTTTCTGTCTTTCAGCTCCAATAACGTTTAAATGGCCTGCCGATATCTTATGGCTGATTGACAATTCAGGCGCTGTGCGCTTTAGAAGCGTAAGGATTATGTTTTTTTTTACTTCTTTTCCATTTATTTCCAACCCTTGGTCAATAAAATGATTCTTAAGGAGTTTAATCAAATGTCAATGCCGCTGGTTTCTCCGCTAGTAGCTCTGCAATCATTTCATGTATTGCCTTTGATGGCATTCTGATGTCGCGGGATGAAGGAACGACTCTCGGTTGGATTGTGGAATTGTTCCCGCCTTTAATTTATATCCATTATTTTTGCAAAGGCCTGTAATAAAATTGTGACTTAATATGTGAGTAAATAAACAAATCATCTTACAAATTTGAAATTGTAAGTTTCTTTCAAAACTATCCGCAGTGAAATGTGCAGTTATACTTTCTCCTGCATAAGTGAATCCATCCATAGGATGTTGTGTTTTGGTACCGAATAAAACCATACATTCGGTTTTCCCTTGTTGTTTTTTGCATTGCAGCCAAACACAGTACACCTCATTTTCAAAAAATTTCTCTTTATTTAATTGTTAATAAATTACAAACTATTTTTCTTTTAACTTTTTTCAAATAAACGCGCGGAAATCGCAGTCAAACCTGACATCCGTATATAAAAAGTTAACATCCGTTGTCTCAGCCTACGTCATCAAAAATTTACAGAAGGTGACAGACATGCGCAATGCGTAATCTGTATTTCTATCATTCTTGTATTATTATTGTTGGAGATAAAGGGTGTCCTAACAAACGCTGACTGATGCATCAATTGAATTGTTTCTCTGGCTGTACGAGAAATGGCGCCGTCTTGTTTAAACCACACCCCCTCCCCATTTATTTCTTCAATTGTAGGCACAACAAAATTGGTTATCATTTCACGATACCGAACACCATATGCGCTTGACCTGACTCATTTTCATAAAAAAGGTACAACGATTTCTCCAGCCCAAAATCCACACCACACAGTGACACGTTAAGGATGAAATTGCTTCTCGTGAATCACTCGAGGATTTTCCTCGCCCCAAATGCGACAATTCTGCCTATGGACGAAGCCATCAAGATGGAAATGGGCGTCATTACTCAAGATGATTTTATCGTCAAAATCAGCATTTTCATGTTCACAATGAGAATGGGTTCTTCATTCGTGTAGCACTCCATTTTTATTAACCTTATACCTTCTTTTAAAAAACAATAATAATTGTTCAAATGTCAAACAATGACAATTCGAATGGCACCAAATCTTGCGTTCTTGTTGGGACACACTTTATAACTTAATTCGTGCGTTTTTTTCTTTTCAAAATCTAAAAATATTCAGCTGGAGTAACACCCGATGACTCTTACGGCTCTTCTTGTGTTTGGCTTCATTCTTCATGGATTTACACTCCCGGTTCTTCATCTTCAAACTTTTATTTCTGCCCAGGGCGTTCATCGTCTTCCAAGCCCACCAACCACTTTCTGAATGTTTGCTCAGCTAGCGCATGTTTCCCGTCGACTTCCACCACAATTCTCAACCTTATGCCCATAGATCTGTTTGCCCAATAGGCGGCGGCTAGTACAGCCATAAAACTGATCTCCTCATCACAATGCAACGTGTCCCACGGACACTCGAGAAACCTTCAAAGAGTAAACCAAAACCTTGACTGCGCGGCGCCGAAGGTCTTTTTGATACAAAATTTTCGCACTATGATCCCTGAACGAGACGCGTGGTCGGCTAACCCACAATGGGTAGCTGACGCTATGTGCATCTACACCGATGGATCAAAAACAAACGAAGGCTTTGGTTGCGGAGTCTACTCTGAGGATCTGAACCTTAGTCTAAAATTCAGACTTCCCAATCACTGTAGCGTGTTCCAAGCTGAAGAATTGGCCACTCGCGAAGCAGCGTCTTGGCTGAAGATGAGTAGTATATCCTCAGCTGATATCCTTATTCTTACGGATAGTCAAGCAGCACTCAGGGCCCTGGAATCTGTCTCAACAAACTCCAAGACGGTCATAAACTGCCGCACATCCTTAGATAGGATGGCTGAGCAGTTCAACATACGCCTGTGCTGGGTGCCAGGTCACAGAGACGTTTCGGGCAACTGTCAAGCAGACGAATTGGCCAGGCTTGCCACAACGCAACCACTACTACGCGTCTTCTAGGAGGTGTCGTCTTCTAGGAGGTGTGGCCCTCTCTTGAACCCAAACGCTCCAGACTGCTACTATCGCTCAAAAGATCAGATCAGATCAGGCTCCCTGGTCATGAGAGCCATTATCGGGCGCTGTCTAATCGGTGAGCATGCTAGTAGGCTAGGGGTTCCCTCAAACAATTTTTACAGAAGCTGCAGGGATGAGGGGGAATGAGAAACTCTCCTACTCTTCAACACAAATCACTTGTGACAAATAACAGATGTACGAATATGTATTTGATACACTGTACATAACACAAACATGCAATTCTTTGCTCAAAAATTAACGTGTCCCACCAAATATTTTTCTCCTGGTCTTGCACGATTTGTCATCAGTGATATTTGCGACAGGTGTCCAAAACAAATCACCTTTTCCGCTAGGCACACTTCAAAACCAGATCTTGTCTGAAGTATTGCTTCAGGCTTATTGAAAAGTAATGCTCATCCTAATTGAACATAATTGATCACCGATCGCCATATTATCACATTTTGCTTGCACTGTTCCATCCAACTGCCCACTAGTTCATAACTCCTAACCTGAGGCGTCATGATCATGTTGAACGAACAAGCAAACTTCCATCAAACGGCGAAATTTCTTTCGGAGGCTAAGACGTTAAGGAAATTGATAAATAATTAGATATACTAGTTTATAGTAAGAGTCTCATGTTCAGCCAACTAACACTTTCGATACCCTAGAGGCAACAAAAGGGAATTTGTTTAATTTGTGAGTATAGACTTTTTTGTAACAATTTTGTTTTCTGATAATATCACAGAAGCTATTAAAATAATTTAATAACTAATTTGATTTACTTTATTTGACTCTTTTTTAATCACGACATCATTGTTCTTTGATTCATCAGTCTTGGGGGACAGTCATATGTTTGGGTCTTATGAGTGAGATTGCATTCACTCATTAGGAACAATTGAATTTAAACCGGCCGGTGTTAAGTGAGGCAACAATAGGTCGCTATTGGCCTCATTCTGACATCGACTGGATAGTTGTCTATTGTTAAATTAAATCATTGTGTCTCAGTGCCAGATGATGCGACTGGATTTATGAATCACATGATTCAAAATCACATCCGTATCACTATTTATAGTGACAACGGAAGAGCTGATGGAGGAAAGACCATCTGTGGCGGGATGGCGGCAGACAGACACTGGCTTTGAGGGAACCTGACTGGTAGTGACAGCTTGACTAGAGGCTATATTCTGGTGCCACGGGAGGTCAGGAGCCCCTGGAACTTCGGTTCCAACCTGACCGTGCGATAGGCCCCCTTGTGGGAGTATCGTGGTGGCTGTGGTTTTACCACCTAACATCGCGGGTAGAGTCGAGGATAGTATACTGTGCTGACTTGTTCACCCACAACTAGGCAAGGCGGTTAGGGGACTATCCCTTCTCAATGTGGAGTTGCATTCTAAGACGGCCGCTGCGACGCAGAGAGCGGAAGAGGTTTTAGAAAGGCTTCGCATCAAACCAAGGTTGGGTGGTTGCCCCTCAAGCATGATCTCAGTTTGGTACTTGGGTAACTAAGGCGTTTAGTCTTGCGTTACTTACGACTCTTGGGAAAATGGACCCCATGATATAAGCCGTAAAGGCAGGTGATCACGTAAAACCAAATCCCACATCTGTAACTCAACGATATTAAGGCTCCTATACTAGTGTCACTGAGGTCACCTAGGTTGTCGAAAATGAATTTCCTAACCTGCTTCCTTCGTGCTTGAGAATTACAAAGGAAGAAAGGTTATATCTCTTTCTCGCCTCTGCTGCTATTCCAGAAGTCATCGGAAAGAATGACGAGTTCAGAGGTGTGCAATCCAACTTCACAGTGGCTTGGTACGACAGTATATATTTAGCCTAACAATACATTGAGTGAATGTATTCAAAATTTGTGTTTTACTTTATTGAAGAGAGAGGCCAGCCTCCCTGGGCAAAGTTGGTAATTTGGTGAAGTAAATTCATTCGCTTCGCAATTTCTCTGGAAATCGGTAGGTCCTATCACGCAAGTAAGCTGAATATTGAACCGCTTAATCGTCTTATTGAAAGAAAGGCGGCATTTGGAGGGGATGTTCAATTGAAAGTTGTGCTTCCAAATGTGAACATCATATTCAGATGGATTTTGATGAGCTCTAAGGGGTTTACGTAGTGATGTGTGAAAAGAAACACGTTTTAAGAAGTAAGGGTAAGACATTACTTTCGTGGAGGGTTAAGAAGGAGATGCAAGATGGCTTGATCTGATCATACAGTATAGTAACGAATACCGATTCACGCATATGCAATTTTAAATTTCGTTATACAAGGGTTGGCTTTTATAACGTCGTCATCGAAAATAGCTTTATTGTTTTTCATTTGCATGCGTTTGCACCAATTGTCGAAGCACTTTTGCCACTCTGATTGAGGTATCTCCTAAACATACATTCTGAAAGCATCAACCGCTTCTTCAAGTACCGAAAAACGTTGACCTCTCACTTTAAAACAGGCGACCATTTGCTTGGAAATGCCTCGTGGGCGAGTAACTTTTGATCGATTTGGTTCAATTTGAACCACCCATACAGTCGACTGATGTTTACTTTCGGGCTCATACGCGTAAGTCCACGATTCATCACCTGTCACGATGTCATAGACGTGTTTCGAAGCACCGCGATTGTATTTTTGGAGCATTTCTTTCGACCAATCGACTCGAGCCTTTTTTTGAGCGATTTGGACGACCTTCACGAAATTCGTCTTGGAGTGAACTACGACCTCGGTTCAATTCACCATACCATCGATAAACACTTGATGGAGCTTCATCGCCAAAAATTTAACTAAGTTCATCGATGTACTGTTGTTGATTTAATCCACGTCGAAAGTTGTATAAAATAATCGCACGACAATTTTCACGATTTAATTCCATTTTTTGGGCGAGATGAATCTTTTAAGTCACCGTGAACGGCACAAATAGCGGTTGTATTTCAAAACGTTCTGAGTACGTATAACCTCGAAAATGTCAAACCATACGATAGAGCTGGCAGTTGCCAAATTTCAACGCTAGGGTTGCCCAATCCCGAAATAGGAAAATCTACCTTTGTATACATACCTCCCTTCCGCATTTTTGTTTTTTGAATTTTCCGGCTATGTACAAAGCGCTACAGAGCTCGTATCAGCCAATACTATACATCATATTTCAAGATAACCGACAAAACGACGCTATGCATGATTAGTTTGGATATTGCGTTCAACAGTTATAGACGTGTAAACACGTGTAAACTAACGCCGAAATTCGCGATATTTTAAAGTTTTCCTTTGCTAAAGGCAAATTCGCTAGAGAAACGTTCCGCGAGATTAATAGTGTTTAGGGGACGGTCCTCTATCACTTCGAACCACGGAGGAATGGTTTCGACGATTCAGAGCCGGTGAAAACGATACCATGGATAAGCCAGCCGGCGAAAGACCTGTGACGACGAATACTGATCGAATCATGGAAATCATCGAGTTAGACCGGCATGTGGCATCTCGTGACATCGCCCAGGGGATGGAAGTTAGTCACCAAAGCATTTTAAAACATCTGCAGAAGCCTAGATACAAAGACAGATAGCAAAAAAACAAAATCAAAACAGCAAAATAAACACAAAAAGCTTGATGTTTGGGTGCCGCATGATTTGACGCAAAAAAACCTTTTGGACCGAATCAACACCTGCAATATGCTGCTGAAACGGAACGAACTCGACCCTTTTTTAAGCGGATGGTGACTGGAATGGATCACATACGACAATATCAAGCGAAAACGGCCGGTGAATCGTCCCGAACAGTGGCCAAGCCGGGATTGACGACCAGGTAGGTTTTGCTGTGTGTTTGGTGCGATTGGAAGGGAATCATCCACTATGAGCTGCTCCCATATGGCCAGACCCTTAATTCTACCATCTACTGAGAAGAACTGGACCGCTTGAAGCAGGCGATCGACCAACAGCGTCCAGAATTGGCCTACAAGAAGAGGGTAGTGTTCCACCAGGACAACGCCAGACCACACTCTTCTATGAGGACTCATGAGAAGCTACAGGAGCTCGGATGGGAGGTTTTATCGCATCAACCATATAGACCGGACATAGCGCCAAGTGAGTACCACCTGTTCCTGGCGAACGCCCTTGGTGGTGTGAAGTTGAACTCAAAAGAGGCTTGTGAAAATTGGCTGTCCGAATTCCTCGCAAATAAGGAGGAGGGCTTTTACGAGGATTGTCTTTTGAAGTTAATAGTCTAAAACAAACAGATTATCGAACAAAACGGTGTATATTTGAACTCAATCCAATCACTGTAACACCTTTTATGAAGCATTGAATGAAAAACAAAAAGGTGGAAGGGAGATATTTGACAATCTTATATTTTACAAAGTGCAACCAAGTCCGAGGGCAATCCAACGAGATGGGAAGTATATGCGTTTGTACACAATTTTTTTTTTAATTCGGTCCAAAGGTATACATGTATATATCCCTTTTCAAAATTGGACATAAGAACAAATATTTTTGAACTTTCAACTCGACTTACTTACTTTCGACTTACTCAGGAGAGAAAATAATGGTGTGAACTTATGTTTTGTTGATGAACTGAATTCATCAACTTCGTGGCGTCAGCAGATGTTATTGACATATTTTGCAATTTACGTTTGCATCCATCCTCATAGAGTTTGTCCTACGCAAGAATCGAACCATGATAACCGCTCACGACGTGATAGAGCAACAGACAAAAAATACAAATTTTTCGAACAAAATTGTCTTCAGCGACGAGGCACATTTTTCATTCGATGGTTAATACATCACTCAATAAGTCCCGGGGCTAGCATATAGGCGGCGCCACTAACAAGAACTTCATAGTAGGATGTACAAATATTTAAATGATGTCTGTCAAATTTTTTTAATAAACTAAAATTTCGATACCTTTCTTACAAAACGATTGGCGTTTGGCTTTAAAATAGACTTTAGTTTTGGTGTTCAACTCCTGTTGTTGTTCTTAACGCAATTTTTATTTCATAATGATTTTCTTCAATACTAGACAAGAATACTCAAACACTCAAATGGAAAAGTAACAACATTTTATTCAAAGTATTGGCCATTGTCTTCTACACATTCTAACCACCTTTCTGGCAATTTATGAATACCACGCCAATAAAATTGTTCGTCTTTTAAAGCAAACCAATGAGACACCCAATTTTAGACATCCTCGTAGGAATCAAAGTCCTGCTCAATCAATGCGTGTCCCATCGATGAACACAAATGATAGTCGGAAGGAGCCAAGTCTGGTGAATACGGCGGGTGGAGTAGCTGCTCCCAGCCAAGTGTTTTGATTGTATCCTGAACCGGTTTTGCTTTGTGTGCAGGTGCATTGTCATGGAGCAAAATTACCTTGCCGTGTCTTCTGGTCCATTCTGTTCGTTTCTTGATCAATTCTGGCGCTACAGTCCGGGGTGGACCTGGGCCTCAACCAACATGCCTCTCCAGCTAGCACGATCTTTCGCCAGCTGTCTCCAGTTGCGCACTCCAAGCTGGTTGAGTTCCTTCACCTCTTGTGTGCGTCCTCTGTTGCGTTGTCCCAATGGCTCGGATTTAAAGACTTTTCGGGCCGGAGCAGGGGCGTCCATACGCTCTACATGGCCTAGCCATCTTAAGCGTTGCAATGCATGGTTAAAATTGATCATTTGTTGTCGGTAGCGATCAGTATTAACGGTTTCACCAGGTCTTAGGAGCTCGTGGTACAGCACACCTTTCTGGTCCCACCAAACACACAGCATTGTCTTCTTGCCGAATCGATCTGGTTTTGCAGTCGATGTTGATGGTTGTCCCAGATTAACCCATGAACTTTCCCGTTTAGGATTCTTAAAATAAATCCATTTTTCATAGCCAGTAACAATCCGATGCAAAACCGATTTTCTTTCGTGTCTTTGAAGCAAAATTTCACAAGTGTTTTTTCGGTTTTCCTGTCTTTCATTCAATTCATGTGACACCCATTTTCCACACTTTTGGATCTTTCCCATAACTTTTAAACGGTCAGAAATTGTTTGTTGTGCAACATTTAACATTGCTGCCATTTGCTTTTGACTCAAAGTGTCATCTCCATCCACTATCGTTTGCAATTTGGCGTCTTCAAACTTTTTTGGTGGTCTTCCACGTTCTTCATTTCTCACGTCAAAATCATTATTTCTGAACCGTTGAAAGCATCTTTTGCATGTTGCTTCTGATAGAGCATGATCGCCATATGCCTCGACAAGCATTCGATGCGACTCTGCAGCACTTTTCTTCAAATGAAAACAAAAAAATAATGCTTTCCGCAAATCATCACTTTCTAGTACAAAATTCAACATTTTTAACGCGATGAAAAAATATGATTTTGTCTGTTCTGTTCAATGACTTGATGTATACTAAATATTTTTCACAGATATCATAGCAAACAAACAAAAAATAATAAGGGCTCGTTCACAACAAATGTTCCCTATCGAGACATTTGTATCTTGACGCTCACTTCATACGGGTGTACCTGGTAGAACAATTTAGGCTTCAGTTTCTGTGATCACCTCCTCATTCTAGCCATATTTTTATCCGGGGAGCATCTTTTTGAGGTCTGAAAAGAGGAAGACGTCCCTGGGGCTAGATCTGGAGAATACGGGAGCATTTCAAAGCCGTACAATTGGGCCATGTTAGCCAACGGCTTTTGACACGGTTCATTGTCTTGAGGGAAGAGAATTTTGTTCTTCTTCATTTGAGACCGTTTTTTTGCAATTTCTTTCATCAAGTGCATCAATATTGTCATGTAGTATTCGCTGTTGATTCTTTTGCCTTTCTTAAGATAGTCAATGTCAATCTGGTAAAACAGCTCCAAACAGCTCTCAGAATCATCTATACGTTGTTGTTTTTGCTCCACTGTGAGCGGCACCCATTTCGAAAAATGGTCATGAAAAAAAGAGTGTACGCACTGATTTCTGAAAACTTTTAGATCTCAGCTATCTCACGCAATTTCACTTTGCGGTATCCAAAATGATTATGTGGACTTTTTTTACGTTTTCAAGTGTAACCACCTCTAAAGACTTTTAAGGGCGCTCAGCATGAGTGGTATTTAAAGACAGCATATCACCGACAAATAGTTGTTTTTAATGAAGAAGAGTCCCTGTAACACTTTTTAAGTCATTGCTGAGCTCGCGCGGTATGTTTTCCCATCAGAAAACAGTGCTTAATCAAAACACAGAATTCTGTTTTTTCCATTGTTTTGAAAATCACAAAAGTAGCGTCACTTGAAGCACTTTAACTTGTAACCTAATAATTATGTTATCATGATCATGGTGTCTTCTTATGTTTGTACTTCCTAAAAACAATATGGATTTTTTGTTACTGGCGCCTGCTATATATAAATTTCAGGACTTATTGAGTGATGTGTTCAGAAAACCCACAAGTGCTGGAAGAGCTGCCGTTGCACGCAAAAACAGTTTGGCGTTCTGTATGGACGAAAGGTGTCATTCGACCATTTCATTTCATTTCTACCAATGAATAGTAGACCATTTATTTTCGTATGTTGAAGATTATTGTTACTTGAACAAATAAAAGATACGCCATTTGTGAATCTGTTGGATTTTATTAATAAATTCTTTCTTGTTACAAATTTAGTCACTTTTTGGTCCGTTTCAAAAGAAGAATGAGAAAATAACCGTATCTTCAAACGACGCCTTTTGACATTTACTTTTCTGTTTCATTTTCAATTTGTGCTGTTTTCATATACATATTTGACGGGAGTTGCCAACAATTATGACTCAGTCGAGTTTAAGACAGTCGCATGCAACGGATGGTGAACGAAGCTGGATTTCAAACAATATTGCATTACGGAATTTATACTTTACTTTCCATAGCAGTAAAACGGAAAAACAAATATCCGAATAGAACAATGAACTGACCCTATTTCGCTGTTTTCTACTGGAAATGACAAGCAACAGCTTAGGTCATCATCATCAACACCTTCCATAATTGCCCATTTTAATTGTTTTTCTTTCCAGAAAAATTCATTCTAAAGTCCCTTTCTAAATATATTAGCAAACCAGTTCACATTCACGTGAAAACTTCAACATTAAAGACTTGGCAGCACTTTTCAAGTTCAACGCCATCTTTATTTAGGTCCCTGCATTAGAAATCAAAGACTTCACAAGCTCTCTTCTTCCAAAGTCTTAAACATAAAGCGACGAGAACGATTTAAAAACTTCCAGAGCTTTTCAACAAGCCCGCAGCGAATTCGCAAACTCAAACTTGGCAACCGTCCCTGACCCTTATTTTCCACCCACAACTGCATACAAATCACAAAAAGACTTCAGAAACATGTGGAACCATTTCGGCAGTCACATCAAATTTGTTAAGCTTCCAAGGAAAGCGTGGGAAAAACTCAAAGTAGCAGCAAGCAGCTGTCGCTGTAGTAAGTGCTTTCAGCTTGAAAACCCTTGATGGAGTCAACAATCATCAGCTGAACCGGTGGCAGGGAACAAACATGTTCCACACCCAACCCCGACGACGTCATGACAGGCTTTGTGTGAAAGGGTGAAAAGGCGGAAATTCTGACGACTACGTCGACTACGATTGCACAGTACCGCACCGGGAGTGGAAAGGGTAATTACTACGAATTACGGTCTTGACGTCAGCGCAGGGGGTGATGGCGCGCTAAAGCAAATTACCGTGTGGGACGTCGGATACCTGCTTGACTCATGTGCTGCCGCCCTTGGTTTTCCCATCCTCGTGGGCGGTTGTTTTTGTTACGGTCTGTCAGGTTTGAGAAGACACGCTACACAGGTGCCACCCTGATAGTGGAGTGTGTGTTGCCTTAATCCTGGTTATTTTTTCGTTTTTTTGTTGTAAATTCATTCTCGTCCTTCAGCGTCCGTTGAGAGCTTTTACTATGAGAACAGGGACGGCGCGCACAGAAGCGCAGTGGTAAACTGCGGAAAAAAGACCGTTAGTAGGTGGCGGCGCTATTGCTAGTATATGTGTGGGTGTCTGAAATGAATGGCGGTCGGCGGTCGAGAGTGATGGTACGGTTACCTGCTTGTCGGTCATTGTTTCACAGTGAATTGGCAGCGGAGATGGACAGCGAGAACGACACAAAAGCGTGATACAATGCACATGCGGTATTGTTGGGGCAATTTCCGTCATCGCTGGTAACGATGCAATTTATGGCGTTTTAATGGCGTCAAAATACTAACGATAAAGTTTATGAATTGCAACTCTACAAAACGGGTTTATTGACGGGAAACAGTTGTTCATTATTTGCTATTATGCGAAGCCATGCATATGGAGAGGAAGAGAAGTGTGCATCACTTGTCTTTCACGACAGGGGAATTCGAACCTGGTATATACCATATTCATTATTAATTTGAATTACTTACTTATAAGAGGTGGGACCAATGAAGGGTCTGAACCTGAGCTATCGCTGCCTTCCATTCTTGACGGACCCGAGAACGTTGATTTTAGTTGCCAAGACCAAGCTCTCTAGCTCTCACTTGGTCTTCATACTAAAGGTTCGGCCTTCCTTTCCTTCTCGAATCCAGAGGCTGGGATTCGAAGACCCTCTTACCTGGAGCGCTGTTGTCCATTCGCTCGATGTGGCCTAGTCACTCTAGTCGACGGATTTTTGCCTATTGAACTACGTTCACATCTTCGTACAGCACAAAGAGTTTGCGGTTGTGTATTCTCCTCCATTCGCCTTCCTTGCAAGCAGAACCATCTATTAGTCGCAAAATCTTTCTTTCAAAGGAAACGAGAATCTGCTCTTTCATTCTGCTTATCGTTCCGCACCCAGCATACACACGTAAGTAGTACTCAGAATATTGTTGAATATGATTGTGTGCATACGAGGGTTGCCTTTTATATTTCAAGATTAGAGAACAAAAACAAATATTAATCATCGAAAATAGCTTCATTGCTTTTCAAAATATTCCCCATTATCTATACACTTTTGCATGCGTTTAAACCATTTGTCGAAGCACTTTTGCCACTCTGATTGAGGTATCTCCAAAACATGCATTCTGAACGCATCAACCGCTTCTTCAGGTGTCGAAAAACGTTGACCCCTCATTTTATTTTTTTACGTACGGGAATAAAAAGAAGTCATTCGGTGCCAAGTCAGGACTACACGACGGATGACTCATCAAATCGATGTTTTGAGTGCTCAAAAATGCAGTTGTTTAAGCCGATGTGTGAGAGCTCGCATTGTCGTTGTGAAGAGTGATCCTATTTAGTGGTTGTTTTCCTGATTTCCTGGAAGACAACTGGCAAACAAATGGTTGTGTTCCACTCAGAATTGACTGTTCTGCGTTGTTCTAGTGGTACGGTTGCGACATGTCCAGTTTTTCCGAAAAACCGCGACCATTTGCGTGGAAGTGCCTCGTGCGCGAGCAATTTTTGTTCCATTTGTCTCAATTTGAACCACTCATACAGTAGACTGCTGTTTACTTTCGGGCTCATACGCGTAAATCCACGATTCATCACCTGTCACGATGTCTTAGACGTGTTTCGAAGCACCGCGATTGTATTTTTGGAGCATTTCTTTCGATCAACCGACACGAGCCTTTTTTTGAGCGATTGGCAAATTGTGTGGGATCCAACGCGAACAAAATTTGTTTACGGTCAAATGTTCATGCAATATTGAATGTGTGCTGGTCCCACTAGTGCCTAAGGTTGTCTCAATCTCACGATAGGTCACACGATGATCTTGCAATATCAGTTGGCGCACAGCATCAATGGTTTCCGGAACAACAACTGATTTGGATGATCTTCCGAAATTCCTCTTGGAGTGAACTACGACCTCGGTTGAATTCACCATACCATCGATAAACACTGGTCCTTGATGGAGCTTCATCGCCCAAAATCGAATTAAGTTCATAAGTTGTTGAGTTAATCCACGTCGAAAGTTGTAAAGAATAATCGCACGAAAATTTTAACGATTTAATTCCATTTTTTGGGCGAGATGAATCTTTTAAGTTACTGTAAACAACATAAATAGCGCTCGTATGTCAAAACGTCCTGAGTACGTATAACCTTAAAAATGTGAAACTTTACGAGAGAGCTGGCAGTTGTCAGATTGCAACTCTATGATTGCCCAATCCCGAAATATAAAAGGCTACCTTCGTATAAACCTAACAGTTTCGACTACAGAACCTTATGGTACACTTATATTGCTATTAAATGGGTCAGTAGCTGTTGTACAAGTACATTTGTAATAGTCTTAGGGACGATACGGAAAAATTAAAATGTTGTTTAAGTTTTGATATAAGCAGAGAATTATTCATACAATCGAATGCTTTTGAAAAATTAAGGAGAATCAAGACTGCAATGTCCCCACTGTCTAACGAAAGTCTGAGATCATTTATTACCACTTCTTCAGCCATTCAGATTCACAGCATAGCAGATTCATAGCTATTTTTAGCTTTGAAACTAGATTACCAACTTAACGTAAAACCCTTTTCACTAATGCACCTAATAAACTGATTGGCATGAATCTTCTCAGAAACATTAGATGAAACGCACAACATACTCATTGGTCGAAATTCTAAAGGAACAAGTGCACTGTTCTTTTTCTGTAAGGAAATAACATTTGTGAGATTCCATTGGCTTTGGAAGTGACAACTATAAATATGCATTACTTAGGAAAGTATATGTGGAAGAAGTATCTGTAGGTATTTTGGATTAACTCCATCCTTCGTGGCTTTTGACTTTACGGAAGTAATGGTCTTAGCCACATAATACTCGTCAATGCAGTCAAATGAGAAAGTTACAGCCATCTTTGGGACCGTAAAACCAATAGCTAGGTCAGTATTAGATATTTAGTCTGAATATATAAATACTTTGCTTGACTCATTCGGACACAACATACATTTGTTAGATTTCTTATTTTTCGTTACACCCAAGTTCTTAAGATTATTCCACAATTCTATTGAGCCCATTTTGTGTTCTAGTTTGGTACAAAATAGAACTAGATTCTGGTGAGTTACGACTAATTATGGAAAATCGAGCGACCTGGAGCACCCTCTTGCATAAATTTCCCAAGGATGGATCGCGACGTCTTTCGTGAGACATGTGGGCTGCTTAATGTGCTGATGATAGTAACTTACATAACTAGTTAAGATTCTGTATGTCAAATTCAAGATCACACGACAACACTACTAAGCTAAATATAGTTGTGTAACTTGTAAGCTTCAAACCTCCAGCTCCTACATGTGATTTCCATTTGTATGCATTTTTAACGCAATCTCTACTAGCATGGGGCACACCATGCTTAACCCGAACGAATTTCCTAGAACCTCTTGTCATGGATGTTCCCACTTAACTCACAGTCTAAAACTCTATCAGTTTCAAAGATGCTTCAAGACACAACCAAGAACGCCATTGATACATAAGTAATAAAGCCCAACGCCATGACATTCAATTCCGACACGGGTACCATCTAGTCCCCAGCTCAGTGACCTGCGCCATTACTCTCTCCCAGCATCTGACGTCATCTGAGGTTAAATAACACACTTTTTCCATTCATCAATCTCGCCTTTGTTTTCGACATCGCATTCCGCAAGAGCCAAAACGTGTACCGCACACGTCAATGGAAGCCAATTATCCTCAAGACATTTGTACCGCCTCACCGCCGAGTGGCGAACCTGTTCATGACGTCTTCTTCCTACGCACAAAGGCTCTCCCAAAAAGATAATAACTCTTTGAATTCACTCCGTCATGTGCGAATGCTGTACACCGATCTGCCGCCCTAAACGTTTGCACCGCATCCCCCTCACCAGCAGCCAACATCATTCATTATTCATAACTTAGCTGCTTATGAATGCTTAGTTTTTTTGGCCCCCATCTCCAAACAGTGTCCCCGCGCCTATTTGGACGATTAATTAGGTCCTTGGCTCCTGGTATGGGACGTCCTTTTGAGCTACTGGTATTCAATTAATCAGATCCAGCTGCATTCTGTCTCGAGCAGCACTGTGGCAGCACAACCCACTCCTGACCGGGTGGGCTTGACGAGATTTTCTCCTCCTTCCACGCCCAGATCACGATGCTGAATCGGAAGCCATTGCTGTAGGAGTCGGTGCTGCGGTCTCATCTAGACGCAGTAGAGAATTTCCCTCCCGCTGCCCTGTAATAAGGTGCTTTGCTTGTGAAATGTTATCCGCGCCGACTGTGTCGAAGCAGAAAAATAGCAATTCCGTGCAACCATCCGTCCGAAGCCCCTCCTACTCTGACATAACCTAATCCACTATGAAATAGATAAAGTGTCACTCGTGTCAAATGGGGTGGGAGCGTGGCTCCCCTCGGAGGAGTAATAGCATCGGAATGGTTGTCGCCACTGTTGTCGCCCTCCCTCGGTCGCAGCACCCGCTGGCCGAGCGTCGTCTACGAAGCAATGAAAGAGCCAAAAAAAAATCATCACCCCCAAATTCTGCCGCCCACCCACACACAAGTCCTTAAGCGTTCTGCGTCTTCAAAGCAAAATACCCTGTGACTCAGAGAGTATTTTTGGGATCTTAGCTGTCGCTGCTTTACACCAGGCTGCTGAGGGGGTGTGTAGTTCTATGCGTGTATGTGTTCGACTCTGTATGTCGCAGCTGGGAGGAGGTTGTGACGTAAAAAGGGCGCCGCCAACATCGCCCACAGAGGATGGCGCAGAAAAACTCTAAATCTTATGAAAGAAATAGAAAACTCATAGGCAGCGGCTCGAGAAAGAAGTCCCTGCTCTTCCCCCGTCGATCCACAGAGCCTATTATTAAAATATTTACATAGTCCTCCTACCACACCGCCCCCAGATTCGTACAGAAACGCACACATTGAAGCACACGCTAGGGCGGTTGGCTTTTTTTTGTTGGTATCCATCGAAGCAGTTGCAGAGGGGGGTGGATGGCCTGGAGGACGCAAATAAAAACGACAACGACACGATAAAATGACGACAATGCTACAGTTGGACAGGAGGCACTGGTTCTGCTCCAAAGTGTGAGCGTATCCGCAAGCTTTTCATTCATTAAGTAAAAGCTTAGTTGATGAATATACCCCAACGACGGAACTTGCTGGGGTATGGTAGGAGGTGCAGGAATAGGAAAATTTGGTTGTTGGTGACTTCGGGACAGAAGCATGCGCCTTAGCGGGCGAGTACGATACCATTTCCCGCTTTGAACGGGTGACAGCTGGTAAACGGTGCCACTGTTGAAGTGGATGACGAGAACATCGCCACAAAGTACTTAAAGTGATATTGACAACATGAGGATGAGGATGAGGATGAGGATGAGGATGAGGATGAGGATGAGGATGAGGATGAGGATGAGGATGAGGATGAGGATGAGGATGAGGATGAGGATGAGGATGAGGATGAGGATGAGGATGAGGATGAGGATGAGGATGAGGATGAGGATGAGGATGAGGATGAGGATGAGGATGAGGATGAGGATGAGGATGAGGATGAGGATGAGGATGAGGATGAGGATGAGGATGAGGATGAGGATGAGGATGAGGATGAGGATGAGGATGAGGATGAGGATGAGGATGAGGATGAGGATGAGGATGAGGATGAGGATGAGGATGAGGATGAGGATGAGGATGAGGATGAGGATGAGGATGAGGATGAGGATGAGGATGAGGATGAGGATGAGGATGAGGATGAGGATGAGGATGAGGATGAGGATGAGGATGAGGATGAGGATGAGGATGAGGATGAGGATGAGGATGAGGATGAGGATGAGGATGAGGATGAGGATGAGGATGAGGATGAGGATGAGGATGAGGATGAGGATGAAGATGAGGATGAAGATGAAGATGAGGATGAGGATGAGGATGAGGATGAGGATGAGGATGAGGATGAGGATGAGGATGAGGATGAGGATGAGGATGAGGATGAGGATGAGGATGAGGATGAGGATGAGGATGAGGATGAGGATGAGGATGAGGATGAGGATGAGGATGAGGATGAGGATGAGGATGAGGATGAGGATGAGGATGAGGATGAGGATGAGGATGAGGATGAGGATGAGGATGAGGATGAGGATGAGGATGAGGATGAGGATGAGGATGAGGATGAGGATGAGGATGAGGATGAGGATGAGGATGAGGATGAGGATGAGGATGAGGATGAGGATGAGGATGAGGATGAGGATGAGGATGAGGATGAGGATGAGGATGAGGATGAGGATGAGGATGAGGATGAGGATGAGGATGAGGATGAGGATGAGGATGAGGATGAGGATGAGGATGAGGATGAGGATGAGGATGAGGATGAGGATGAGGATGAGGATGAGGATGAGGATGAGGATGAGGATGAGGATGAGGATGAGGATGAGGATGAGGATGAGGATGAGGATGAGGATGAGGATGAGGATGAGGATGAGGATGAGGATGAGGATGAGGATGAGGATGAGGATGAGGATGAGGATGAGGATGAGGATGAGGATGAGGATGAGGATGAGGATGAGGATGAGGATGAGGATGAGGATGAGGATGAGGATGAGGATGATGAGGATGAGGATGAGGATGAGGATGAGGATGAGGATGAGATGAGGATGAGGATGAGGATGAGGATGAGGATGAGGATGAGGATGAGGATGAGGATGAGGATGAGGATGAGGATGAGGATGAGGATGAGGATGAGGATGAGGATGAGGATGAGGATAAGGATGAGGATGAGGATAAGATGAGGATGAGGATGAGGATGAGGATGAGGATGAGGATGAGGATGAGGATGAGGATGAGGATGATGATGAGGATGAGGATGAGGATGATCGTGATGAGATAGGAATGAATGTCACAAGTAGAAAATTTCCATCGGCAAACAATAATGCCTTGTGTATCCACCCGAACATAGAACATCGCAAGAACCCCTGACGTGTGTGCTTGAAATTCACAAAAGCTTCCACTCACTACCGTTGCGCTCCGCTGCTCCCTATACGCGAATTTATGAAAGAAAAACTTCCCCAGCTCCCAGCATTGGTGAATTATTTCCCAATCGAGACCTGCTCCGTTGTCGTTAGTTCTCAGCGGATATTCATCGAAGACAGTCATGGAGTACCACATACGCGCTCGCTTACTGCATGTCAAAGTGTCCTAGAAAGGGAACAGAAGTTTTCACTTATTTTGCGTTCTTTCCGTTAACTCCAACAAAACCAGCTCGCGACGGCAAAACACAAGCGAAACCCCCCAACAGTGCGCGATACCTCTGCTCAGTAGCAATTAGTGATTTCTTCGATATTCCGAAAACGAAATTCAAGTAAAATCGTTTTTGTGCGAAGTGAAAATCCATTCAGTCAGAGAAAAAAGTGTGAAAAATTCTCCATTCAGAGGCGAAAAAAATCCATTCTCTCTCCAACTGAGCGTTCGGGAGGGTGCAAGAGAAAGAGAGAAGAATAAAAGTTAAACCTCATTCTCAGTCAAAGTTTTATATATCCCTCTCGGTTCAGCTTACGGCCACGCAACGCAACAGCAACAACAATAACACAAAGAAAACTCCGCATACAAGGATGTGAGAGATTCTGCTATCCTGCCATCCACTCTCGCAGCATAAAATCATTTCGGGTCATTGTCGACGTGAAAAAGATAGAAAATACATTATAATGTGTATATGCTCAATCGCCATCTTATAATTTGTTGTTTTTTGCCTTTACTCGCTCCTCTGACATCCTCCTGCCATTCCTCAGACCAACCGACCGACCAACCTCCCGCCGCCTACCCTGACCACCCACTCACCACCCGTTCGACGGTATTAGACTGGTCGTAAGCGAAAATCAACAAAACACAAGAAAGGACGAAAAAAGCGAAAAACACGAATCAACAACGGGGCGATAGGAGGAGGCACACACAAGGAAGCCGAAGTCGAAGTCTAAGACGAAGACACCAAGGCACGAGGAGAACGGAACGATTCGTGAGAAAAAGTTAAAAATATCCCAGCAGCGTTGTCCTGGAGCCGTGAAGGAGGCCCGTGTCCTTGCGCGCGTGCAAGTGTGTGTGGCGTGTGAATTCAAGTGCGTGTGTGAGTCGTGTGCCAACATTCGGTTTGTGGTACGGGTTGCAGCGCGTACGACAAGCGCTTTCATTCGGCTTTTCTTGTGACGCGATCGCGTCTCACGTGAGACACAAGTCCCCAGGTGTGTGATACACGGATTCTCAAAGGATTTTTGTTATTTTTTCTTGTTTCTGCTTTTCCGTTTCTGACACTTGAAGTGTTTTTAATGTTAGCGGGACAATTAGCGCCGTCACCGGCGAATCTATTGCTAACAAACAATCTGCAAGCATCCTCGGGATACTTTGAAGGTAAGTAGCCCTCAAATGGAGCAGCCCTCCACCTCCCAATCGCCGATTGTGTGTGTCTCTGAGTGTGAATGTTTGCATATGTGTTTTCGATGGCATCCCCCTCACTAACAGGCGCAGTATTTGATGCACAGGAAGTGATAAACCCAGCTGCCCCCGAGATGACTTCAGCTGCACGGCCACTCACGGAGCGTGGAGAGGGGAAGGCAAATCTGGTACAAGTGAACTGTTGATGAATGAGATTAGGATGAGCATTAAAGGCCCAGCCACCGATAGCGGTTGTGGTTGCTCTTGTGGCGATTATGGTGATTTAGTATGCGGGGACCTTTGTTGGCGATACTGCCGGAAATTAATTTCGTTTGGCCCCGTCTGGTGGGCGGCCCGATGGGTTAGGTCAGTGTGTCGCCGCTCTGTGGAATAAAACTCTGCTAAATGGCAAACGCTAAGATTCCGGTGACATCTGCCCTTTGTTACTTGACTTTGCTTTCAATTAATGCCCGTTCACTTGGCGTACTTAGTCCCGTTTAAGTTATGACTCATGGCACAGTGACCTTAGATGAGAAATTAGCATCACAGTGTTGGATGGGAGCCAAAAGTTTGCAGCCATTAGGTCTGTCCTATTGAATTCCTGCTCGGATGCCAATTGGCACAGAAACTTTCTGGCAGTGAACACAGGCAATATGCATTTCCTTGCATCCAAACCAGTTTGTCATGGATATCGCAGTGACGACTGTTCGATTGTTTTGTGTTCAATCATTAAATTACCGTGACTTCTAGAATGATGTGCAGTTGTAAGTTCCTGTGCAGAAGATCTGCGATCTGGAAATGGTTTATTATCCAAGATATGGTCTTAATTGTATTGCACGACTGTCCACTGCCACAACGAGTGCAGGCACTTCCGATGGAAGACATTTGGGCTCTTTTAACTGTCAGCAAGGCATAAGGCCGAAACCATGAAAAATGAAATTCTGTGACCTTCCACATGCGATCAGCGAACCAGAAAAAATATGTTTTGCTATGCTTAGGTGACTGAGCTTTTAGAGGCTAAGTCCGTGGGAATCGCTGGTTTCCAGAGAAAGGAACCTTAATCAATTCATTGTTACTATTCAGCTGAAAAGTTAAACTGTTAAAATCTTATCAAAACATGAACTGAAATAATTTACATGAATTCATGTTGACTGACCACTATTGCCCTCAAATGCATAGCTCAACGCAGAGTACGTTTGACGCCTTCTAACAGATGATTCATCGTGATATTGCGTTAATAACAGATCACTTAATAAGTCCCATGACATATAGGGGGCGCTACTAACAAAAGTTATTAATTCAATACTAAGTGGCGCCCCCTATATGTCCCGGGACTTACTGAGGAATGTGTTAATATGAAATAAACCATATTCCTATCAAAGCAGACTAAATTTTTTCTTACTATCTTCTAAAAACAACAATTCGTGGCATTTATGTTATGAAAACGATATCATGCAAATATTGGCCACGTCTACATCTCAGGTGATACAATCAGAAGGCCAGCCTTTGAACGTTATGGGCAAAGTGACTGGAATTTCAAGGATGTGTCAATTTATGTTGGATTCCAAAGCATTATTCGAAGCTGGTTTATTCTTGAAGAGTAAGATTATTCAACTTTTAATATCCCAGAAAATAACCCGATGGAGTGATATTGCATCACCTATTCTTTCCATAAGACTTACCTTTGTAAATCGCCTCCTGTTAACCCATGACACTTCAAAACGTCAGCTTTCAGTTTCTTTTCTAAAATTGCGAAAACTACTTAAAAACCAGTAGCTTCCCACAGGTACACTTGCGATTTGATGGCATGTCTGAGAAAGAAGTGGAAATAGGAGAACGGATGTCCAAAACAGACCAGATCTTCACGTTACGGCAGATCTAGGAAAAGACCCAACAAGAACAGGTCCTCTCTATCTCACCACCTATTCGTTTAATCTCAGGCCGCGTATAATAGCATGCATAGAATCTAGCTGCAAGAAGCCATGTCTAGTTTTGACGTTCCTATCAAACTCGTCAGATAGTGTAGGATGACGATGGAGAACTCTCGCTGCTCCGTCAAGGTCGGTACCGAACTCACCGAGACCTTCATTGTCAAAAACGGTTTTAGACAAGGGGAGGCACTGTCATGTGACTTCTTCAACATCATCCTCGAGAAGATCGTGCGATACTCATAAGTCAACACCAGTGGCACGATCTTCCAGAAGTCAGTTCAATTGCTAGCTTACGCTGATGACATTGACGTGATTGGACGAACACAGCGAGCCGTCAATGAGGCGTTTGCCGGCATTGAAGCGGAAGCGGCTAAATGGGTCTGGCGGAAAATGAGGGCAAAACAAAGTACATGCTTTCATCAAGGAAGGACATGCAACATTGACGTATCGGACAGAGCTTCACATTAAGCAGCAGGAACCTCGAGATAGTCAGGGACGTCGTCTATCTCGGCTCCGTGGTGACTAGGGACAACAACATCAGTACCGAAATCAAACGCAGAATCGCTCTTACCAATCTTTGGGCTTAAGAGGCAATTCAGTAATAAAGCCCGTTTTTTGAAGGACAAAGCTCGCCTTATATAACAGCTTGATCATTCCAGTCCTACTCTATGGTGCGGAAACCTGGACCAAAGACGGAAGAAAAAGTCCCTAGTCTTTTCGAGAGAAAAGTTTTGCGTCCGATTTTTTGTCCTGTTTGCGTTGATGGCATCTGGAGGAGAAGATTTAATGACGAACTCTACTGTACAGCGACATGCGCCTGGCCAAGCGTCTACGGATACAACGCTTAAGATGGCTATGCGATGCAGAGCGTATGGACACCACTGCTCGGGCCCGAAAAGTCTTTGATTCCGAGCCATTGGGACAACGCAGCAGAGGACGATCAGACTAAGGTGGCGCACACAAGTGGAGAAGGACCTCAACCAACTTGGAGTGTGCAACTGGAGGCAGCTGGAGAAAGATCGTGCTGGCTGGAGAGGCATGTTGGTTGAGGCCCAGGTCCACCCCGGACAGTAGCGCCACAGCAAGAAAAGGAAGAAGAAAAAGGTGTAAATGAGGCGTTTACTGACATTGAAGCGAAAGCGGATAAAATTTGTCATGTCGTTAATGAGATACATGCTATCATTAAGGAAGAACACACATCATCGACGTCTCGGAAAGAGCGTCACATAAGGCAATGAGGGAACAGTTTACCTCAGCTCTGAAGAAATAGACCCAAAACTTCATCAGTGCAAGAATCACTTTTGCCAATAGCTGTTGATTTGTGGTCAAAAGTCGATTGAGAAACACAGCCCTCTCTCAAGGACTAAAATGACTTTGTATAACATATTGATCATCTCGTTCCTGTTATACTCCGCGGAAACCTGGATGATACTAAACGCGGAAGAGAAAGCCCTTAGTCTTCTCGAGGGAAAAGTTTCGCGTGCGATTTTTGGTCTGGTTTGAGTTGATGGCATTTGGAGAGGAAGATTTCTTTAGGCATGCTACTGGTGTCTTCGGATCATCGCTTAAGATGACTAGGCCGTGTAGGGGGTATCGACACCACTGCTCCGGCCCGATAAGTCTTCGAATCGTACATTTTAAAACAACGCAACAGAAGACGGCCTAGACTGAGATGACGCGCACAAGTAGAGAAGGACCGCAACCAACTTAGAGTGCTCAACTGGAAAAAGTCCTGTGGGCTGGGAAGGTTGGTTGGTTAAGGCCCAAGTCCACCCCGAAGTGTAATGCTACACAAAATAGAAGAACATGCGCTCGATACTTCAGTGACATTTGACAGAGTCTATCCAGTACAGGGTCTAGGACCAAGATTTAGCTTCCTGTTATGTACTACTGTTATCTCCCGAGAAGAAGGAACCTACAATATTTAACCAACTCCGAAAAGGGCGGAGTTTGAGAAGCTGTTTCATAAACTGCTCTTTAAGCGTTGTTAGCAGGTTCAAGGTGTTTAGTCCAGAAATCAAGCATGGGACCTATAGCTACAGTCCTATCCATTACGCCTTGGGACTACCTAACGTCAGACTATTTTGTGCTTTTGGTACCAATGACAATAAATTGTTAGGCCATGCACAGCGTAAGAACACAACTGCTCCGGCACGAAAAGCTTTTTAACCAGAGCCAATGAAAAAACAGGGGACGGCCTAAGCTAAGATGGCGCACAGAACTGGTGAATGTCCTCAACCAACTTGTAGCGCGCAATTGGAGACAGCTAGCGCAAGATCTGGAGCTAGCTGGAGAGGCATGTTTGTTGAGGCCCAGGTCCATCCCGGTCTGTATCGACACAAGAAGAAGAAGGTATCAATAACTTTCTCAATACAAGTTGTCTTGGATGGGTTTAAGTCTAATATAATTCATATTGATGCTCGTGTTCCCCAGGACTCTGTCTGTTTTGTCTCCTACACACCGGGATGGACCTGGGCCTCAACAAACATGCCTCTCCAGCTAGCTCCAGATCTTGCGCTAGCTGTCTCCAATTGCGCACTACAAGTTGGTTGAGGTCCTTTTCCACTTGTGTGCACCATCTCAGTCTAGGACGTCCTCTGCTGCGTTGTCCCTGTGGTTCGGATTCGAAAACTCTTCGGGCCGCAGCAATGCTGTCCATACGCTCTACTTGGCCTAGCCACCTTAAGCGTTGTATCCGTAGAAGCTTAACTAGGCTCATGCCGTCGTACAGAACATACAGTTCGTGGTTGAATCTTCTCCTCCAGATGCCATCAACGCAAACAGGACCTTAAATTGCACGCAGAACTTTTTTTTCGAAAACTGTCAAATTATAGCTTCCTCATCCACTTTTAGCAGCAGGTTTCTGCGCCGTGAAGCAAGACTGGGATGATCAAGGTGTTGTACAAAGTCACTTTGGTCGTTCAGGAGAGGGCTTTATTACTCAATTGCCTCCTTAGCCTAAAGAAACAGCGATTGGCAAGAGTGATTCTGCCCTGATGTTGTTGTCCCTATTCACCGCGGAGCCGAGATAGACGAAGTCCTTCACTACCTCGAAGTGTCTGATGCCCATAGTGACGCTCTGTCCGAGACGTCGATGTTCTGCGTCCTTCTTCGATGACAGCATATACTTCGATGTTAGACCTACCACGGGATTATTCCACCTTAAAACTGCACAAAAGAGCTGATGTTGAGCTGGTTTATAAGCGAATATTAAAACTGACGGATAAGTTTTATAATTCAAGTCATTTTGCTGACAATTCACTAGTAAATGAGTTGACTGATTTTTTTCCTCAATATGTTTAACCTTTTTTTTTTTTTGTTTTTTTTTTTTTTTTGTTTGTTGGAGGTTGAGATCAACTACACTGGAGCACTCAGACTCAAATACTGGTCCATTGTATTACCAGGCAGTAACCTTCATTTAATGTAATTTCTTGGTTTTCCGAAGAAAAATCAAGATGCCCTTCTGTGATATAGAACTTAGGTTTTCAGTTCCCATCACATCAGCGCCAAACAACCGCCACCTGACACGAGCGAATGCAGGACACTGAAAGAGAAAGTGCTCTGAAGTGTCTTCACCTTCTCCACATGTGTCGCAGAGTGTGACATCACTAAGCCCAAGCCGACTCAGGTGCATAGCGAAGGTAAAGTGTCCCGTTAATACGCCAACAAGTCTTCTGCACTCGTTTCTGTCTAGAGATAGCAGAAAAGAAGCGGATTTCTTGCAGACGTTTGGGAGCATACTCTTGGTCACCCTGCATCCTGGAGAGTCACGCCATCTCTGGTTGTGCTGTAGGGAGACCCAACCATCGACGGAGGCCCTGACCAGGGACGCGGGTAATCCCAAGGTGGGTTTGGGTCCTACGAATGCCTCTGCTGAAACTAACCTAGCTAGTTCTTCGGCAGTTTCGTTTCCCAGGATCCCGTGATGACCAGGGACCCAGACAAGTCTTAGCGAATTCAGCCTGCCGACCGAACTAAGGGAAGACTTGCATTCTTGAACTATCTTGGAAGTGGTTAAAGGGTTGAGTAAGGCATTGAGCACAGCTTGACTGTCGCTGCAGACGCAGACACTTCATCCCTTCCACACATTCTTCACAATGTAGTTGGTGGCCATTAGGATCGCGAAGGCTTCCGCCTGGAAGACCGACGCGAAATTACCTAAGGAGGCGTGAAGTCGTATGTTGTCGTTTTCCACTAAGGCCCCAGCTGCAGAACCCTGCGTTGTTTTGGAGCCGTCCGTGAAAATCCGACTACATTCCTTTCCCGCTTCAATTTCTGGCCACAGCCAGGACGGTTCCACGTCCAGGACAAGTGGAAAGTCGACTTTGTAAAAGCGTCGCAACTGTATTATTGGCGGCCTCGCATCAGACGGCATGTCCATGAGAGTAGTATCATATCAGATGCGGTGTGCGAGGTCATCAAAGCTCCAGTGCGAGTGGAACCAAAGACCATTCCTATTTAGTCGAGAGATGGTCTTGAGTGTACATCCCATGATGTGGTGATCAAGGGGGGATGTCATTACCTTACTTGTTAAATATTAATACATTAATATATTAATTTACTTATTTATTCATATACTTGTTTATTTATATATTTATTTATGTATTTATTTATTTATCTGTTTATTTATTTAATTATTTATCTAATAATAATTGTTGGCGCTACAGTCCAAAGGGGGACCAGGGCCTAGTTTGCTGTTCTCTCACGAGTAGAAGGGACCTACAGTTTTTTGCCGACACCGAACGGCGAAGTTTGAGAAGCTTTCTCAGACAGTTATTACTCTTTGAGTGTTGTCAGCAGCTCGAAAGTGGTGGTGCCGCGAAAAATTCGAAAAATTGGTGTTGAGCTGGGAATCGAACCTAGACCCTTCGGCGTGTGAGCGTCGTACTCTACCCACTACGCCACGGCGACCAATTATTTATCTATTTATTTATTTTTCAACATTTTTATTCATTTATTTATTTACCTATATATTGATTTATTTAATCTTTCATTTATTTATTTTTATTTTTGTATTCTTATTTTCATTGAAGTTTTTATGTCATATTTTCCTTCAGTTTGTTTGCTCCAATTCCTATCAAATTTATATAGATTTAATATAAGTTAAACTCAATTCCCAGAAGTAAGATATATGATGTATCAAATCTCTGAAATAGATGCTGTGCGATAGCTAATATGTAAACATTTTATTACGAAATAAAAAAAACTATCTATCTTATATTCAGCAGCTGTTTCCCAAGTAAATAAACTGGATAGGGGACTACAGGCTTATGTCTTAAGCAACAGCCCGTTTCGAACCTACTTGGTTCTTTGCAAGTGACTAATAGGTTTTTTGCGACTCCATACAGCGAAAAGCATTTTTATTAAAAGCTATCGCTCTTTGTTGAAGGGACCTATAGTTTTTGTTTTTTCCTTCCCTCTGAACGATGTATTCTTTGGTTGTTGTCATCGGCTTAAAGGCCGCAAAAAAATTGATTGCTGTCAGTCCTGGATACGTACACGCTTCCAGATATACGCGTTCATTACCATATGTATCACAAATCATATCATCACACCTATGATCCCTTATAACCATGAACTGATTAACATGGAATAGAATGGCTTCAGCATATGCATCCAAATACTCACGTAAAATACTTCAAACATACACAAAAACTGTCAAATTATTCACCGCGAAATACGTCCATTTTATCTTTTGTTTGGACACGGTTTTCAGTATTCTAAGAATTTGTCTTCAATCTCTGTATTATATTTTATACATACGGAATGTGGTCGCCGTGGCGTAGTGGGTAGAGTGCGACGCTCACACGCCGAAAGGTCTAGGTTCGACTCCCAGTTCAAAATTTCAATTTAATTCAATTTTTCTAATATTTCACGGCACCACCTCTTTCGAGCTGCTGACAACACTCAAAGAGTAATAACTGTCTAAGAAGGCTTCTCAAATTTCGCCGTTCGGAGTCGGCAAAAAACTGTAGGTCCCTTCTACTCGTTAGAGAACAGTAGCGCGCACAACACGAGTAGCTGATGAGCAAGCTAGGCCCTGGTCCCCCTTTGGACTGTAGCGCCAACAATTATTATTATTATTAAATACGGAATAAATAAAGTCAACTGCAACAATTTTTTTGATATGGTTTACCCCTAATTCTCTTTTTACACGAATGTGTGGAAACTTATTTGTCGTGTAGAAAGATAAATACGAGTACTGCCACCAAACCTTTTGTGTTTTATTTGCAGTATGTCATGCAATGGTAATATAATTAAAAGTATAGTAGTAGAAGTAAAATCAATAAGAAAAGATAAACAATTGAATAATGCTTCAAATGTTAATCGATATTTTTCACCTTATAAAACATGTAAACAAAGAGGGATAGTTCCATTCATTTTCGTAATTGACGGTATTGAAATTTAGGGGGGGTCCGTACACCCGCCATAATCACGAGGACGCGGACTAACGCCTTGAGAGTTATCCCAAGTACCAATCTAAATTCTTGTCCTAAGGACAGTCATTCCTCCTTGGTAAGGAGTGCGGCCTTTCTAACACCTCTGCTGTTCTGTGTGTCACAGCACCCAGTTGAATGTATCTCCACATCTTATTAGAAGCAAATTTCCATAACTATATGACCTCATTCGACGCAGGAGACTAAGGGAACATCAGGTCAGATAGCGAAGTTGATTACTTCCAATTCTTTCTACGATTTAGGTATAAACACAGCCATCACAATATTCCTACAAAAGGGCCGCACGGTCAGGCTGAAACTAAGTTTCAGGGGTTTCTGACCTCCCGTAGTACCAGAATATAGCTTTCGATCAAGCTTCGCAACTGAGTTTCTCTCGTTACGATTCCTTAACATCCAGGACCGATGGCCTGTAATCCTACTGTAACCTAATCATGGGCTACCACAAGGACAGGGGCCAATGTAACTCGTCGTCTGCTGGAAGCTTCGCCAGCAAAGCCCCTGATGGTGTTTCTACTCCGTCTGGTTTAGAGAACTAGAGTCTAAGTCTAAACTAAGTCCCATCAGTGCCAGGTATGTTTATAGCTCCAAGGTCCCAAATGGCATCATGCGGAGGACATTGGCACAATACGTGCAACCAATCCTCGGATCTATAGCCGCACAAGCAATCCTCAGAGTCGCTTATGGACAAGAATGAGTTCGATGAACCGTATCCGATCAGCAAGTAGCCCAAATGCATACTCAAATTAAGACAGACATCATCAAGTCATACATACGTACAGCATCAAGACAGACATAAATGGACTTAACAAGTGACACATCGCGAAGGAAGCCGTATGTCACTCTGCCATTTACAAAGGTCTTCCATCTATCCTGCCATTTTGCCTGAGCAGCTAATCTAGGAGATCTTTACGCTCATTAGGAGCTAGTTCATCCAAGTGTACATCCCTCCAGCCCTTGGTGCTGGGATGCGTCTTTTCAAGGTGAAAACGATACTTCTTTTGGTGATCTCCAGGTCAAATGGCAGTACTCTCATGAGTACCTGGAGAGCCAACGTAGAGGCAGTATGGCAAACTGGAAACACCAGAAGGCCAACCCTCTGCCATGACATGATGACGCCCAAGGAACAGCTGCCAATATTTGTTTCAATTTTTTGAAAGCAATTTCTTTCTTTACATTCAAGCAGTGTCTACAAAAGTTCTTAGCCTCACGGCACGAAGGCGTCACTATCAAAAGAGAAATTTTCAATCGTGCGTTTCATTTCCGTTAACAGACACTGTTCAACTTGAGCCAAATCGGTTATGTTCTTCCTTTTTTACTTCGTTTAAGACCAGGCTGAGAACTGAAAAAAGAACAAGAGCAACATTGCATTCGATGAGTGTTTTCGGGTGAAAAATTCGGACTGCAACATTAGAGAGTGATTGGATGTTGTGTACGGTCACTATTCCTTCTAAGGCCGCCATGAAATGTAAGTTTATAGAGTTTCAAATCAGTCAGAAGTCAGTTTTTATCAGCTAGCGATATTATAAAATTTGAGACCGTCAATGGAAGATGCAAGAGATAACTTCAATACTCAGGAGGGACCGTAGGACATATGCTGTATATAATAATAATAATTGTTAGCGCTACAGTCCAGAGGGGGACCAGGGCCTAGCTTGCTCATCAACTACTCGTGTCGTGCGCGCTACTGTTCTCTCACGAGTAGAAGTGACCTACAGTTTATTGCCTAACGGCGAAATTTGAGAAGCTTTCTTAAACAGTTATTACTCTTTAAGTGTCGTCAGCATCTCGAAAGAGGTGGTGCCGTGAAATATTCGAAAAATTGGTGTTGAGCTGGGAATCGAACCTAGACCCTTCGGCGTGTGAGCGTCGCACTCTACCCACTACGCCACGGCGGCCACATATGCTGTATATGCTGTATAAAATATTATGCATGAGAAACGTCTTTAAGCGTTTTCTTAACCCACCCCCGTATGTTCTGCGTTCTTTTCCGATCGTCCTTGAATTTTGAACAAACTTATACACACCACCGATGAAATCGGTCAAGAAGGTGATGACTGTCCTGTAAGCCGAAAATGAACAGAGCACTGCTGTTGTTTTGTTTCCCACTGTGGACTGCATTCTACAAGAAATAGGTTATAAGGCAGAAGATATGGTCGCCTTTGATTTGCTTTTGCAGTCCTATAATTTATCGAGCAGCACGGTGCTCTCTCGAAAACAATATCGTCAGACAAAAGTCGACTTCAATTCTAATTTTGTTACTTACAGCTCCCACCAACGATATTCCCTACTCCTTGGTCATCCCCTGGGTGTTGGCTTAAATTCACCTAAAAATAAACTCAATCGATGGAACCTCATCAACTCACCTCCCTGCGCTTGTGAACTCGCTAGCCAGCCCCCACAGATCGGCGGGTTCATCAGCCCTCTAATTACCAGCAGAAGGCAGAGAAAGTGTCACATAAATCCATCTGCCGCACCCACTCACATGTTCCTCTTCGGATTGCCCTCTGCTCTGCCCCTGATTGCCAGCAGTGCCGACTTCCACCTCTGGAGATTATTCGAAACTTTCATCATTCGCTAGCAGCACCCCCACCACACCATCTCACCAATTCGGATATGATCTTCATAAACCACAAACCATTTCCTACCCGCATCCCTTTCCCCTATCTAAGCACATATCGGCAAAGAGTGTACGAGATGGGCGGAGACCCAGGAATGTCCGCATCTCTTTGTGACAATGATGAAATTTATTCTGTAGCACTTCTTCTCCGCCAGATGAGATTATAACTTGCATTACGTTACAGTGCCATTCCCCATCGGATCCAAGCGCTGCGCGGTCTTGCAACGCCCACTGGGGTTAAAATGCAGTTTCCTGCGCACGAAAATCGCATCCTTGTTAATCCTTGAACTGTATCCGGTCGGAGTAAAACTTTAAGCGAATTCCGCTATGAATCTTGGAATATGGTATCCCCGCCTGCGTGCCTTCGTTAGTTCTCGCCTTTCACCGCCTTCGCTGCCACCAACAGCATGTACGACACACGCAGCGACACACAGCCCGTTGGACGTGGGAATAACTGCGGGGTCGAGCACAGAGGCGAGTGCGTGTAACGTGGCCATTAGTCGAAGGAATGACATTAACTGCGTTGAACCGGAAGTCGAGGAAAGCGTTGAGGACATTTTGCAGCCAATCAAGTGCGGATTGTTGTAGGAATTACAGTTGCGAGTAATTAAATCCAATTATGACGGAATTTATGGAGATTTTTTTTCCCTCCCGTAACGAAAGGATTTTCTGTACGACAAGGAGATTGGTTAACAATCTAAAAATAGATAACGGCGAGGAATGTTTGAATGAATGTACAGAAGTTCTTTTGAGTGAAGTTGAGAAGAGCGAATGGAATGTCAGAAGTTTCCTTAAAAAACTCACCCCAATTTGACCATGGCAGACAGGGAAAATCAATGAAGAGACACGGAGATAACGCCCACAACAAGAGTTTCCTGAAGATAACTACGTCGTTGCTGAGCCTTAACCGAAGCGAAGCAGGCATTCTAAAGAGTGTGTGTCCTAAGAAACCAGACAGGCAAAATTTGGGCCAACTACACGGTAACAACTGAAAAAGTTGGAACGACGTGGATGTTCATAACTTACGTTTAGTTGGCGATTTCATTTTCTAGAGAATGATTTAGGATTGGTTGCCCTTGTAGCCTATTAAAGCACCAAAGAACATCAAGGAGTCCCTCAAAAGCAGGTGCAGTTGAAGGAACTTTAGTTGCAGACTTGTAAAGGAAAGTAAATTAAGCCCTGTGGTTATGTCTTTGTCCCTTATTGAGTGTAATTTGCAAGGAAGTGTGTTATTTGCTATGAATTCGATTTCAATGATGCAGACGTTTGCGCCCTCTCTGGTGTTCTTTATTCATTTCTGCTGACATTCAATTGCCTCGTTCCACTTTAAGGTTTCTTTATCCACATTTGCATGCTCTTGCCTGTGTTTTCGATTTTATTTGCCTGCTTCATTGGGGTCGATTCTATCATGGCGTTAGTTGTATCTTATCCCCTAAATCCTAAATCAGTCGGTGCTGCTCATAATCGATGGTCATTGGATATCCGCACCTCACCTAATTTCTTTCATCCCTTTAGCGCCATTCGACTTGTTTTTATGCACACCGTACAAAAGCTGGAAAACTCCAGGGATGTTTTTGTCTTCTATACTTTTTTTAATTTTCAGATTCGATGGCGCTTTTGTCACTGAAATCGAATGTTTCATTCATCCTTGCTACGATTAAAGTCACTCAAAATGGTGCAAAATGCCAGAAATAGCTCCCTCCCCCTTAATGTAGGTGTAATAAATAAAATCTGTGTACGCCCTTATTTGATTTGGTGTACCAACTACCTGTTTTCACCTACTAGACAAAATTCACAAGCGAGAGTTGAGACTCACCAGAGAAATTTGTATTGTTAGTGACGAAATATTTTTCCTACTTTAACAAAAGATGCTCAAATAAATTAAACAGCTGCATTCCTCCACTTCAAGCATTCCCCTGGAATATACCCTTTCTTCCGAATGACTCGTAGGTTACCGGTACGCTCATTTTGGACATTCGTTTTTCAGGCGAAGCACACTGAATTGAAATGCTCTTCCCAACTCATGTATCATCCCCATTTCAATTCACATGCATTTGGGACGAAGGTCCATCGATGTCCCCTTCTTTTCTACTGCAACACCTTTGTTTCGTTCATCTTAAAGTTGAAATTCTTCAAGTCCCCTCAGCACAAATTTAACAAAAATATACCGCACTCCAAATGAAAATATCTGAATAGCAGTACCCAACGTGACTTATAACATGTGTTTTTCTTTTAAAGATGTAGAAACTTAAGCTGGCAACACTATTTTATTAGGCGACCATTTTGTCAATTGTCAAGTAATTTTAGTTTGATTTGTTTTTCATCATAAATAGACTGACGTCAAAAAAGTGCTTCCAAATCTGCATTTTGACTCAAAACAAGATTTTCGTTAATTCCAACGGCAAGCATGCTCGCTGCACGCACTTTCGCATACTTCGGTCCATCGGTTCTTGGGTTCGGGCTGATTCGCAAGCAGCTGACTGTTAGCAAAAAATTTCCATTTCTGTTCGTAGACTTTGGTGTTCGCCGTGTATTACCACGTTTCGGAAAAAATGTCATTTTTGCTACGAACATCACCGAGTATACACCGCAAATTGAGTAATATGTTAAATTGGATGGCCCGACAGACCACAGGGTAGCTTGCTCATCAATTACTCGTGTTGTGCGCACTGTTCTCTCACGAGTAGAAGAGACCAGTTTTTTGGCGACTCCGAACATCGAAGTTTGAGAAGCTTTTTCTTAGAAAAAGAGGTGGTGCCGTCAAAAGTTCGAGGTGTTCAGCCGAGAATCGAACCTCGACCTTTGGCGAGTGTGTGCCGTAATATATTAATAATCCGCCATTATTTTATCGAGGAATTCAATGACGTCTTGCTAAATGAATGACAACGGTGGATGAATGGTTGATGGGTACACCAAGGATTAATTTCATTCCAAACTTCACCAAAAATTGACTGCTTGGTTGGCTTTATGAGATGGTACGTTCAATATATTCTCGGTATCGGATAAAGCTGTGGTTATATATATAAATTGAGTTATTTATCAAGTAATACTATTATTTTGGTGCATTCATGTAAAATTTCATATAAATGTGATTATTATTCGCGTTTCGTTTCGCACTAAGCAAGGAAAAAGTCAAAAAACTTTTCATGAAGATATGGTGGCTGTTTACCAGGCTTTCGCACCTTCATTATCAACTGTGCAAAAGTGGTCAAGTGAGTTCAAGGTAGCCAGGGAGAGCATTGAAGACGATCCCCGCTCCGGCGCCCCGGCTTCTGCTTGTACGGGAGAAAGCATCAAAGAAGTCGAAAAACTTGTTCTTGAGAATGCCCGAATAGAGGTGAAAATGATGGCAGAGATCATCAAGCTTTCAAATGTTTCCATTCACACCATTCTTCGTGACCATCTTAACCTTTCAAAGACCAGTGCAAGGCGGGTGCAACGAATGCTCACAGCGCCTCAGAAAAAAGTGAGAATCGCATGCTGTAGAGAGCTTCTGGAGATGTGTAGTGAGAACGCGGACGGTTATGGATCGAATGGGACGAAACATGGGTTCACCACTATGACCATGAAAGCAAACAAAAGTCCATGCAGTACCATAAAAAGGGAACAGACCCCGGAAGAACTTCAAAGTCACTCCGTCTGCCGCGAAGCTCATGGCCACAGTTCTTTGGGACTCAAAAGGAATCTTGCTCATTGAGTACAAAAAAAAGGTGAAACCATCAACGCCACATCCTACGCTTCCACTTTGCATAATTTGCGGTAGGAAATTAAAAAGAAAAGACTGGGTAAACTCGCAGCGGGTGCGTTGCTTTTTCATGACAACGCTCCTGTTCACACGGCGTGAGTTTCCAAGGCTGTTGCACGAGGTTGTGTTTTCGAAGAAATCCAACACCCACCCTATAGTCCAGATCTTGCCCCTAGTAATTATTTCCTGTTTCCGGATTTGAAAAAAATGTCTTCGTGGAAAAAGATTTAATGATGATAAAGAATTCAAGTTGGTAATAAATGGGTATTTTGCAAATTAATTTGTTTGAGGGTCTAAAAAAGCTTATCTCAAGATGTAACAAATGCATTGATGTTAGGGGAGATTTTATTGAAAAATAAATACAATTTAAATTGAATTCGCTTTATCGTTCATGTCGATACCTACAATATATTGAACGCCCTTCGTACAATATGTTCAAATGGAACAATAATTGGTCCGCATTTGTTCCGAACTGATGTTGGCCAAAATGTCGTTGTTATTGGCTACCGCCGATAGTAAGTAATCATTACTTACCTTTTCGTTCATGAACCGAAGGACCATGTTATGTGCGAGCTGTGGTTTCAACAAAACAGCACAGGATGTCACATAATTTGTAACATAATTGAGTTATTGAAAGACATTTTTGTGTGTCAACCTCATAATGTCATGAACTCACATACAAAATCGTGCGACTAAGCGCTGTTTGAAAATACGTGAAATCGCTAATCCTTCGCCGAAGAACCTGTAGCTTTTGGCCGGTTAGAAGACATACTTTTTATTTTTTATTGCCGCAAATATTGACTAAAGTTGCTCACAAATGCTCCTAAACAAAGTGGAAGATCAGTCAGTGATAGTAGTGCCAACATAAAGACGCTAAATTGTTTTCCTTATAAGAAGAAAAACAATTATTATCATCTTTAGCACTCTTTGTTTAAGTGCAATTGTTTAAGTGATGTCTCAACTGGATATCGTCATTGATTCTGTGAGACAAAAAACAATTTTTGACAGAAAAAAAGACCTTGTTGTTCCATATGTCTATTAACAAGATCACTGTCCTCATGTGCCAGTAAACCCTGATTTTCCGGGAAAATCCTAAAGCAAATATGATACTTCCTCACTTTTACTCCTCTGGCTCCACTGGCTCTGGCAAATGTACGTAGGTTGTCTTTTATATTTCGGGATTGGGCAGCCCTAGTGTTGCAATCTGGCAACTACCAGTTCTATCGTAAAGTTTGACATTTTTGAGGTTATACGTACTCAGAACGTTTCGACATACGAGCGCTATTAGTGTTGTTTAATAATTGTTGGCGCTACAACCCAAAGGGGGACCAGGGCCTAACTTGCTCATCAACTATTCGTGTTGTGCGCGCTACTGTTCTCTAACAAGTACAGTTTTTTGCCGACTCCGAACGGCGAAATTTGAGAAGCTTTCTTAGACAGTTATTACTCTTTGAGTGTCGTCAGAATCTCGAAAGAGGTGGTGACGTGAAAAATTCCTAAAATTGGTGTTGAGCTGGGAATCGAACCTAGACCCTTCCTCGTGTGAGCGTCGCACTCTACTCACTACGCCACGGCAACCACCCATTTGTGTTGTTTACAGTAACTTAAAAGATTCATCTCGCCTAAAAAAATGGAATTAAATCGTGAAAATTTTCGTGCGATTATTTTTTACAACTTTTGACGTGGATGAACTCAACAACAGTACATCGATGAACTTAATTAAATTTTTGGCGATGAGGCTCCATCAAGGACCAGTGTTTATCGATCGTATGGGGAATTAAACCAGGTCGTAATTCACTCCAGGACGAATTTCATGAAGTTCGTCCAAATTCAGTTGTTGTTGCAGAACCCATTGATACTGTGCGCCAACTGATATTGCAATATCGTCATGTGACCTATCGTGAGATTGAGGCAACCTTAGGCATTAGTGGAACCAGCATACATTCAATATTACACGAATGACCGTCAAAAAAATTTGTTCGCGTTGGATCCCACACAATTTGTCAATCGCTCAAAAAACGGATCGTATCGACTGGTCAAAATAAATGCTCCACAAATACGTTCGCGGTGATTCGAAACACGTCTATGACATCGTAAGAGGTAATGAATCGTGGATTTACGCGTATGAGCCCAAAAGTAAATAGCAGTCGACTGTATGGGTGTTTCAAATTGAGCCAAATCCAACAAAAGTTGCTCGCGCACGAAGCACTTCCAAGCCAATGGTCACCTGTTTTTTCGGAAAAACTGGACATGGCGCAACCGTACCACTAGAACAACGCAGAACAGTCAATTCTGAGTGGTACGCAACCATTTGCTTGCCAGTTGTCTTCCAAGAAATCAGGAAAACCAACCGCCGAAGACGGATCACTCTTCACGACGACAATGCGAGCTTTCACACATCGGCTCAAACAACTGCATTTTTGAGCACTGAAAACATCGATTTGATGAATCATCTGCCGTATAGTTCTGACTTGGCACCGATTGACTTCTTTTTATTCCAGTACTTAAAAAATAAAATTAGAGGTCAATGTTTTTCGAAACCTGAAGGAGCGGTTGATACGTTCAGAATGCATGTTTTGGAGGTACCTCAATCAGAGTGGCAAAAGTGCTTCGACAATTGGTGCAAACACATGCAAAGGTGTATAAATCTTAATGGGGAATATTTTGACAAACAATAAAGCTATTTTCGATGATTAATATTTGTCTCTGTTCTCCAACCCCGAAATATAAAAGGTACGAGGGTTCCTGAGACTTAAAAAGTACTCTTAATACAAATAAATCAGTTTTACCTGCAGCAATATGCTTAAAGTTGACGTCACTTTAAACGTATTCCGTTATTGAAGCTTTTGTAAATGATCTTGCTTAGCTTGTGGCAACATTTAAAAAAATGTGTTTTTAGCAACAATCCTTGTTGTCTTCCATTAACTTGAAAAATGATTCAATGCGACGCTCAAAGTTTCTTTCAAAAGAAACGGGAAACAAAGCCATGATCTTTAAACTGATTTTGTATTTGTATTCGTATTTGGATGGCGCATTATCATGTAGCAAACCACTTGAACAACGTTTTCATGTATTTTAGATATTCTTTAACTTTCAATCACCGCAATTTTAAGAGGATTAACAACATTTTTTTCGACGCCATCATTCGCCTGATATCAAAAATTTAACATTTATTTAAAAAAATAATCCCCACCATGACGACACAATGTTTCCATGCCAGTGAAACAAATAATTCCATGCAGTGAAGGAAAAATGGCGGTCTCTGGCACTTTCGTTCAAGGGGACACAAATTAACAAGAGGTTCTCAACACTTCGGCATCTCTGAGTAATCAGTGATCTTTGTGAAAAGATCATAGCCTACAATCAAACATGATCAAGTTGAGAATTGACGAACTTAAGCTGTTGGAACATTTCAAATTCTGCCATTTTAAAACTTAAAAAACAACATCTTCAGGTATGAGGCTCATTTCTGGCCGGATGGGCTTATCAACTAAAAAAATACGAGTTATTGGTGCTTAACGAGGCAATTTCAGAATCGGGACTAACCACTACTGTGAACGCAAATCTTAACCGTACGATGATAAGTGTTTAATTTTTTGTCTCAATTGTAGATTATGGATTTGAGGTTCCAACAGGGTTGTACTAAAAAATTAATTAAGGAAAACCGGCAATTAATGATTAACTCTGAAACAATATCGAATATGAAAAGCTGACATTTCAATCAATTATTCGAAAAGGGGGTTCGATGGCTGGATTTCTGCACAAGTCGTGGTCATGCGGGTGAAATTGAAAAACATAACTCTTTGCAAATAAATGTTCAACCACAACATTTAATTATTTATTTCCGTTCTTGGATATTCTCCTTTGTTTTTACTTTTTTGTTTTTTTTTTTGTATTTTTTGTTTTATTCAAAAAATTAAGCCCAGTTATTGAAAACCCGTTATTTTATGGTATGCGAAGGCGGATTTAAAATAGGCGGTCATTTATTTCTCGAAATTGTCTCAATTTTATTCAAAAGAGTTTATCCAAAGAAGTTTTAAATTGAACCTTAAGTTAAGTAGACCTCAGTTGAAACTTGAATTTGTGCCTGAAAAGTGATTTTTCTAGTTTGGATGTACTCGCGGGGTATTCTCTTAGCCCGTGAGTACTATGAAATGCGCAACAAAAAATGTCCGTTCTGTAATTCGACTTTAATAACTGTGTACCCGTAACAGTTTTGGCCTTCTCGAGGTAATCGTTTGACTTTACTTTTTCGGCTAAGCGCTGTCCCCGAGTGGTTCACTATGTCGACTTTTTAGATCGTCGAAGCTGCGTTCTAACAACATGCCTTAAAACATCTTCCCAGATGTGTTTGTTGTTCAAGATGAACAAAAGCACGACGCAAGCTTCTATCTTATCTGATATTTCATGCATGAAATGACCGCCTTTATCTTTTAAGATGCCTTGTCTCTCGGGTTTTTCCCGTGGTCTTCGTTCGTCTGCCTTTCTCCTTTGGCTGCTATTTTTACCAAACACCAAAAACGATTTCTTCCGTTACGCTTTACCTCCGTTCACCGACTGAGGTTCTCCTTGTTGAAATTTACTTTAATGCGCGCGGACGGGCTTGCATTCCTTTGTTGAACTCCGTGCCTCGACTTTGTCAAGCAAAAACACTTGATAATATAGGTTTGGTCCCCATAAAGTACTTATGAATAACTGTACTTTTAAATGTCATTATTTATTAAAAAAACAAACAAAGAAATGACTAAACATTTTGAAAAGAAATTGCATCAGGGTACCTACAAACCCATCATTCCGCAACAAATGTAACATCCTGTAACATTCATAATGAATCCTTCCTCCCCCCAGTACAGGCAACCCCTCATCATTTCCACGAAATATCGCCTAATGTTCGTTTAAAAGTATACATCATCCTTCATCGGAATCTTCGTCATTTGCCGTCATTAACAAAGCTCTGACGTGTCCTATTTGCCAACGACCACATGAGACCATCCGCTGACCTTCGGCTGAGTCAATTTTTACTGCCACCGCATCCTTAACGGTCGCCCTAATGTCTCTGACACACAATCAACTAGAAACCTTTACCCAGAAAGCGAAGAAAAATAAACGCATGATACCCACATTGGCACCGTTTCAGTGCTGTTCCGTCAGCGACTGGTAAAAATCGATACACGCATCATCCACCATACGCGCGTCAATAGAAAATAACTAAAAATTCCATCCCCAAGGCAAATAAAGAAAAGCGAAGAGAAACCACTGCCACCCACCCCGGTGGCAGCTGCTGGCCCCTCACAGAAGGCCACGAAAAACGACACAGTCGAGAATGCCCGCACATCAATCATGGTAAACAGAAGCTAAAGCCTCGAAAGGGAAATCAAATCCACCTGTTAATGGTAATGCTATCAAAATTTATTTTTATTTTACATCTCCCTTGCCCCTTCGCACATCGACGTTGGCCTGCCCAGTCCACGGCCGAGCCCTTCACCGCCCCAATCCGTGTAACCGTCCCGGGAAAGGGGAGCTTTCTACGGTGGCTCTGGCATATGCATGAACCCTTCCCCTCAGTACAGCCCCACTCTCTGAAATTTCACTCATTGACAGCCGCCATGGAATGAAAAACTTTCCCCTTATAACAACAACACCCCTCTTCTGTCAACAACGTCAACTGCGTGCCCTCTGCTCTCTGCCAATGCGCCTGAGTGCGGAAACAATCTCGTGTGTGTGTATGTGTGTGTGTTTGTTCTGGTGTGTTGAGCTTTTTCCCCATTTACAACGCAACATCTGACGTTTCCTTTGACTGGGAAGCTCACTGATTTATTGTTACCCTCTTTCCCAGATGGGACAGCGCTATTCTCAACTCAACAGCAGCAAAAGCACCAGCAGCAGTACCAACATCAACAACAGCAGCAACAACGACGATCACTATCGATGACGACAGCCACTCCAGCAGCAGCGTCAACAGCGACCACCACCACGACCGAGAGGGGGCTGGCGACAGCGTCACCTGGAACAATTCCCGACACTTCGTCAGGCGGAAAGGCCACTCAATATCATCATCACCACCAATCACATAGCTCGTCGAACACAACGGCCCCGACCAGCCCGAAGCCGCCAACTGTGGGCGCAGCTGCCACACCGTCGACCAGCGATCACTATTACCGGGATATTCCATCGCCAAGGACGCGCACGAAACTAGACGCAGTGGGTGAGGTACACAGCAGCGACCGGCAAAGGTTCAACGATGCCAGCGGGCGTTCGGCTGCCTTGGAACGGGCCTACGTGCATGATGTGTACGAGAATTGTGAGGAGCCATCAGGCCCAATTCGACCAAAAGTCGCCCAGTTTTTGGCGGCTCTCGATCCCGGATCGGTGGTCTGTGATGTTGGCTGCGGCAGTGGGCGCTACCTGACGCAGTGTAATCCCTCAATATGCACCATTGGCGTGGATCGCTGTCATCGCCTGAGCAAAGTTGCCCGTGAGAAGGGTGGTGAGGTGAGTAAATAAATGGCGTTTTGAACTTTGATTGCATCTAGGCAAAGTATGTGGCCACAATTAAATTTTATTAAAGTAGCTCACATCAAGAAAACATAACCTGCTTAAATTTTACATTCTGCCTGATCAAAATATAATTAATGTGTTAAAAAAAGGGAGGACACACTAGCGTCACACTAGGCAGCAGAAACTTCGAGGTAGTCAAGGTAAATAGGGACAACAACACCAGTACTGAAATCAAGTGCAGAATCACTCTTGCCAATCGCTGTTTCTTTGGGCTCAAGAGGCAATTGAGTAATAAAGTCCGTTTTTCGAAGGACAAAGCTCGCTTTATATAACAGCTTGATCATCCCCGTCCTACTTCATGGCGCGGAATCTTGGACGTTAGCAAAGGCGGATGAGGAAGCCCTTAGTCTCTTCAAGAGAAGTTTTTAGTGCGATTTTTAGTTCTGTTTGCGTTGATGGCATCTGGAGGAGAAGATTTAATGACGAACTCTATGGGCTGTACAGCGACATGCGCCGTCAAGCGTCTACGGATACAACGCTTAAGATGGCTAGGCCATGAAGAGCGTATGGACACCACTGCTCCGGCTCGAAAAGTCTTTGAATCCGTGCCATTGGGACAACGCAACAGAGGACGACCTAGACTAAAGTGGCGCACACAAGTGGAGAAGGACCACAACCAACTTGGAGTGCACAACTGGAGACAGCTGGCGAAAGACCGTGCTGGCTGGAGAGGCATGTTGGTTGAGGCCCAGCTCCACCCCGGACTGTAGCGCCACAAGAAGAAGAAGAAGAAGTTAAAAAAAGGGGGCCCGATGATTGATAGAAAGCTGAGTAGATCGAAATAAACGTGTTTCACTTGACTCGTTCACTTGAATTAATTGCAGTCACAGAACTACCAAGTTTTATTTATTTTATGGCAAATTTGCATTTTCTCAACGTTGGTTGACACAGCAGCCCAAAGGTGACTCTGCAGAACCTGTTCGTGTTTCGCGTACTTTTGCTCTTCCACGACTGGAGGAGATCAAAAGTTTGCTACTGATTCCCAATGGGGGAAATTGGAAAAGCCTGTTTAAAATAGTTGACACGTTTTGACTATTGTTACCAACTCAAAAATGGAGAGAGGATGGAAATGGGGAGCATTCAATCCCAGAATCGAAGCAAAGACCTTCGTCGTGTAAACAACTCTGAATCTGCTCTGAATCCTCTCATAAGGTCTTTCAATACTGTTTTTCTTGGATTTCAAAAGTGGTGGTCTATTGTTTTGAGCAATTACAGGTTAAAGTTTAAAGTCTGAATTATCGACACGACAAGTAGCTCCCTTTGAGTCTTTATGAGGTATTTAGGTAGAAGTATAGGAACTGAAGTGTGCTTCGAGAGAGGGCTTTATTACTCAATTGCCTCTTGAGACCAACGAAACAGCGATTGGCAAGAATGATTTTGCGTTTCATTTTGGTACTGATGTTGTTGTCCCCATTTATCGCTGGGCCGAGGTAAACGAAATTTTCTACTACCGCGAAGTTTCTGCTGCCTAGGGTGACATTCCACACAAGACGTCGATTTTGTGCGTGATTCCTTGACAACAGCATGAACTTCATTTTGCACTCGTTAACCGCCAGATCAATTTTAGCTGCTTTCACTTCAGTCCCAGCAAATGCCAGCCATCTACTCATTGCTGTGTTCGTCCAAACACCTCAATGTCGTAAGCGTCAGCTAACAATTGAGTTGACTTTTGAGAGATTGCACCTCTGGCACGCACGATCTGCTCAGGTATAATGTTAAAGACTGACAACGCGTTCTAAACCTTTTTTAATATTGAAGATCTCGGTGAATTCTTTACTGAGAGTTCTCAGCGTCATCATACACAGGTTTGGTAGGAATGCCAAAACCAAACATATCCCTGTATAGCTCGTCCCTATGTACACTATCATATGCAGCCTTGAAATCGATGAAAAGGTGATGAGTGCCGATCTGTACTCCTTGGGTCTTTTCCAGAATCTGCCGTAAGGTGAGGATTTGATCTATTGCAGACCTTCCTGGCCTGAAACCACACTGAAAGGAATCTACCGTACGGATAACACAAATTTTAATCAGGAATTTCTCAAAGCTTTCACTAAACTCCGTCGAGAAGAGGTTTGAAAGCAAAATCATTTAAAAAACTCAAAATGTCCGCATCACCCACCTAACTAGCACATATCAATTTTCTGAATTGTAAATTGTGTGGTGGCATATCACTGTATTATTTAAGGACGAAATACTAGATAAGTAGTTTCAGTTATTCAATTGAAAAATAACTGCTGGATAGTTATTTGACCGTATTTGGAGTATCAACTGCGTATAACTTCACATGGCATGGGTGTGAATGGAAGAGATTGATTGGAAAGTAGTCGTGTTAGAGCTTATAAGCTGGTTATGATTTGCGTCCATATTCAATTTGTCGTTTCCTTTGAACCATATTGCGAGTATTTTCAAGGTTTTAAGAAAAAATTAAGAATGGGAAACGTTGACCTTCAAATGAAAAAGCGCGAGAGGGCTAAGCATGTACTTAGAATTCTTCATCTTTACAACGAAAAAAAGAGAAAACAAGAACACCACGACATTTTTAAGTCGTGTTGTTCTTGTTTTCTCTTTTTTTTTTTGCAAGAATTGAGAAAATAGAATTCATTTCTTTTTTTATTAATTTTTTCTGTTAAAAATAATATGTTCATATAACACGTACCAACCAACTAAACAAACTTTTGTTGTAGTCTCATTTTATTCATAAGTTAATCTCGGTTTAAAAGTACTGCAAAAAAGTTTCCCTAGTGGCATGATGATCTGTGATGTTTAAACGGATTTCTTCAAATAATGCATCAGCCTCAACAAGTACATCCGGATCTACTGGCGGCTTTTCCTCATTCCTATCAATAGCTTCGTTATGCAGTATTGCAGTGGCTAAAATACAATCCTGCACTAGAGCTACTTTGCACCTCATTCCTATGCTTAGAACAGGAAAACGCCTTTTTCACAAACCAAAGCTTCTTTCAATTTGTTGTTTTGTGTGACTCACTGTACAAACGTTTCGCGACTGTTTGTAAATCATTCAATGAAGTCGTAAGATTCAAGAAATATTCACTGTCTCCTAATATTATTCCATTTCCAGCAGAACCATTTTCGAATTGAAATTTAGCCGCAGAACTATGAAATATAAGGCTGTTATTAGCCTGACCATCGAGCAACTACTTCAATGTACTTTAAATTTGATGTGCACTTATAAAGCTTGTACGAGGGCTGCCTTTTATATTTCGGGATTAGATTAAAAAACCAAATATTTATCATTGAAAATAGCATTTTTGTTTTTCTAAATATTTCCTATTAAGATCTATACACTTTTGCATGTGTTTGAACCAATTGTCGAAGCACTTTTGACACTCTGATTGAGGTATCTCCAAAACATGCATTCTGAAAGCATCAACCACTTCTTCAGGTGCCGAAAACGTTGACCTCTCATTTGATTCTTTACGTACGGGAATAAAAAGAAGTCAATCGATGCCAAGTCAGGACTATACGGCAGATGACTCATCAAATCGATGTTTTGAGTGCTCAAAAATGCAGTTGATTGCGCCGATGTGTGAAAGCTCGCATTGTCGTGGTGAAGAGTCATCCGTCTTCGGCGGTTGGTTTCCCTAATTTTTTTTAAGGCAACTGGCCAACAAACGGTTGTGTACCACTCAGAATTGACTGTTCTGCGTTGTTCTAGCTATGCGGTTGCGACATGTCCAGTTTTTCCGAAAAAACAGGTGACCATTTGCTTGGAAGTGCTTCGTGCGCTAGCAACTTTTGTTGGATTTGGCTCAATTTGAACCACCCATAGAGTCGACTGCTTTTTACTTTCAAGCTCATACGCGTAAATCCACGATTCACCACCTCTCACGATGTCATAGAAGTGTTTCAAAGCACCGCGATTGTATGTTTGGAGCATTTCTTTCGACCAATCGACACGAGCCTTTTTTTAAGCGATTGACAAATTGTGTGGGATCCAACGCGAACAAATTTTGTTGACGGTCAAATGTTCATGCAATATTGGATGTCTGCTGGACCCACTAATGCCTTAGGTTGTCTCAATCTCACGATAGGTCACATGACGACCTTGCAATATCAGTTGGCGCACGGCATCAATGATTTCCGGGAGAACAACTGATTTTGGACGAACTTTCGAGTTCGTCTTGGAGTGAACTACGACCTCGGTTTAATTCAGCATATCATCGATAAACACTGGTCCTTGATGGAGCTTCATCGCCAAAAATTGAATTAAGTTCATCGATGCACTGTTGTTGAGTTAATCCACGTCGAAAGTTATAAAAAATAATCGCACGAAAATTTTCACGATTTAATTCCATTTTTTGGGCGAGATGAATCTTTTAAGTTACTGTAAACAACACAAATGGGTGATCGCCGTGGCGTAGTGTGTAGAGTGCGACGCTCACACACCGAAGGGTCTAGGTTCGATTCCCAGCTCAACACCAATTTGTCGAATTTTCCACGGCACCACCTCTTTCGAGCTGCTGACAACACTCATAGAGTAATAACTGTCTAAGAAAGCTTCACAAATTTCGCCGTTCGGAGTCGGCGAAAACTGTAGGTCCCTCTACTCGTGAGAGAACAGTAGCACGCACAACACGAGTAGTTGACGAGCAAGCTAGGCCCTGGTCCCCCTTTGGGCTGTAGCGCCAACAATTATTAAACAACACAAATAGCGCTCGTATGTCGAAATGTTGTGAGTACGTATAACCTCAAAAATGTCAAACTTTACGATAGAGCTGGCAGTTGGCAGATTGCAACACTAGGGTTGCCCAATCCCGAAATATAAAAGGCAACCTTCGTATGCACCTTAAGTGGGCCGTTGCACAAACTTTTATAAATTGTGATCAAAATAACACAATTGAGTGGTTTTTTAAAACATATGCAAATCATATTACAATTACAATAGCAATTATTACTGACGTTTTCCTCTAACACATGTTAAGGTAAGAATCACAAAACACAAATAACTGGTAAAAATTAATGACAGCGCGTTAATATTTTCAAAGGCTATATGCACAATTTGATTACATTGGAGTATGAATTATACACACATCTTGAGGTCAACAGTCATTCATATCCTGAAAGTTGAAATGTGTTACATTATATGCATGGGCCCAACTATCCTCACTTGAGGCTCTTCGCACCAACTTCAACAAAAAAGAACTTCAAATACTTCAACTTCAAAGAACAACTGTTTACAAACAATTGAAAAACAAGCAATCCTTGCCACCACATTTACAAAATTTGTTAGAAAAAAAACTTTTGTCCGCCCGAGCAGGGACTTGAACCCTGGACCGTTGGATTAAAAGTCCAACGCTCTACCGACTGAGCTACCCGGGCACATGGATCGAAGTCCCTCAGACAGTGAACACATCACCGCGCCAAATCGTATTGAAAAAAGGAAAACAAAAAAAATAGAAAAGCAGTCAGCACCCTTATCTTTTGTCGTCGTCATCGTCAGCGTCGTCGACGCGATATCACGATAACCTTAACCCACAAACGTCCGCCCACCCGGAGGTAAGTGATGGCGTGCTGGCGTGCTGGCTAGCCAACACAGGAAGGGGTTTCACGCTGAACGGATACACCAAAAAAAGCAACAAAAAAAAAAATATCGAATTATCATCACAGAGAGCACCCCTTTCAATGACATGAAACCGAAAATTACACACCCCACACTCAGCCCGCGCAACCACTGAGCCAGTGCAGACAGGGGGGTATTCTAATTGGCACACCCACGGCATGCCGAAGCTCAAGCCGATGCCATGCTTAGGCTGGCTCCCAAAATAGCACGATAGCGGAGTCGAGGCACGTTTAAAATTATCGCAATTATCGGCGGGGTGTGCGCTTTGAGCTGAGTTTTGTTTTTTTTTTTCGTGTGTTTTCGCCCGCTTCGTTGTCGTGTCGTCGTTGAGTCTGATTTCAACGATGTGCGTCCTTTGCCATTGGCCCACTTAAAAATAGAACAATTGCAGGAGGGCCAAGCGGGGCCGTGGTTTCTCAAAACACACGGCTCCAAACCTGGCCTCGGTCTTGGGGCTCAGGGTAAATCGATTTCGGTTTCGTTGAAAAATAATCACTTACGAAGGTCTTGGGGCGGCGCAGGGACCCTTTCTCTTTTTTATCCACCATAGAAAGCATGAATTAATTATACGTGTGTGCGAAACTTTATCCGAAAAGGTTTTTCATTGCCGGACAGTAGTTCTTCAAGTCGTTCGGGTGCGTTCCGCCGCGTGACAATTGCGAGACGGTGAGTTAGGGTGAATGTGTGGCTGTATGAGGGCGTGGGTCTTAATTTCCGTTTGTTGGTGGACTTCCTTGTGCATGCTTCATGGGGTTTATTCGGAGGAACAGTGAAAACAAATTATTAAAAAGTTGTTTCGACATTAAAGGGCGAAAGCTGTGCGGGGCAATAAATGAGCAGCGCTTAACAACTTATTTCTGCCGCAGTAATTTTCTCCACGAACAGAACGCGCTGCAGGAATGGATGAAAGAGGACGAACGAAGAATTCGTTAATTAATTCAAGGACCTCAAAGTGCATGCAATAACTTGAATTATAGGAGGGAAAGCTTAAGGGTGGCTAGACTCAAAAAAGACTCAATGAGACTGGCATTGTTATGCTTGGGTGAATATTTGGGAAGAGTGTTCGCAGTGAGTTTGAACGGGAAATGGTAAGTAATATTTAGACTCTTCACGAAATGTGATCCTAATGCCTCACAGCAGAAGCTGTCATGGATTGCAACTTTGCTGTGTGTCCCCATTTACCAGGTGTTAAATGAAATGCCAAATTCGCTCAATCTTTAAGGCATCCAACAAACAGCTGGAAATGAAACACCTTCCATTTTGGTGGTTTTTTGATTGATCCAGTTAAAGCGACCTTCTTCTAGTCCAGAGTAGAAGTATGAAGGAAAATGCGACTTCAATTTAAATTGTTTTTATTTTTCAATATAGTCTTCCCATACATCAATGCATTTGTTACATCTTGAGATAAGCGTTTTTAAACCCTCAAAAAAATTAATTTGCAAAATACCCATTTATTACCGACTTGAATTCTTCATCATCCTTAAATCTTTTTCCACGAAGACATTTTTTTCAAATCCGGAAACAGGAAATAATTACTAGGGGCAAGGTCTGGACTATAGGGTGGGTGTTGGATTTCTTCGAAAACACAACCTCGAGCAACAGCCTTGGAAACTCACGCCGTGTGAACAGGAGCGTTGTCATGAAGAAGCAACACAAACGCTGCGAGTTTACCCCGTCTTTTCTTTTAATTTCATCCCTCAAATTAGGCAAAGTGGAAGCGTAGGATGTGGCGTAGATGATTTCGCCTTTGTTTTGTACTCAATGAGCAAGATTCCCTTTGAGTCCCAAAGAACTGTGGCCATGAGCTTCCCGGCAGACGGAGTGACTTTGAACTTCTTCGGGGGTCTGTTCCTTTTTTATGCCACTGCATGGACTCTTGTTTGCTTTCAGAGTCATAGTGGTGAACCCATGTTCCGTCCCATTCGATCCATAACACCGTCCGCGTTCTCACTACACATGTCCAAAAGCTCTCTACAGCATGTGATTCTCACTTTTTTCTGAGGCGCTGTGAGCATTCGTGGCATCCACCTTGCACTGACCTTTGAAAGGTTAAGATGGTCACGAAGAATGGTGTGAATGGTACCATTTGAAAGCTTGATGATCTCTGCCATCATTTTCACCTCTATTCGGGCATTCTCAAGAACACGTTTTTCGACTTCTTTGATGTTTTCTGCCGTACAAGCAGAAGCTGGGGCGCCGGAGCGCGGATCGTTTTCAATGCTCTCCCTGGCATTGGTCGCCGTGGCGTAGTGGGTAGAGTGCGACGCTCACACGCCGAAGGGTCTAGGTTCGATTCGCAGCTCAACACCAATTTTTCGAATTTTTCACGGCACTCTCTGGCTACCTTGAACTCACTTGACCACTTTTGTACAGTTGATAATGAAGATGCGGAACCCTGGTAACAGCCACCATCTCTTCATGAATAGTTGACTTTTTCCTTGTTTAGTGAGCAATTTAATTACAGCGCGATGCTAAATTCCACCATCATCGTCTCAGTTGTCATTATGATTCTTTTTAACTAGAGATAAAACGTGAATTAATAATACCATTTATATAAAACTTTACATGAATTCGCTTAAATAATAGTATTACTTGATAAATAAGGTAATTTGTATATTATATAAGGCCAAATATAGCCCTTCCGATTTTTTGCTCTTCATTCAATGCTTCATAGAAAGTGTTGCAGTGATCGGAATTAGTTCAAATATGCTCCTTTTGTTCGATAATCTGTTTCCATCTAGACGGCAACTTCATAATACTCCCCTCGTAGAAGCCCCCCTCCTTATTTGCAAAGAATTCGGACAGCCACTTTTCACAAGCCTCTTTTGAGTTCAACTTCACACCACCAAGGGCGTTCGTCAGGAACAGGTGGTACTCACGTGGCGCTATGGCCGGGCTATATGGTTGATGCGACAAAACCTTCCATCCGGGCTCCCGTAGCTTCTGACGAGTCATCAAAGAAGTGTGTGGTCTGGAGTTGTCCTAGTGGAACACTACACCCTTCATGTTGGCCAATTCTGGACGCAGATGGTTTAAAATGGTTTGGTGACTAACTCACATCTCCTGGGCAATATAACGAGATGCAACATGCCGGTCTAACTCAATGATTTCCATGATTCGATCGGTATTCGTCGTCTCAGGTCTTCCGCTGGCTGGCTATCCATGGTGTCGTTTTCACCGACTCTGAATCGTCGAAACCATTCCTCCGTGGTTCGAAGTGATAGAGTACCATCTCCCAAAACACCATTAATCTCACGGAACGTTTCTCTAGCGGATTTGCCTTTAACGAAGGAAAACTTTAAAATAGCGCGAATTTCGGTATGAGTGAACTCCATGTTTACCATGTTTATACGTTGAACGCAATGTCTAAACTAAACATGCATAGCGTCGTGTTGAGGTTATGTTAAGACCTTCCGCTTTGTACATAGCCGGAAAATTCAAAAGAAAAAAGACGGAAGGGAGATATTTGACAACAGCGCGTGAGATAGGTACAATCACAAGATATGTACACAAAAATTACATGACAAAGAATGCCGGAAAGGAAAAAATGGAAACAAAAGACAAACCAAACTGGGACTTGCTATAGACCAAAGTGGATACCAAAGTGTGCACCCAAACTGAAGACAAGGGATTCAAATAAAAATTGGTCTTTCATTATTTTTGAATTTCCAGCAAATAATTTAAGTCGTGCTGGACGAGTCGGAGTTCAAAAATCAAATATGTGTACATGTTTGTCGGATTTTTCAAATTCAAATGGAACTGTCCTGTTTGAAAAATATCTACATTCTCTTTAAGAACAGAATGTAGAAATTTTTTAACCAGGACGAGTAAATTATAACAAATATATAATTTCTTAATTCAATATTTCAAACAAACAAAATGCACCATATACAAACGTTGAAACTCAAAATTCTCGGTTTCTCGCGTTTTGGAACAATTAATATCATTTTGTAAAGTGTTAAGGCCCGATTCGTTTACCAGGCTCACATAAAACTATTTGTGGTCGCTGAAATCAGTTTCTGCTTCATCGTAGTTAAGCTTCAATACTTTCTGACGATTTCCACATCTGCAAATATTTGCAAATCTGTCACTGCAAAATTGTTTTAAATCGTCTAAACTCAAAACATTGCCTGACAATATTTGAAAAAATCACTTGTCCGGTCATTGTCAAAAATTTGAGACTAGTTTGGCGGTGACAGTCCTGGTAATATAAGTTCCGTTCCAATTGCTCTGAATTGCTACGAATGTCTACGATTTGCCTGAAAAACTACGGAAAACCATTCCATTACCTGATTTTTTCGTAGAAGAGAGAGCTCACAAGAAAGCAAAATATTTCCTCCTCCCTACGAATTTCTGCCGAAGAAAAGACAGAGGACAGCAGCTCGACAGCAGATGGCTGTCAAATCGAATATAAAAAAAACCTCTGATATTCCATATGTCTGATAGCTGCTTACGAATTTCTACGAAAAGTCGTTTCACAATTTTCGGTAGAGTAACTCTTTGCAAGAGAGATTTTTACCCAAACTACTCAACTACGAATTTCTGTACACAAATCTATTGGAACAGACCTATTAGGCGTGTTCCCGTGCTCGAACAAACAACACAAAAAAGTACAAAACAAAACGAATTAACACAAAGTCCATTTCCGTACACCAAAAAAATGGGTTTTACGTCAAATGAGCGCTCTTGAGAGAGAGTAAAATATTTCCCCACCCTGCCCATTTTAACACCCCCACCAACACATCACAACACAAGATATTTTTGTGGGTAGGTTGTTGGTTTTCTGTCAAATTAATTGGTATGTGTACAGAAATATGTGGGAATTGATCCATTATCTCTGTATATGTGGCTTAAATTTTGTTATTGCTTTTGTCTTCTGTAGCGAAGAAGTGAATTTGACATTTCTTAGTGACATACTTTACACATTTGGTTTAAATGCGTTCCTGTACTTTGCCTCTTTCTGAAATAAATTAACCCCCACTCCCTAAATAATGACAGACTTCAGAACTTGGTACAGAAAGTACTGTACTATACTTTGTCTGACACTTGTCAGCTCGTTGTCAAAAGTTGTAGTCTAGTTTGGCGGTGACAGATCTGGTAATATTTGCAGATCTGACAATCGTCTGAATATACAGTGCCGCACTTAATTATTGGCACACCATGCTTTTTGAAATTTATTTCTAGTGTAAAGCCTTGTAAAAACCTGATTACATTAATTAATATTTTTTTCTATTAGCTGTACTTTTAAATGCAATTCAATTCTTAACCTTAATTAATTTTTCGCACAAAATTAATGGCACGCTGTTGCAGTAAAATTCTTTAATTTTTTGCAACTTGGCAACTTTTTTAGCAAAAAAGAAT